>BOSO01002252.1:21159-34118 GCA_018403395.1 Gorsachius goisagi | reverse complement strand
TGTGGTGGTCAGCTGCCTGCCGGGTTAAACCACAACAACAACTTAACTTATAATTTCTAACAGACCCTCGGCAGATCAGGTCAAATCTTCATACATGGTTTGTTGTATAACAATCATAATCTAGATGCAAAAATCATATAAAATAAGATGACTCACTCCCTCAGTCCTTGGAGGATGCAGAGGATGTCCCTGGGGGTGTCCCTGGCTACCGGGGGTCCCAGGTCTCACCGTCCAGCAGTAGCTCCGGTCCAAGTTCCCCACTTAGGACTTGTAACTGCTTGATTTTATGGACGGTGCTCTGGGTGCTGTTGAGTTTCACTGCTCCATGGTGGGGTCATCACCACCACCTGGTGGGCCAAGTGCCTGGGACCTTCAGGGCTGGCAAGGAAGGGCGTAATCGGCTTGGCGCCCAGGAGTCTTGAGGCTGATAGGGAGGGGAAGGAGAAATGTTTGGTTTGTCTACTTGGTTCACAGGACCTTCAGGGCCTGATAATGAGGGAAAGGGAATGAATACATGCCCCGCTCAGTCCCAGAGAATGGCTGCTTGCCTCAGAAAATGGTGTTAGTTACGCAAACTGCATTAGCAGGGGTTGGGAGCAGGGGGTACTGGTCACATGCACCTCTGCAGGACACCTGGGGAAGTATCTCAGAGAATAGCAGGGGTTGGAAGGGACCTCCGGAGATCATCCAGTCCTGCTAAACCCTAGACCATGTTCCACAAGACATCATCCCTGCAGGTTTTGAATATCTCCAGAGAAGGAGACTCCACAACCCTGCTGGGCAGCCTGTTCCAGTGCTCCGTCATCCTCAAAGTAAAGAAGTTCTTCTGCATATTTAACTGAAACCTCTTATGCTTCAGTTTGTGCCCACTGCCCCATGTTGGGCACCACTGAGAAGGGTTTGGCTCTGTCCTCATGACATGCACCCTTAAGGTATTTGCAAGCATAATCTCCTCTTAGTGTCTGTGCAAACAAATTACTTGCCCATCCACAAAATTGGTGCTGCTTCTTTACTGTATCTCCTAACAGACCATTCTGTATCTATACATTTATTCCGATCTTGTGCTAGTGTTACCTTTTTCGATGCCCAATGTACGCTGGTATCAGTGAAGCATCATCTGGCTCATTAAATAGTGATGAGTTTGACCTCTTTTTGCATACAGTTTTCAGACATTGTGTATTTTGTAATCACATGCTGCTCATGGAATTAATGCGTTCGCATTTTCTAAACACTGGAAATAAATCCTCTGACTTCTTTCAGCAAGTTTATTTCGGATCGAGAAAGCAGAAGAAGTCTCACAAACAGCCACTTGGAGAAGAAGAAGTGCGATGAATATGTAAGTCTCTCTTGCTGTTCTTTTCCCTCTCTAAATGAACTGTATGTTGTGCATATGAAGGGCCTTTAGACACGGTCTAAACATGTGCTGGTCACACATGATTATATCTGAAATTTGGGTTCCAGTAGGAACTGCCTGTGCTCAGCACTTTAAAAAAACCCCAAAGTAAAAAACATATGTGTTTTGGTTGAGTTGAGACAAGGGAATCCCTCTGGCCTGTGATAAACAGGAAGTCCTGATGGTTCTTATGGCCTTACAATATATAAATAAGGTGTTTCACAGGCGTAGTGAAAGACAAGGTTGAAAATTGAAAGTGTAGCTGTGCATTGCCTATACCATGTACGTCAGTGTACAGAATCTATAGGACGGCGATCGAAGTGTAGCTGTGACAGGGTTCAGCGACGCTTTTTCCTCTTTCAAACCAGTTTTTCTTAAGTCATTTCCATAGCAGTAGTTACTTACATCTGATCTATCACAAAACGTGGAATTTGAAGCAAAGATGCATTTCCCCACTGTGTCCCAAGCCGTTGCTGACACATCTGGCTTTACTTCTCCAGATCCCAGGAACTACGTCGCTGGGCATGTCTGTCTTCAACCTCAGCAATGCCATTATGGGCAGTGGGATTTTGGGTCTCGCTTTTGCCTTGGCCAACACAGGAATTCTCCTTTTTCTGTAAGTATTTGCGTGGTGAGTAGCTAAGCCCTGTGCAGTTTCACTGTGTTTAAGGAACGTGTGCGCTGCCAGCAAGCGGAAGGATTTATACTCCATCCCTAATCAAGTATAGCATTCGAGCCTGAAAATGTTAGCTACAAGTTTTGGACATTCTTTTTACAATAATTTTTGGGGGGGGCGGGGGGGGAAAGCCACTACTTGTAATGCTAGAGCAAATTAAGTCTGTGTTATTTACTGCTGACCTGAGCCTAGCCAGGGATTTTTCCTATGGTCCACAAACTACACATACATCAGAAATATTCAGTAGTAATAGTTGCAGTGGGATAGTACCTATTTCTTACTGGTGTCACAGGATTTCCAGAGCTTTCATCAAATCATGGTGCAACAGCTACTTTTTTTTTTTTTAACTAAGAAAAAGAATATTTATATTCCTTTATATGTTACATATAATATTTTCATCTCACTCCCACAGTTTCTTCAGTTTCTTATGTGAGAGTCCTTGAGAGCCAACGTAAATATAGCCAAGATTTTAGTATAAAAAAAGAGTTGAGGTATTTAACTCCAGCAAAAAAGACATTTTGTAAAGGACAATTTTGTAGTTTAAAAATGAAATGGTGCCAGTGAATGAGTAAGACACAGTGTTATTCTGTGTTATTCTGGATCGCAGTATGAGACCTTTCATTGTGAAAAGTGATTGTTAAGAAATCAGTTGGGAATTGTGTGCAGATTTCGGCAATAAATGTTCATTGAGGGAAGAAATACAATAATTTATGATCTTTGAGAACTGTTCAACACAGTTATTAGGTCTACAGATTACTCCAAAGAGGTGTCATTTCTTGACTGTTGAATCTAAAAATCTAGAACTTTTGTTATGTCTTAGGTTTTGGGGAAGTATATAATATGAGCCCTATATGTATAGCAGAGTAGATGGCCAAAGTGGCACGTATAGCCATCTGCTCTGGGTTTTGTGCCAGGATAACTACATCCATGCTGCTAGCTTACAGTCTGCTGCAGTTGGGTAAAATCTAGCAATAATCCAAGGAGTTAATCCATTTACATTAAGAATGTACAAAGTCTCATAATTGTGTTGTCACTAAGCTAGGCTATAAAGTAGCTGGATTCTAATTTAGGTCTTTCTTATGCAGAGGGACTGAGTTTATTTTATTTTTGCTGGGTTTTTTACCCAGTACTGTAACCTGTATGTGATGCTCCACCCGTGCTCTGACCAGCACACCTCTGGGGGCACAGACTGGTGGTTGCAAAAACTGCTGCAATCACAAAAAAAAAGTTCCCTCTCTTCAGCCTTGTCGCCTCTTCTGTGGTAATAGTGCACCCTCAGTTCCTCCTTAGTTTCTCCTTACTGCTTTAGTTTTCTATAGCCTCATCCTCTTCTCATTCTTTCAGCAGTTAGTCATGAGAGTTAAGTGAAATGTGAAATGCATTTGCTCTAAAGGAGGTAAAAAGGCAGTTTCTTGTAGGTGAAGTAGATCAGACCAGTGGTGGGAACATCAGAGAAACCTGTAACAGTGTGTGACCGTGGCTGGGCTCGTCTTGGCCCAAGTAGTGAGTGTGTAAATCTGTACCACCACATTGTACCAAAACCCGCCAAACCTGAATGCAGAGATTTTATACAGTAAATAAGAGCATTGTTCTCTACAGAATTGACTGTGTGTATTTAAAAGCAGGTAATTGTTTTTGTTAGCTTTATAATGCCTTCAGAACTGTTGGCCTGGAGGTAGACCAGCCCGCTGAGATCAAGGATAAGGAAGCTGGCAGGACCTAACTGACCAGGTTAGCAGAGCTTTCCCCTTTGAAGCCTGAAGGTACAGGGTCCTAACGTGGTGTCTGTAGTTATGCCTGAAAGTTGAACTGCTCTAAATGTTCTTTTATCATGCAATAACCTCAGAGTTAAACCTAGTCCATTAGTGTTAGGTTTTTTCTCACACTCTCATTCACTGCACTGTTCCCATAAATATCACAGGTAGATCTTAGAACCATTTCTGCTTTACAAGTGATTAAAGATAGAGTCCTAGCTATACTTTCATTGCTTTTTGCACATGACAAAGCACTTAAATTCATTGCTTTTGAGTGGCACAGTTCTGGAAAGTTTCTAGGTTGCTTTATCCACTGTTGGCGTGCGCCATCTCTGAAAAGTAGAAAGTAGAGGTGGAAAAATTAAAGGAGCATTTTCAGCACTAACAAAGCAGACCCAGCCTGATTTCCGCTCACACCTTTTACACTCCTGCAGCGTGAAGTGTGCACCGCTGCACACACCTGGATCTGTTCAGATCCTCTATTCTTGGCATGAGACATGCAAAATAAACATGGCTGTGAGTATGTACTTTCATATCCTATTTGCATAACTTAGTGCCGTGGCAAAGTGTCATGCTTTTTAGGCAAAACAACTGGGGAAGGAACTCAGAGGAACTTAATCCCAGTATTATTGATAACTACAGGCTAGACCAAAGGAGAGCATCCTTTCCTGTATGCAAAAGGGGAGAAAACCTTACTGCAGAAAGATGGCACAAAGGGTTTGGGAAGTAAGAGGTGGGCCAGGCCACCTAGGGGTGGCAGGAGCACTCATCGCTAGCTCACCCTGCTTGTGGTTTCATCCTGAAGACCCAGCACCGGCGTGATGGATCACATTGCAGAGACATACGAGCCGCCAAGCGCAAGGTGCCTTCAGCCACATTTAGCCTGGCACTGCACGTGATCTGAAAACCCACGCTGACGCACAGGGCTTGTTAGATGAGGTATAGCATGAGATTACAACTGAAGTTTCACACTGCTTTCTGCAGCCGCTTCTGCTAGGGTAAACTGGAAGCAGTCACGAAGCCACAGCCTAAACTCCTCTTGAGGTTTAGGGCAGGCTGGCAGACCGGCCCCTCTGGGAGGCCGTACGGTGGCAAAGCCCATGCTCCGCCATGCTTTTCTGCACCCGATGCCTTAGGAGGAGGGTTCAGAGCTGTTCTGTGCGATGAGGCGGGTGACTGCACGAGCCTCAGGGGTCTTCTGGCCCCAAAGCCTGGGACTCCACAGCGGGCCGGGAACAGCAGACGTTTCGGCTGACCTGGTAATGTGGCAGCTGGGAGCCAACACCGGTGGCATTGCAGGAACAGTTTGTTTTTCCCAGCACTGTATCAGCCCCCTGCCCTAAACTGTTTGTTCTGGATTTGTTTGGGGGAAGTGACTTCTGCATGGGCCGGTTGCTTGCACAGCTGCCAGCACGTCTTTAAAAGCAAGCAAAATAAAAAGGAGGGGAGCGCTTTTGGGACTGCAGAGCAAGCTCCCCTGCTTCTGTTTTGAATTTGTGCAGAGCGAGTGACATGGGCATTTTCATTCCTTTCCAAGGGGTGGTTCTGGTGCAAATATCCCTGTCCATACCACAGTCCTAACACAAACAAGTTTTTCATACAGCACTAATGAAAATGGCAAGTGTCTCCGTAAGAACCCTATGGGGAGCTAAGGACAACAGATCAGATAAATACCTGGCTGCCTGGGAGTGTTATTTTTACCGCTGCAAAGACTCCATGAGCTCAGTGCCTGAAAAACCAGAGCTTTTAATATTAAAATAGCTTTGATGCTGGCATGCGGAGCTGGAGCCGGGCAGACAGGGGCACACGGGCTCTGCAGGGAACGCCAGCGGGAGCAGGGCTTAGCAAACCTCTAAGAAATGGAGCAGAGTGACCTCAGCCAGTACAATCTCCCTTCCCTTCTCCACCTCCTGGAGGAGAAACACCCTTTGGGCTGTACAAAGAGTGTGGTGTTATTGTCAGCCAGCCTACGGTGCGGGCAGATGTGTGGTTCCTCCTAGCACCTCTTTATGTCTCCCTGCTCCTCTGGCCCCAAGAAACTTGTGGGTCATTGTTTGGCACTAAAGTATTTCTAGTCTAAAACAATAAAAAAGCGGATGGAGGAGGTTTCTCATCCTGTTCTTTCTATGTATGCCTATGAAAAAGATGTGTTGCTGCCTATCTATGGCAGCAGCTTGTTTTCTGGCAAATTTTAGGCTTGTTTTTCTCAGTGTCCCGAGGGCGGTTGTCATAACAAAGAGAGGAATTGCCAACAGATTGTCTGAATGCTCTTCACACACATCATGAAAACATCATCAGGTCTTTGTGTGTCAGAGTGTCGGAGGGGAAGGCACACATGGTGCTTGGCTTAAAGACCTAGAGCAATGAGCAAATGTGTTTTTACGCACTTAGCCCCCGACACTGACTAATTATTATTTGTGCCAGCGAGTTCCCTACACAAACAGTTTGGTCATTACTTCCTGCAATTTTTCTACATGAAGTCAAATTATGGATCATGGCAGACCAGGAATTACATCAGTGAGGGAACACCAATCCCCACCTGCACAAAATATAAGCCCTTGGTTTCTGCCTTTATTCCCAAGGGAAGCCATCTGAGCCTTAACATCCCTCCTCTTCCCCCTCCTTGTGCACTGGGAGACACATAAAAAGCCGCTTGGGCACCCCTTTGGTAGCACATGAAGCATGTCCTGGGAAAAGATGCTTCCATTTGGTATGGAAGTTTTTAAGTAGAGGGTTTCCCTTTGAAATTTTTACTCTACTTCCAGAAAAAAAGCTTTAGAGTGGGTAGTGAGGGACATTCCTGGCTCTGATCGAATCTTAATTCCTACCTGAAAAGAAGACATCTTTATTCTTGCTTCTTTCATGTTGGAGCCTGCGCTCTGCAGCTCTGCTAAGTTTTACCTGGTTGAATCCCTCTGCATGCAGGGCTTTCTACCTCCATGGTGGTGTGGTGGAACTGCCAAAAGCCCGTGAATCACCTGTATTTTTAGGGCTTTTTGCATTGTCAGAAGAGCATAAAAATTATCTCGGGGTCAATGGGACTATGACCTGATGTGAAATACTGCAATGTTAGAGCTCAGCTCTTACAGTAAGCTTTATTTTCCATTCTTTTGTAGGCTGCTTTTGGTTTCAGTGACGCTGCTGTCTATTTATTCAATATATCTCCTGTTGGTGTGTTCGAAGGAAACAGGTAACTTAAGATGTTCTTACACCATTTCATTAGACCTGTAAAGAACAAGAGGTGAAAAATGCTCAAATAAGGCCAGGTGCTTCGTGTAAGATGGAGTTTCTATCACTTTGCTGACACTATAGAAAGGCCTAACACATTTTGGGTCAGAAGCCCAGAATTAATAAGAGGAAAAACTGACAACAAGGTGTGAAATGTTGTCTTCAGTGAGCTAGAAGGAACAGCTCAGATGGTTTCTTCACATTAGAAAGCCAATTTCAAAAGAAATATAATGAATCTGCTGTGGTGAAGCTTACCTGGAAATACAGTTTGTCCTTAATAGTTAATGTGAAATTCCTGATAGCCTTAGTGGTGTAGTAGAAGGTTTCGTAGAAGAAAATAAAGGGGAACCGTTCCTCCACAGAGAGAAGTGTATCTGTAAGGAAATTATTCTAAACACAGAAACTGCGCTCTGAAGCCCAAGGGTCTCTTTCCTTGGGTAAAATATTCTGAAGCCAGATTTTTAAAATCTCTGCACAAGAATACTGTAATATTTTACTATGAATTTGAACACACATGACTTGCTGTTAGGGCATGTGTAATGGCAGCGACTGCCTATTTAAATTAGGTACGAGTGCCTAATTGTGGACACATTTGTGCCCTGTTCGTTCCCAAAACCTAAGCCCTGTTTTCTGTGCTGCTGGTACATTTAAGCTCAAACTTCTTGTTTATACAAGAGTCAAAGCAGAAATGTCAGCTATAAGAAAATACAGAGAAAACCAAACAATGGGATGCATTTTAGAAATCATCTGTACAGTGTAACATCTGCAATATTTCTCTTTTCTGTTGTCAAGTGTCTCACCATCTTCACAATGTCCAGTCTTTTTCTCAGCCTAAATTAGAGCCAAGGAAAAAAAACATTTAACAGAAACACAAACCAATTAACAGGGAGTTTCTCAAGCTTGACAGATATTTAAAAAGATGTTTTAGTTGTAATTTACACCTTTCCCTGCTTTTACCAAAAACATACTGCACTGAGAATTCACAAGTTAAGGCTTCGTCATTAGGAATTGTAAATCACCCTGTAAACCAGTGGCTGCCCTCACTTGGACCGTTTAGTCAAAGCAAGCAGAATTGCAGAATCGCAGTACTCGATGTCTGCTGCGGCCAGGCTGCCCGTGCTGGCTGGCGGATCCTGCCGTACTGAGTTTTGGCTGGAGAGGGGGCTTTCTACGCCACTGGCATTGCAGCTGCAAACCTGATACAGCAGGATGGGGATGCCAGAACTTAACATGTCGCTAGGGGTACTGGGCAGACTCATTAAAGGGGTGTAATAGCCTCATTAAGAGCTTCAGTTTCGAAAGGGACTGGTAGCCAACGATAACATTTAGAGGCGTCAAGAAAACATTCCTACCTAAGTTTCAGCCCTAGTAATTACATGAGAGCTCTCTATTTACTTGCAAAGGGCAGATATGGCTGCACAGATGGGTGGTTAACTGAAAAGGAATCATGAGTGTTTTGACTCCGCAGCTTTCACTGGGGTATTTGTTACCTTTCTCCTCATTTTTTTTTCATGCAGGCTGCATGGTGTATGAAAAGCTGGGTGAGCAGATCTTCGGTACCCCAGGGAAAATGCTCGTCTTTGGATCTACATCTCTTCAGAACGTTGGAGGTAAAGGAGATGAGGGGTATTGAAAAACAAGACCCAGGGACATCTTAATAATGTTACGGCTGCCAAGCAGTCGGGTTCCTCCTTTTCTCAGTGACATCTTGGGATCTTCATGCTCCTTAATACAGCTGTGGCTAGTACTTTGCATGCAGCCCTTTAAAAATGCTGTATTACTGAATGATCAGTAGTTGAGAGCCAGTTATAGTTTGGGGTCTTCTGTCATCAGAGGCTGATGTGGGAAAAGGATGCTTCTCTGTACCTATTCCACAGAATCTCTTAGCCGTTTTCTAAACCGACTTTCTCCTTCTTCCAGCAATGTTGAGCTATCTCTTCATAGTCAAAAATGAGCTGCCTTCTGCCATAAAGTTTCTAATGGGAAAAGAAGAAACTTTTACGTGAGTTGAATGCATTTTGGTGATTGGATTATAGAATTTAACGCTGTGCTGATAAGTTTAACTATATGTTTATAAAAGCTCTTAAGTATTGGATACTCCTTAGGTTTGTCAAAGTAGATTTTCACAGGAATATCTCAGGGAGCTACTAAGAACAAGACAGCTTTGGAAAGGAAAAGATGGTTAGGAAATGAGAGGTTAAGTCATTGTCAGTTACTCTCTACACACACCAGATTTCCGTGCAGAACTGTGATTTGTACAAACCTCTAATCATAGGATCTAACCTTTTACAGTGTTAGGCAACACTTGAAGACATTGGGAACAATGCAAGTTTAAGATATTATGTATTATCCTGTGTTCTTACTATCTCACAGGATTTTGCCCCTAAAGCACTGTCCATAGAATGAAATTCTTCAATGCTAGCATATGACAACAGCAGAATACTCTACTTAGATTTCTGCCACTTACCACTCCTTGACATTATCACCCTGTTTAATAGAGGTATTTCTTTATAGTGGTAAATATCCTTTGCAGTGGGTTATATGGCGTGCTGTAGTGCATGAGAAGAAGGGAGAGATCCCGTTCCTCAGGCTTGCGTACTAAATTGGACCGAGCAGTGGAAATAGGTCATACAGAACGTCACTAACCCTTCTCCCCTTTCTTGCTTTCCAGCAGGATTCAAAGCACTTTGCTAGAAGGGCATACAGCCTTGGGCTGGGCTGGTGTGTGCCAGCCCGCAGGAGCCCGGTTTGCTGCTCCAGGCACGTGGCCGGGTGGTTTAGCAAACGAATCGTGGTGTCCCCCGCTGCCCCTCCATGCTGTATGTGTGGCCCTTTGCATCATCTTTCCTCATCCCAGCAGGGTGGCTTATGTCAGGTTACGGAGGGTGTTTTGTTCTGCCTCTCAGTCCCACTCACCGATCTCAGCAGTAGGGTGATAATTTTTCTAGTGACTATGAAAATCTGCCGTATCTGAGTCAGAGCAGTGCCATGTTTTAAGGGCTGGATACTTCAGATGTGGCCCCCATCTCTCCTCTTGTAGGGGTAAGGAGACCAAAGATAGTTCTGTTAACTGCGGCAATCAAAGAAGATGACCAAGTGTGAGGAAAACCAAAGAGGTTTAAGGTGTGCTTATGGTGTTGGGTTTTTTTTATGTTTTATACAGGGACTGGTACTTGGATGGGCGGATTCTTGTTGTCACAGTGACGTTCGTTATAATCCTCCCTTTATGTCTCCTTAAGAACTTAGGTAAGATGCAAATGTCATTGTGGGAATAAAATAAAGGAGCCCAGGCATCATGCCACTGACAGCCATGCTCACAACTCAACTATAATAGTTAAAAAAAAAAGTGCTCTTATTGTAATCTAAGCAGCGTCCCTGGTCCAGGAATAAGCTGTGTTTTGAGCATCTCGGAACCAGTAGACCTGAATTGTCATAGCAATTGGACTCACTACAAACCGGCTTCATCCATACAATTGTGGCAATTGATCTTAAAAATTATAGTTAAGAGGGTCTTCATTTCATAAGGCAATTCTATTTTATGTGTAGGCTGTAAAAATAAATTCACAAATTGTTAGATTACAAAAAATAATTTCTTTTTCTATTAGCGTCAAAATTATTAGTGGTGAGGTTAATTGGACTTGGAAGTAAGAGGTGCATAGATGGTTGCATTTTCAAATATTTTTGAAAGAGATGCTAATAGGTACACAATGTATTTTTTAAAACCATGTAACAAGTTTTGGCACTGAAGTCCTGTTGGGATCTTCCTTTTGAGAAAATAACCTATACTCAGCTGACATGGCTCCTGTCAGGGAATCTGGGTCACGTTCTGATTGCAACTGCACGTTTTCAGGTTTGTTTCAATTACCACAGCCTCATTCAGAAGTATAATTAGTTAAACTGCCATAAAGGTGACCCTCAGGAAGCCCAACCGGCCAGAGCAAAGCTCGGGTCTGCCCGAAAGCCGGGAGGCTAGCAACGTGGGAGAAGCTCACGGTACATATTAAATGTATAATACTTTTAAACTTTTCATGAAGCAGCAAAAAAGAAGTAAAAACTAAGGTATGGCTAATAAAATAATTTTGTATGAGATTTCCTTTTAATTTCTTTCAGGGTATCTTGGCTATACCAGTGGATTTTCATTAAGCTGCATGGTATTTTTCCTGATAGTGGTAAGTTCAGCTTGCTTTCTTTGTTGGATGAGAGACACTTCATAGGATATTCACAATTTCTCTGATGTTTTAATTTTAATTTGCTTTTTATTATTATTTTTAGCAATTAGCTGTCTTCTGCTCTTATTCTAGGTTATTTACAAGAAGTTTCAAATTCCCTGTGGCGGATCGGAACTAAATGCAACATCAGCTGTGCTATCAAATAGCTCAACACATGAACATATGTGTAAGCCAAAGTATGTTATCTTTAATTCCAAGGTATGTTTCTTTTTATAATACTTACTTTTAATTCCCATAATATATGCACCTACACCCCATGTTCTTAATCCGATCAGCACCACATGGGGCCCGATTCTGCACGCTTCCTCTCATGCTCCGGTGGTGAAGGCACAAGGGGTCTCCTTGCCCAGTCTTATGGAGATGCCTGGTTGAACATACCTCCTTGCGGTCTTGCCCTGCCCCGGTAGTAGATGTGCTAAAGCTGTGAGCCCAAGCTACCCCCGGGCAACAAATGCTTTCTTTGGGAGACTTTTCTTTTCCACTGCTTCTTACTGTCCGTGCTGCGGCTGCGCCTTTAGGCTGTAGTTCCGCAGAGGCTGCGTAAGCCATTCCTGCGTCCCAAGCCCAAAAGTAATCCTTCTGTCCTTCTGCAGACAAACCACTTCTTTGTGGCAGGGTACGTGTTTCTGTAGCCATATGGTGAACTGGATCAGGAAAAGGATACAGCTGAAAGCTAATCCAGCAAAAATTTGATTGCCTTTCAGCTGGATGCTTTCCTCCGTCGCCACACAGCTGCAGGAAAAGTTGTGCCAAGAGAATGCAAAAGAGCAACTGGCTGTAACGGTGGGAGCAGGAGGATTGCTCCTGTCAGCTGTGCTGGGGCGCAGGGCTCGTTAAACAGGACCTCACACAGCAGGGCAGGGTCCTCGGGGTGTCACTGCTGCATTCATAGGGAACGCGCATGTATAGCATACGCGTGCAAAGATTACATTTTTTTAAATTCATCCTACCAGCTTCAGCTGAAGAAGCCAATCCAAGCACTTTTCTTTATCTGGGGGTAGCCATCAGCCCAGACCTGATGTGACTGGCCAAGAGTTAGTCAACTTGGTGTGCGATGGCAGCTTAGGTGTAGGTGTATTTTAGATAGGTAGTGTTGAAAGGCAGTCTTGTTCTCCTTGCAGTCAGTGTCAGCATTTGCCTCGGAGTCGACGGAGGCACGTCAGAAGGATCGGTCCATCTGAACTAGGCACTGAGCTGAACTCAGGAGATTTGCCCTCGGGGCCAGCAGTTTGCCAGTCAATTTAGCACCCGTGGTGTGTGAGAGGAGCTTCACGGAATCAGAGGATGGCTGAGGTTGGAAGGCACCTCTGGAAGTCATCTGGTCCAACCTCTCCTGCTCAAGCAAGGGCTACCCAGAGACGGTTGTCCAGGACCATGTCCAGGCAACTTCTGAATATCTCTGTGGATAGAGACTCTACAGCAGTAGCATGCTGTGAGGGAGGGAGAGGAGGCGGCACAGGCCTGGGTGAGGAAGGACTGCTGGAGAGCAACCAGTGTATTTACTGAATCTGTCAGACCTGGGGCGTACCCCAGGACAGCTTCTGTGGGAAGAGGATGCTTGTGGCCAGTGCAAGCAGATCTCAGAGGACCAGGGAGGGACGCATGTAGGGATGGACTCATTTTGTCCTCGCTGGAGGACTTGTTTTTCGTACGATCTCTGGTCATCCCCGTTCCCTGGG
>BOSO01002252.1:0-21080 GCA_018403395.1 Gorsachius goisagi | reverse complement strand
GGAGGCCTCCTGCGCTTCCTGGTGACGTAACGGTCTCTCTCTTTCCCCAAGGAGAAGCATGCTCCCTCCTAGCCCTTTTGTTGGCCTGGGAAATGAAGGGACGCAGTCTGGTACCTTGCAATATTCATTTATTTGTAAGTTCTGCATTCCTCTTCTCTTTTCTTACAGTCTGGATATGGGCTTCCTCTCCAGGACTTCAGCCTTAGCACCATGGGTGCGCACCCCTCTCCATGCCAAGGCAGGGTAGCGTAGCGGTGACCCACCATACGTCCCTTTTGCGCGTGATGGTGTGCTAGTAACGGTGGCAGTAGCTGAGCAGGGAAACCCATCCCAGGGAGCAAAACCAGCAGCCGTGCGGCGCCCAGCGCTCCGCTCTGCGAGCAGAGTCAGGGCTGTGCTCGCGTGACCGACGCGGACACTTTGTCCTCCCCTTGAAAGAGCACTGCTTCCCATATTTCATTAAATATGTGCTAAATGTCGGGTCTTCTGCCTTCTCTGAAGGCTCTCAACGTTGGGTTGAAGAGTCCAGAGAGTTGGGAGCCAAGGTAGTTGAACACGGATCATTTCTTCACGCCGCTGGGGGAAATACTTCTTAACTTCTTTTCTGAAATTCTCTCCAAACAGACCGTGTACGCTTTGCCCACCATTGCTTTTGCGTTTGTCTGCCACCCGTCAGTCCTCCCAATTTACAGCGAACTTAAAGAGTAAGCCTTTCTCCTTTTTTTTTTTTTTTTTTTTTTCCAGTTAATTGTTTTGAACCGCTTTGCATGGAAAATGTTAGCGCAGAGGTGCTCTGAGTCATTCGTACCATTCGGAGGAGATGTGCTTTAGTAACACCCAACAAGCCAGCGAGCGTGGCTGTCAGCTAGGAAATCTGGGCTCCCAGGCGTGCCGCTGGGGCGGGGGCGAGGGAGGTTGAGGATAATGCAATGCTTTGGGAGTTTTCTCTAGGAGTACACAGCAGCCTGAGGAGAGCCAAGTTGGGCCGGTTGTTCTTTGGCATAGGAACGAGGCGTGTGTTCAGCTAACGGCATTTGTTCCAGTGCAACTAAAAACCTGTGGCGGTACCAGGGAAAAAAAAGTACTTTCAGCCTCGCCTGTACTAAATGACCTTTGCCGGTACGGCTGTCTCGCTGGCACCTCTGGCTGGGCAGGGCTATGAGGATCTGGAGATCGGCCCTGCTGCGGCATCGCTGGTGGTCCCGGGGGCCTGCGATGGGGTCCCGGGCCACGGGGGGAGCCCCAGGGGAGAGGCGGGGGCCACTCAGACCCCTGGGTACCCTCAGGTCCCGGTCACTTGCTGGGTGCTTTGAGTTTCAAGGGACTCCAGCAGGTTCCCGGGTGCCTATATAGGGCATCCCTGTGTGGATTTGAAAGCCTAACTTTAGGTACCAGAGTGTGCATATTTCAGAACAAATATCTAAAAATGAAATGTTTACACTCACCCTATTTTACAGTTGTCTGCACACATTCATTATTTTCTACCCATGGGGACACAAATGTTCCTTTGCAAAACATTCAGAATGTTTTGGTTTTTTTTTTCCTGTGTGTAATTTTACCCTTCCTTTATTTTGGCCTTTTAATTTAATTCCTGACATGTTTAAGGGCCATCCGTCTCCACTTGTCTTCACCCTTTACTCTGTTTAGGCGGGTATGGCCGGGTGGCAGAGCCACAGGGTGGTCCCACCATTTCTTGACTATAGCCCCAAGTAGGGTCCGTTTCCGCAGGCCTTCTCTTCCATGTGCAGCTGTCAGTGAATTCCTGTTTTAAATGAAAATGCATTCACGAGTCTCCCCAGAATTACTATGTTTATGCAAAGACTTAATACATTTTTAAACAGCTATTGAAAAATCCAACCCAACCATTTTTATGTGTTCTTTTCTTCTTTCTCCAGCCGTTCACAGAAAAAAATGCAGTTGGTTTCAAATATCTCATTTTTTGCCATGTTTGTGATGTACTTTA
Organism: Gorsachius goisagi; assembly: GCA_018403395.1. Lineage (NCBI taxonomy): Eukaryota > Metazoa > Chordata > Aves > Pelecaniformes > Ardeidae > Gorsachius > Gorsachius goisagi. The sequence goes on along the minus strand of BOSO01002252.1, from coordinate 19,117 downwards.
TGACTGCCATATTTGGCTATTTGACTTTCTATGGTAAGTATGCAGTTCTTTACTGATGAACGTAGAAAGGGAATACATGTGAAATCAATAGCGTATCCCAGCTGGAAAGGAAAGTCCCATCCACTTACATCAAAATACTTTTTCAGATCATTTTCATTAACATTTTCCTATTGGAGGTAGACATCCTTTCCTCCTTTCCCCTGTGGATGAAAAGCACAAGTGAAAGTAGTATTTACAAATGGTGTTTTCAGAATATGAGGGAGAGATTTGTTTACCAGAATTGGGGATTAGCTGGGCCCCCACTACGATTTTCGTTCCAAGGTCCTCACCTGAGTGCTGTGTACATTGGTAATGACTGAAGCGTGCATATCTCTATAAAATGAGACAGATGTGAGAGCAGGTCCTAGGAAATGGGTATCAAATCAGCCATCGCAGCTTTTAAATTTTCTTGTTGACGCTTTCATTATAGAGGCGAAGGACCAAATGTTCTCCCTGTGTCCCTAGAGCTGACCTCATCAGGTCTTTGTGAAACAAATTGGCAGTGAAGGTGGGGAAGCTCCAAGTGTTGTCCCAGCTCAGCCGCCAAAGGATGGTTATTGCAGTGTTTGAGACTTGTGCCCTGTCTCTTTTCATGTGTATCAATTCACTTAAAGATACAAACAAATTATGTTGTATTGTTAAAGGATTCGACATGTATGCCCCAAAGGCACAGTTATTAAGTAGGATAAAATATGAGCCTTGCCCAGGAGGCTGCTCCCATGCTCCAGTATAATGGGAATGTTGACGAGTAGTGTCTTTTTCCATGGACCTTTAAGGGGTTACAAGACAGATGACAAAACTGATGTTTGCATTTTACCTCAGAGTCACCAAAAGGTCATCGGTCTTCTCCACCTTATTCCAAGTGACCTTTTTGTTACAATCTCCTTATTCATGCTACCGTTCCATGTGAGCCACGTATTGCAAGAGAAAGAAAATAAGTAAATATGAAATGTGGCTTTTTTTTTTTTTCCCCCAAAGGTGTACCTATCTCATATTTGTTTTCTCAGGCTCTCATTCTGATTATGAGGCCTTGAGTCTGCATGCGTTGAAGTAACTTCAGGTCGTCTGTTGTAACTTTCCCAATAACACCACCAATACACTGCAAGTGACAACAGCCGTTCTCATCCAACTGCTCCCGTCTAGCACATTGTCGTAGAAATGCATCAAATTAGCAGTCCCGGGGAGCAAGTGGGTGTAAATCAGCACGGACCCCTTCACTTTGGCAGGGAGGAGATTCTGATGTGATTGCCCCAGGGATCTGAGGAGGCAGATCCGTGGCGCTCCTCTCTGGGAATCTCCCACACCCCTCAAGGACGAGGGTCTGGAGTCCATGGTGGAGGTAGGGGCTGCGTCCTTCTGGCCCTCCCGAGGGGGATCGGCGGAGGAATCCCTGGGGTGTCTCGTGTGCCTCTCCCCACGCCAGGCGTCCCTGCTCCCCAGCACCGAGAGCCCGCGGGTGGAAGCTGTGCGGCTCCGCTGGCGCTTCTGTGAGGGTCAGCGCCATGGCAGGCAGCAAAAAAGACACCGAGGGAATATAAAATCCCTCCACTTTAATCCTTCTTCCCCTTGAGACTGACAAGACCCTGCCTTTCATATGCTCACTTATAGTTTTCTAACCCTCTTCTCTACCCTTACCTGGATAAGAACAGCATTTTTATTGTGGCCATTTCTTCTTTACACCAATAGTACTTGTCTGTTTGCTGTATTCTCGAAAGTGTTGCAGTGATGACTATATTTACATTGCAGAATTACAGAAAAGAGGTGTTTTTCTTCCCCTAAAAGGTCACACTGTGGTTGGGCTCTGTGGTGTATCTAGCTGAAAGGAAAACAGACCTTCAACTGTAAGCCTTGCCCTTCACTTCCTACCTGGCTGCAGTCCGTGAGCGGTACAGAAGTTGCAGTCTGTGCTTGCAGGAGCAGAGTAAGCTCTGTGTCGCAGAAGCTGTGCATGTGCCCGGCTTGAAAACCCCACTCCTAATCTGCAGGGAGGTGGGAGAGTGTTTTCTTTCTCCTGGTGGGGATTCAAGCACTGCGTAGGTGGTGTTGACCCATGGTGTGTCCCCAGGCGGGCGTCCTGGGGGGAGTGCAGGCATTTGGCCGCAGGACAGATCCCTCTGCCTCCAGGAATACATGAGGTTTTACCAAGCGCCAAAGATTTTAAACGAGACGTGGCTGCCGAGTTCCCTTTAAGGACTTCGGTTTAAGAGCTGTTATGTTTTACCACCAGCTTTCTAAATTAGCAGGCAGAAACAAAGCACAAGCCTAAACAGGGGCAGTGAGTGTGGTTTTGTGGCATGCTTAACAGCCACCTCCTTTAGGTTATTGCTCCTAGATATTTAAGCCTTACAAAGAAAACACATAGGTCCCTCAGCAACTTGGTTTCCCTTTTGGTCAGCACACGCAGACCCACTCTGCACTATTTATCACAGCTTCAAGGAAACATTTTTTGCAGGAGGTTGTCTTAAAATACCACCAGCGCCTCCCCATTAGGCCCCCACCCCCCTGCCCCCGCCACGATTTGCCTTGGCTGCTGGGGCCACCGGCCGGCTTGGGGCCGAGCTGCAGGCACTGCTGGGGCTGGGGGGGGAGGTTCAAGAGAAAAAACCATCAGGGCAGCCCTCAGAGGAGCTGCCGAGGGATGTGAATCCAAATGTCAGAGCATCCCACTGAGAGCTGACCCAAGATAGGCTTTGTTCTCGGTTGAGAACAGGGGCACTGCTTTTCGCTGGAAGTTTATTTGCTGCTTAGACTAATTGAGCTCAAAACCTTATAGTTTATATTAAAATTCAGCTGTTGCAGTGCATGTGGGTTTTCTATATCGTTTGGAATGTTAAAAAAAAAAAAAAGCCCACTGAACCAATTAGAAACAGCTTATTTCACTTTACTTTTTTAAATATATGTATATATGTAAGCAAGCTTTTGTGTATGTCTCACTGTTGTCTTTCCTACAGTGAAAATTGCCTCAGACTTAGGCATGTGCTGTCTTGAATTAGGGTGCATTCCTAAATCAGGTCTCCAAAGGATTAATCTGGAATAATGGGATCATTAGGATTTGGTGCTGTTTCAACTCAAGAATGTTTCATTCCGTACTCTTTCGTTTGCAGATAAATCACTTGTTGTTCAAGAAGGCTGTTGTTAAGCCATGATTTTTTTGTGAACGGACAGCCCGTTTGCCAGAACACTTACCTTACTGTCTTTTCCATAGACGATGTGCAGTCAGATCTGCTTCACAAGTACCAGAGCAAAGACGACATCCTCATCCTGACGGTGCGCTTGGCTGTGATCGTTGCGGTGATACTCACGGTGCCAGTGCTGTTTTTCACTGTGAGTAAAAAGCTCCACATGGTTTGGAAGTTGGTAGTGGCTGTACAGGGCACATTTCTTCAAGCCACAGCCCAGCAGTCGCTGTGGCAGTGATGTTGCAGCTACAAAAAGAGTTTGAGCTTGGATCGGTCTTTTCCCACACCGGACTCCCACTAACTCTGGAGAAGTTCTCCCTACAGGAAATAAATTAACCGCTTTTGGTCTTAAATCTGTTTTAAATTTAATCCACGAGGGCCCTCTCTTACTTCATACAACTTCACTGGAGCAGGCTCAGGGGTGAAGTTCATTTTTAAGTGCAGGACCCCAAAAGGCATGTCAGGAGGGGAGGAACATCCTACTGCAGATGCATGCATACCTACATCTTTGAAATATCAAATGAATTTTAAGAATTATTTCAAAGGGCATTACATCCGAGACCCCAAAGTTTCTGACAGATCTATGCAGCGCTTGTTGTCGCGTGAAGAGCTGGTTACAATAAAACAGGAAGCTTTGAATTGGTTTAGAGACTATTCCTGACAGAGAACTCTCTCTCTTTCTACAGGTGCGTTCATCATTATTTGAAATGGCTAGGAAAACAAAATATGACACTTGCCATCATGTTTCGGTTACTTTTGTTCTTTTGGTTATCATCAACCTGTTAGTCATTTTTATCCCAACCATGAAGGATATTTTCGGAGTTGTAGGTACAGTATCCTGGTTTTGTACTACTAATAAAAGACTGTTCCTAATCAGCAACACAGTAATTAGCCGATGCTGACAACTAACAAAACTTGCTTCTTTGAATTTTGCAGGGGTCACTTCTGCCAATATGCTGATTTTCATTCTTCCTTCATCATTGTATTTAAAAATTACACAGCAAGATGGATCCAAGCTGACTCAGAGGATTTGGGTATGCATTCCTTTCCCGTCAATGCAACTCTTCCGTCTTGTCGTTCCTTATAATGTGCTAGATGCAAAGCGTACCTAATCCGAACGGATGTGTGAGCTTCTTTACGTTACTTTCCTTCCTTACTTCGGTCAGCTGGCAGCCGTGCTTGCCTGTCTCCTTCGCTTACCCTGGGGGTCTCCCGGTGGAGGGCTCATACCATGCAGGGCACCTTGTGTTTTGGGGGGGCCCTTCTCTGCAGGACGAGGGGCTCTTTCGTCCCCTGGCTGGCAAGCGGCAGCTCTGCAGCAGCCATAGCAGGGTGCAGGTACCCCTCCAGCCCTCTTCGGCAGCCCCTTCAGCCCAGCAAGCTCTCTGCGTTTCAGTGTGCTGATCCAGAAAGCGTGCAACGCGCCCCATTTGCAGTATTCCTCATGATTTTAATGGACCCGATTCAGACTTGGGGTGCTTCCACCAGAAGCAGCCAGCTGAAATGTTAGCCCATGGGCATGCATGAGCAGATGGGGATGGGCCTTGGAAAGATTTCCTGTGAGCCCCTGAAAGAGCTGCAGCTGAAAAGACACAACACCCCTGTGTATTCCCAGTCTAACGGGGTGCGCAGTGGAAGCATCGTAAGGTCAGACCTTCCTGCTCTGAGCAGACAGGCAGGAAACCCGTGTTTCACTTGTGGTTCCATCCACAGACCCCAAGATGAAAGGGCTGAACTTTGATGTACACGTATCTGATGGGAAGAGCGTACTTATTTCCGCGAGGCTTTGAAAAGAGCAGAGCCGATCGGTCCTAAAAACAGACTCGCTTAATCCTCTTTAGGGATGATCGGTGTTAAAGAAGTGAATTAAAAGGAGAAAAAAATCGGTTTTGCTGTTCAGTGAGTAATTATTAATGATGCTAATCTGTTTAATTATCTATGCATCTTGTCTTTGCCAGAAGTGCTATCCCATTTTAGCTGATAACTGTGATACATCACCTTGTAAAACTCCTTAAGAGGAAAAGTTAACATACTTGAATTAATTGTCTTTTCTTTTTATTCATTAATTTTCTCTCCTTTTTGTTCCAGGCTTCTCTTTTCTTGGCACTGGGGATAATGTTTTCCCTAGTGAGCATTCCCTTGGTCATCTATGACTGGGTACAATCAGGAGGCAGTGCCGAAGGCCACTGAAGTTCACTTCCTTCTGAAAAGAAGACACCCCTGTTTGCTACACACCAAAATCGTAACCATCCGTTCTGTTATCTGTTCCGTCTTTTGTGAGTTCACTCAAATCAAATCCAAATAATGATTATCCAGTACTGAAAATACTGTTATGGGCATATTTGCTTGCAGAAAACAAACCCATTTTTCCAACAGGCATATCACTCTGTTCCCCAATACTGAGTTGTCAGATCAGCCTAAAGTCTGTGTTAATTGTCTGTGAGACTATATAGAGCATTGCTCATAAATGTTCATCACAGTTAATTTGTTTCCTCTCTTCCACCCATGAATTGCATTGTTCTGTTATTATCCTTAGCCCTTCAACCATAAGCTCTGCTCCTTTAGGGCAGCAGCGCCTCTTGTTATCACTCCCAGCTGGAGTGATACCAGTTCACACCCTTGCCCCCAACCTTTTAGCCAAAACTCTGCTTTCCAGCTGTACACATCAGGTTTGTTGGTTTGTTTGGTTCTTCTCTTGCTCTTCTGTGCACCATTTGCCTCATTGGGTCAAGCGTAGCATTCTGGATACGAGCACAAAAGGCGCTACAAGAGCATAAATGAGCATTGTACAAGCGTAGGTCCTAAATCTGTTGCTTCTCTCTGATGTTCTGGTGGGGGAGCCAGCCCCAGGGCTTGCCTGTTTTGTGGCTTCGGGGAGCAGACCTGTGTGTCTGTGTGATGGGGTGCAGGGAGCAGGAGAAGGACAGCCACCACTACCAGCCACCGCTCCCCTGGCACACTTCAGCTGGAGCCTGACCAGAACTAGACTTGACCCCCAGCCATGAGTACTTGAGCCTGAAGAGAAGCAGACACTTGGAGATTTCCATAGGAAGTCTGTGTTTTCTTCAGCCCCACTTCTCTCAGAAAAAAAAATAAAAATAGCAAGCTCCAGTTTTATCAAAACCTACGCATTTAATCATACCTCATGCCTTTTCCATTCTGGGATTCTTCTGTACATACCTTGTAGACTGGCTCCTCTGCTGTGTCTTGCCCTCCTCCCACTGAAGTCAGCCGGGTTTTTGACAGCAGTGGGAGCAGGATTTGACTCACTCTGCCAAACTACTGGATTTCTAATGGAAATTGAAATCTGTAACATTTCTTTGAACAAACAGGAACACTTTTTATATTTAAAATGTTTCATTTACATTTCTCATCGATTCTCCATAACAGTTAAAGACCTTCAATTACTACTAGCAGAAACACTGTAACTTGCATCTGTTGTCCACAAAATAAGCATTTGCCTAATGCCTTATAGCTGGTGTAGAGAACTACTTGTAGAGACTCAAACGCTAAGCAGGTGATCGTTAACCATCCTGAGCAGACATCCTTCATTAGTGCACTGCCGGCAGTATACACGTGTTCACTTCGTGTCATTCACCGTGTGAGCTAAACAGTGTCTCAAAACACGAACCCGGCTCCCAGTCAAAGAACCGATGGCTAAAGGGAGCCCCGCTTCACACCCAAGGGCTGAGTGGTGCCCTCGGTGTGCTCGAGCCGTACCTGCCAGTATGCGGTGACCCTCTTTTTCCCAGTAGCTGGTTCATTGCCGACTCTGGTTGTAACTGTGGAAGGAGACTGTCGTTAGCTGTGGGGAACCCGGCATTGCAGCTTGCTCTTTTTAAGGTTAGGGATGGAGAATTCGGGATCTTGGGATTTCTGTGAGCTATTGAATTGCCTCAGTTGCCGTTGCCTTGTCCTACAAGGCTAGAAGTCACTGAGAGTTGAGATCACAGAGCACTTCTCAGGACCTTGAAAGCTGGTTTCTGAGGGTAGCATCCAGAGAGGTTAGTCTGGGGCCTGCCTTGGAAATTGGGCATTGAGAAGCAGAGCGTTCACACTGCAGAACCTAAGCCTACTGAACACAGACTTCTAGATCTGTACCACAGCCTAGGCAGTGAGCTACCCAGCTCTGCCAATACTCCACTGTGATCCAGAAATAAGGCAGAGTAGACTCCGCAGGCTGCCCAAGTCCTTGGACCAGCCCCACAGCAAGAACAAAACTGGAAGCCTCTTCCCTCTAGACTGCAGAGCAGGGTTCCCTCCATCTGTCCTCCTCCTGGCCCTTCAGACTTTCACTTCTTGTGACACAGGCTCCCAGCAAGGTCTCCGGTCCAGCATCCTTCCTCCCAAGCACCCCCCAGCCCAGCTTTTAACGCATGAACTGCTGAGCTACCTGGGGCCCCATGGCTGAGGCAGCTCGTGTGTTCTGACGGCTGGTCTCAAACCCTTGCCTGTGATGGTGCAGGTCACCCGCTTTCTCTGCGACATCTCTTTATGGGACTGATCCCTGCCCTGATTCACAGACAAGTAGTCCATACCATAGCCTATGAGCCCAGGTGTTAGCCAAACTCTGGAGAGAAGAACCCATGCTTGGTTCCTACCTCCTCGCAGCTCGTTCCAGGCATCTTCCCAGCTTGGGGTGTAAGTTTGTGTCTCCCCTTTCACAGACACCCAACTCCCTCTGGTCATTGCAGCAGGAGCCCAGCATCTCACTCTGTTTTCTGACTCAGCTTGCTGGGGTCTCATTTCAGGTTTCGAGGTGCCTTATAATCTCTCTGGATCTCATCCCAAAAAACCTAACTCAGACCTGAGAATGCTGTACAATATTATCCTCAAAATGCTCCAGGGCTCTCCTGCTTTCCCTCCCTCCTTTATCCTTCTTCTACTACTGATTTACGAGCCGTGCAGCTCTGTCCATCGGGGGGTTGTGAGAGAGGAGATCCCGGGAGCGGCTTTCAGGTGGGAGCTAGAGGTCTGATCTGCTGCACAGGGTCCCAGCAAGGTCACAACTGCAACATCTCCCTCCCACCCCCTGCCCAAATAGTCTGTAGTCCCGTGTTTAGAATACCAACCATTGAGTTTTGGCACCCAGCTTCCTTTGACTTGAAGGACTTTTGGGTGACTGATTGCTCCTTGCATCTTCCTAAATCTCCTCCATCAGTATCCCTCTCTCTCTTCTTTGCTATTCTGCCACCTTCTTTTTCCCAGTTTGTTTGTATACTGGAGTTTTATTGGATAAATAGGGAGAAGAATGAGCTGGGTGTGTGCATGGAGTGAAAGGTACTGGACCATCAAAGCATATCTTAGATACTGAAAAATAGATACCCAATAGATACCCATATGGAGTCTTTAAACAGACTTTGTTTCTGAGTCTCTGAAAAAAAAAAAGAGGGAATTTTGCTTAGACTGATTTACTGGCATCATATTTATAGATATTTATGGAAAGGAATCATGTGTTTATTGATGTCTGTGGTAATGAGCGTGAAATAACGTGCTTTTTGTTTTCTCATCAGGTTTATACATTCTTAACAGAATGCAATAGACCCTGCTGTAACTGTCAACATCAGTGATGGATGACAATATTTGTATGAGGTTATCTGTAAAATGTACTGCTGTTGTTCAGTTCATTTGAAATAGTGAACTTGTAGCCAACGATGTACGAGTCCCACATTTTAGCTAGGATTTTAAGAGCACAGTGAAATGCTGTAGGAGTTTCTCTATTGTTAAATTAATAGGATCCAGAGTACCGTATCTACTTAGTAGGTGGTAGCATGCTTTCTTTTCATAGAGAGTTTATCACTATTGTGAGAACTGCAAATGTCGTAGACTGGATGCAAAATTGCTCCTAATAACTACAACAAAGTACTTCAAAATTCTCCTTTGCGTAATGGCAACAATTGAGTGGCGAGGGACAAGGAAGGACTAATTAGAAGCAGGGGCTCCTAATAAGATTGTAGGAATTAATCCTATACTTAAAAGACGGCCTTGCTGCCTCTCCTAGTCCACAGCACATTGCAAAGAAAATAGTCATGGGCTTAAAGCACCCTTAACATTGCAGAATACAGCTGCCCTTCTCTGTCCGAAGGCAAACACACCTAGTAAGTACAACACAGTGAATTGTTCTTTGGGAACAGTATCTTGGGAGCAGCGACCTCTCTGGGTGATGCTTGCTCCTGGGCAGAGGGCCAACGACAAATCCGTGCACCGGCACAGACCTTTTGTAGGGCTGACACGGACCGAGTGGTGCCTGGCCCCTGTGCAGGGCCAGGGCAGAAGGGCCGGTCTCACCCTGCCAGGTCAGGGGGGGGGATGCCCGTCCGCTCCCGAGGGCTGCTTCCCACATGCTGACCCACAGCTTCTGCTCCACTTGCAATGGGTCACACGTGCAAATACAGGTTGGATGATATATGGGTTGTGTCTGAACATCCGCCCTACAATGCATAAGCACCACAGCTCGCTCTGATATTAACGGTAACTATTAATGGTATCTCTAGCTTATCTTTAAATGAATATGTTTCTTTGCTTGAACCTTACATTAAGGCTAAAGAGCATCTTGGTCAAAACAAAACTCTTCCCATGTGGTGGTGTCCCACCTCCAGTCCTACCGTCTAACCCCAGTGCCTACAGGAGAAAGGCACAGCAGAATGTATTCAGCTCCATCAGCAGCTCCATGAGATGGCTTTATTGCCTGGTGCCAGGGTGCTTTCTTAAACAATTCCCCAGAGCCCTTGGTGCCAGGAAAATCCTTATTTCCTGTAACTTACACAAAGAATGTTTTATTTGTATCTAATGTAAGGATTTCTGTAACAAACTGTGAAAAAAAAAAAAGATAATAATAAGTACAGGGCTGGAAAGGGTTTAGCATTCACAAATTGTACACATACATTTGTTTCTGAAAACAAATCTATGCAGTTGTGTTGTATTGTAGGAAATTTCATTTTTATGTACATATATATTGTAAATAAATAGGATGCTGTATATTTTTGCAGTTGTTTATCCCCAATGATATAGAAGTGTTGAGATAGGCCCTGCATATTAAAAATAATTTTAATAGAAATACAAATACTTTAGCTTCTGACTTAGCAAAATGTATATCTTTTCCTTTCTCCCAAGAGTTCACAAGTTAAATCCTAAACTTGAAATTATAATTACATTGCGAATGTAACAAGAAAAAGAGAAGTAAAAGGTCCAATTAAATTGCTAGGGTTAATTCCACAGCACATGACTCCCCACTTTCTCAACAGCAAGTCAGCCAGTCTTCCTGCTGGGTAAAGTATCTCCCTTGTAAAGGGCCCCCTTTGGTGCCCAGGTACCCCTACGTCCTCAGCTGAGGGCAGGTGGTAGTTAAAGTGCTGAAAAGGCTTTACGCAGAAACCAGAGCCAACTGCAGCCAGAAATTTGACCCAGCATTATGCCCTGTTGTATCCAGGCGTGTATTTACCCAACTAGTACTAACAGAAGTCAGGGCAGGACTTCTGCATTTCCATTTTCAGCCACCAGAAATGCCTGTAGTTCAGAAAAAAAAAAGTACGACAAGCCAGGGGTGAGCAGCAACCAGAGCAATTTGTGCCGTTTCCAGCCCTCTCCCTTCCTGCAGACCCAGGCATGCTGCTATCACGCGACCAAAACACTGGCACCTGAGGCTGACGAGAGCATCCCCAGCCAGGGACTGCTTGTACATCCCACCCCACGAGCTGGCAGAGACCAGTATTTTGGTCGTGGGACAGCTGCCTGTCCAGGGGTGAGGATGATGGGAGGGGAGGGTTGTGTATGTCCTGAGAGTGCCTCCATCAAGAACCTTGCGTAGACTTTCTCGTGGGTAAAGCACGGAAACGTGTTTTTTCAGGATTGCTGAAAAAACAGAGGTTGATAAATGCATCTAAAAATAATTGTATTTTTGCCCATGTTTACATTATGGTCTTGGATGAAATGAAACTTGAAATAACGTTTGCTTTCACCGTGAGCACAAATTTGAGGAAATAAACCTATATGCAGTCACTTCTACAGAGCTTTTCAAAGTTATACAAGTGTACGGTTTGTTTTCAGTGTTATAGCCAACAAAATATAAACTGTAAAGGTACTTTTCCACAAGACTTGAACTCTAACTTGTTTATAGAAACCTGGTTTTAGTGTCCCAAGGTATGTTAAGGCTCACCCAGATCCAGTATAAACAACGCTGTTTGAATGATGTACGCTTGGTATGAGCTCGTCTCTAATAGATTGGTGAAGTGAGTCATTGATAATGTTTTGCTCCTGCTAACATCACCATACTTTGTGCTGCTCATATCCAAATAAACGATGCAGTTTTTCAGTTTCTGTGTGTAAATACGAAAAAAATGTCTTAAGTTCTATAACCTCTCTGTTACCTCTATAGTTTTTAAACATTAAAATTGTGATCTAAACTGATGTTGGGGCCATACTCATTCTTCCAAAGGGATGACAATATAGTTATAATGCCCTGCTCTTACTGCAAGGGTTTTCACTGAACTCGGGGCCTGCAGCTCTTGCAAAGCCAACTCTATTGAACTCGGTGGAGCCGATAGAGTAAAACATCAATACGTGGCTACGGAGCATTAAAGTTTCTGACGCAGTTTTAGAGGGACCTGAAACCAGGGTGTACGGTCACCACAGACTGGCGTTGCTGAAGATGACAGCATTTCTCAAGCCTACTGTTCCTTTCTGCCTGTTCCCTGCAGACTGTCCAAGTACTCACCACTGTTTCAGACTCGAGTGAGGAGGTTTAGCTTTAAGGGTTGCTGTTAGAGCTGGGTTTGAGTTCAGACGCCAAACTGGTGCCTGACCTGGCTAAACCCCTGCCGGATCTTCTCTGCTACAGAAGCAGAAGCCATTAGCAGGTGGGTGAGGAGGATACTAGAGGACAGTAATGTCTTAAGCATTCCTGGCTAGATCTCCAAAGTGCCTCTGTCAAAGCCTTCAGAGAGTCTGGAAAATGCTAACTTTTTGCTTTTGACCACTAATTTTACTAGTGCTCAGACTGTAGTGACCACTTACAAAAAGTCCTCTTGGCTGGAGTCCTACCCATACGGCTGAGTAGCTGACTTGACTGAGCAGGAGGAGTACAGCCAACACCTCTGTGGCTCAGTTTCCTGGGCCCCTCTGCAGGAGAAGCGATGGGAACATTTATGTATCAGAGGATCCTTGGCAAGCCTTTGCCTGGTCCCCAAGCCCAGGGAAATGTCTCGAAGCCATAATCCTGGGAGTGCAGAGGTACAAGCTTCTGCACTGACATGGTCTAATGGGCTCTCCTGTTTGGGCATACCCACCTCTCTGCTCAGCCAAGAGTAATCAACTCAGAGCCATACCTTAAAACACAGAAACATGGGTTGTGGAGCAGAGAAAAAAGAGAAGAAGCTATATGTCTTTTCTTCCTTGCTTGCAGAGACAACAACAATCATCTGTGGTCTTCCAAAGTGCAGTCTGACAGCTACACTTGAAGCTCACCTTTAAGCCACACAGCCAAAGAAACACCAACCCCCTTTCCAGCCAGAGACTTCTAGTTTTGGTTTGGCTTGGTCTTCATGTATCCCCAAGGTTAGCCAAATCTCCTGAATTCATCTGACCAGTCCCTACTTGCGGGTGGAAAAAAAAAAGGAAAAATACCTAAGGCAAGCTCTGCCTGTGGGAAGTGACACCCCGTTTGGTTCAAGTGGGGTCTAACTTAAATCTGTGTGAAATTGCAGTTAGTCTTCAGGCTGAAGCCCAAATCCAGGCCACCATTAAGATGTCTCATTCCCCACTGTGTCAAGAGCTGGTAGTAAGCCCTCACATCAATTTTAGGAAGTGTGAAGAAAGTGGAGCTGGTAGGAGCAGGGATGAGTGGTACGTCCATTCCTAAGCTTTTCTAATCACGGACCCCTGATAAAATGAACATGGGCTTCATCTCTTACACCCTGTTCTCAGACCCACGCAGGACAGCAGAACCATTTGCTTTGCAGTCAGCAGTGTTAGCAATTGCTGGCTGAACACTGACTTCTTAATGCAGAGCCCAGTGCTGTTAGAAGTTTTCGGGCAGCCTGGCATCTGTATTTTGCAAATACTCAGTGCCATGCATTTCTCTTTCAACTGCAGTTACAGAAAATGGAGTCTTTTAAAGCTGTTGGTGTTACCCGGCTAAATGCCATGGCTCTGTCAAGGGATGGTGCTGCTGGCTTAGTGCACCTCAGCCTTGCCATGGCTCACTGCTTGAAAAACATGAGGTTATTGGGATTCTTGGAAACAGTTGTAGTTTGGCCAAGGCTTAGACAATAGGGCTAGGAAAATAAACTGTGACAGGCTGGGGTGGCAGAGGCCAGCCCTGTCTGAGAGCCAATCTGCAGAGCAAAGCCACCTTGTGAGGCTGATGGTGGTGCCTGGCTGACCACTGCCCTCTTTGCGATCCCTTGCTGTGGGCCCATGGAGGCTGCTGCTCTGGAAAAGGGAGGGAAGCGTGTTATCACTGGGAGCCAGAACATACCACGGAGCCAAGACCCACATCCTCTCCTTGGAAAATGCCTCCCAGCTTAAAGCCTCAGCTCCTTTCCCCAGAGGTAACCAGAATCCCCTCCTCCTGCCTATGTCCCCTTGGGAGAGTGTTTGCCCAGTAGGCAGCAAACCTTAAGCACTGTCCTCCTGTCAGTTATGAAAAGCTGATGAAATGTGCCTAGTTTTTGGTGGAGACCATTACTTCAGACTACACCCTTTGAATGTACCAGGTGCTGATTGTGCCCATGACATGTTCCCATGAGCTCTTCCTTCCCAGACACCTCTGGGGACCCGTGCTTAGGCAAGTTCCCAAAAATTACTCTTTCCAAAAACAGTTGTTTTCCCAGCAGTGCTCACTTCACATAAAGCTTTGCAATGGCTGGACATCCCCGTTACTGCCTGTTACAGACCTTCCCTGCAGCCCAGGCAGAGCTGCCGGCTCCCTTCACCTTGCTTAGAAGGGGTTTGCTCAACCATTCCCCTTCCACAGCACTGGATGGCAACAACCCTTGTGCCTCTAGAGGTGTCTGACACTGATTAGAGAGGTGAAAATGAAGTATCAGATGCAGGAGCATCTGCGGCTGCCACTTCCCCTCTCTGGGCTTGTGCCATGAGTTCATGCTGGCAAGCAGCTGAAGAGGCCAAGAGGGTCTGTTGCCCAAAAGTCTCCCCAGGAACCAGGACCAGCTCTCCCGAGCTCCCGTGTGTTCCTGGATGTGCAGTCTGCTGCAGAGATGCAGCGAGCGCGGGGCTCGGCAACACCGCGGCGGGAGCCAAGCGCGTGGAGGATAAAAAAGCGGTTGTTCTGCCCTGGGTAATTACAAGGGAGCGCAGTGGAGTTAGGCGCCAAGGCATTGGAAAGTGTTATGATAACAAAGAAACTCATGAAGAGGGTGGAGAAATTTTTACGACGTGAGATCAGATTAATGACCTGCACAACGGCTGCAGTAAAAACAGCAGCATACAGATGCTACAACATTTGTAGAACACATTTCTTCAAACCATAACCAAAGCCTGTAATTTACTAGGACGTTAAAAAAAAAAAGAAAATTATACGTTCACTGACAAAGCCAGTTCTTGCCGACTCTGAAGTCTCCTCGGGCTTTGTGCAGGCAACGGTTCCCACTAACATTTCTTACATGAGAGCTGGATCTCCTATTAATTTTCAGATACCATTTATAGATAGTCAGAGAAGTACCAGATGCTGGAGAAAAAACTTCCCTGACATAACGAGGAATTACATATCTGTTGCAATTAGATCATCATAAAATGAAAGGAAAACAGGCATCCGTCTGCCATTCTCGCATCCAGTGGCATTTAAACAATGAGCGGCATCTCTGTTACTGCTGCTGGGAGGCCTCCAGCAGCACTTTGAAAAGGCAGCGTGGCCTCCCTGTAAATTGATAAACAATCTTGTTGAGCAACAGGCACAGGAACATTGGAGCCTTTGTTAAATTTTGACTCGAGTGGAGCACTAATTGGCATCTTTCTGGGCAGAACAAACAAGGTCAACTTCTCCGCTTTCCAGAAGCAGATTATTTTAACCGGAATCCGCAGTCTCCACAGTTAATGGAATAAAACCCAGGACTGCGGGTACTAAGAGATGCAGAAGTTCTTTGTTTTCTTAAACAGTTCTGGCAGTGAAAACAATAAAACTCGGTTGACAAAAAAGCCTGAATAACTGAGTCCTAGCTGTGCTGATGGCTTCAACACACGCTCAGTATCACTACGAAAGCAGACGTGTCATCTTCACACGGGACGCCGATTTCCTAGCGTAAGATGCCATCACAGACCATACTGTTTAGGACCAATCTAATCCAGAGAGGGGATGATATTCTCACCTCTGCTCTGGGCCAAGGAATAAAGAATGGCCTGAAATCTTTTGTATGGGGCTGCCGGCACCCGCCAAGATGCAGAGTACTCTCTAGGGAGTGGGAAGTGTGCTCAGTGTGCCACCTGACTATCTTCCTTCATCCAGTGCTCTGGCATGTTCCTGCCTGCTCCAGATTACACTGGGGCAAACTCAGTTCTTGGTGGCACTCAGCTTCTGAGTTCCTCCTCGTGGCTGACTGAAGCATGAGCCCACCAAGCAGAAGATGCACCCCATGCAGTTTGCAAGCCCCAGGCAGGCAACTGAAAGCACTGAGCCAGTGGGGTGGTACTACAACTTCTCTGGGGACAAAGTCTCTAAAAGAAAGGATGATTATAAATCAGTTCATTCAAGTAAGAACATGTTTATATTTACATTACAACCCTCTATCAAGCACAAGAGACCGTTAGTCCTGCTCACTGCAGAAATAACCCATACTTCCTCTGAGGGCATCTGAACGCCATGCTGAGGGCTTGGGACACTTGTCTAAAACTGGAAAGATTTTTTTTTTATTTTGGTATTTACAAACAGTCCAGATGCCAGTAAATAAAGTAGGTCAGAACTAATTGCTAGAAAATGCCTCTTGCAACATGCTGTTTACCTACCCACCTACCTCTGAGAAAACACTGTGGTTAGCACAGCTGAGCAATGAAAACAACACCCACAAAGAGCAGGATTCATCGAAGCCAGCTCCGAGAGGTGTACTTTTCACAAGGGCACAAACATCAGGAGGGCATTTACCCACAAGAAGGACATGCAGTGTTTCCAACCCCGCTACTTTACAGATGCTGTCGCAGTAGACCTCCGTAAGTGTTCTACTGAAGGCAGTATTGTACCAGAACACCAGAGCTGGTAACACCTCTGCTGCCTTGCTGGAGATGTACTAACTTTGGGATGTCCTATGGCTCAAAGCTGCAAAAGAGATTTCATGTGTCCTTGCCACAGGTCTGCCTAGTAAAATTTTGGTCCCAGGGACCTTCCAGGAAGATGTGAATGAGCCAAAGGCAGAAAACCCACACACAGTCTAGTTACTATAGACCAGATTAGCTATATAGCACCCGTCTACAAATGCTGTACATTTTTTAAGAATAAAGAGCTAATTAAGGCTAGACATTAGGAAAAACTTCTTCACAGAAAGGGTTGTCAGGCTCTGGAATGGGCTGCCCAGGGAGGTGGTTGGGTCCCCATCCCTGGAGGTATTTAAAAGAAGGATAAATGAGGTGCTTAGGGACATGGTTTAGTGGTGGGATGTCAGGGTTAGGTTAAAGGTTGGACTTGATGATCTTAAAGGTCTTTTCCAACCAAAGCGATTCTATGATTCTAACTGCTAACAAGGATGCCATTTAGAGTGCTGAGTTTTGTAAGCAAAGAAATTTAGCCACAAAGATCTTGGATGGTCCAGAGTTTATTTCACAACAGTCACTAGCAACTACCACTACGTGGTAGGAACACTACTGAAAAGGAGCTCACTAATTTATTGTTAGATACACAGAGCTATTCCCAGGCATCACTTCCACAGACTTTACAAGGTTCACAGCCTGCTGTGAAATGGTTGAGGTCACTGTGGTCAATGGAATTAGCCTTAGATTTATATAATCTGATAAAATGTCTTAGACTTTCATAATCTGAAGAACTTTCTTAATCCGTCTCTACTAAGATACCAAGTTACAGTTGAAATGCTTTGGGGGGATGGGAAATGCTAGGTAGGCTTGAAGCCTTTGTATCTTTTATTGCTGTTACAGGATTTATATTTTATTGGTTCCAACCCTGGTAAGAAATGAAAAATTACCTAAACCAGCTCTGTAAAAGATGCGGAGAATCAACAAAACCCCAGGAAAATAAATAGCAAAGGATGCCAGTGTTGCACTGCTGAAGAAAATATTTTAAGGAACAAAAACTACTGCAATGGCATTGTAGGAGCTCCAGGTCTTTTAGGGCAACATTATTGCAAATCTCAACTAAGCAAAAAAAAAAAAAAGAAAAAAAATTAAAGACAAGTGCATCTGTAAAGCTCAGTGAAACCCCAGCTAATGCGTGAGGCCCAAGCTGTGATGAGGTAGCCAACATGGCTAGTGATGGCTATTGAGAACTGCACAACTGGGCTCCTGAGTCTTCTCTATTCTTGAAGCAACATTACTTTGCACATGCACTCGTATTTCTAAGTGTGTCTTTAGGTATCACTGCTCTTTTTCCTCATCTCCACAGTCAGTTGAGCAAAAGTATCATTAGCTATATGACTTTCTCCTTGTGGGCTACACGTGCAGACTAATCCCTGACACAAATTTATCATTCGTATCCAAGATCAAGAGGTAAATCATCACGGACACCAGCAGTTTAGCACTAAACCAACAGGATTTGCAGCAGTACTGCATGCTATAGAAAACACATCTGCTCTCAGCTCCGGTGAAACTGGGTCACCAAAAGCATTTCCTCCTGCACTGTTGTTTTCTATCTGAACATGCAAAAACTGAGGTGTTACTCCAGTGTACAAGCTCCCAGTGGCCTGTGGAACAAATCCACCTCACCCAGAAAGGAAATGAGGGGCAACCACAAACCTCACAGCATTTTTCATAGGATCAGGTCTGGGGTAAGACAGATATCTCGCGTTTTGTTTCGACATCTGAAAAAAAAGTCGTACCACAGCACTAACGTGAGTGTGCCGTTTAGCAGCCCAGCTCACACTTCTTGTGAAGGCCTTAACCAATTTCCAAGACATTCTGTGCCTGCTGCTTTTTCTCTTTCAGGTCAGCAGATGGTGCTTTTACAAGGATTGTCTTCCACCTTCCATCTCAGCTGCTTTAAAGCCAAAGGAGTTTGGAAGATGCTGTAAAGAAATGCTCCAGTGAGCTGGACATCACCTGGGAAGCCTAGAAGGGGAGTTAGAGGAAAAGGTTGCACACATAACCTTAATACTGGTTGAACTAAGGAAAGCCTGACAGAGGGTCAGGAAACCGTGTGTGAACATATAGGTCCCTTGATGAGCTGTGCTTTCATTTTTAGCAATGTGCTACTCTCTCATCTCAGCGTTTTATACCGCCGTTTCTCAGGAGAGAGTCTCAAACTGCCCCCAATGCACAGCCAGTCAAGATGGTGAAGTCTCTGTTCAATGTATTCTGCAGAAAGGCACAAAACAAGCTAAAAAGCTTCTCCCACTGTGAGAGAAGATCAGGTTCGTGACCACCTGAGGAACCTGAACGTGCATAAATCCATGGGACCTGATGAGATGCATCCCAGAGTCCTGAGGGAATTGGCCGATGTAGTCGCCAAGCCACTCTCCATGATATTTGAAAAGTCATGGCAGTCAAGTGAAGTCCCTGGTGACTGGAAAAAGGGAAACATTGTGCCCCTTTTCAAAAAGGGTAGAAAGGAAGACCCTGGGAATTACTGACCTGTCAGCCTCACCTCTGTGCCTGGGAAGATCATGGAACAGATCCTCCTAGAAGCTATGCTAAGGCACATGGAGGCCAGGGAGATAATTCGAGATAGCCAGCATGGCTTCACCAAGGGCAAGTCCTGCCTGACGAACCTAGTGACTTTCTATGATGGT
>BOSO01002251.1:38782-276936 GCA_018403395.1 Gorsachius goisagi | reverse complement strand
CTAGGGGTCCCTTCCAACCCAAAACATTCTGTGATTCTCTGTGCGGTCAGCTGTTCTGCTCTTAGCTCACAAGTTCTTGATCTTTCACTGCACTCCCAGGTATTATGACCTTCAAGGAATTTGATGCAGAAATTAGTGTTCTAATACTGAGACGTGCAACCGATGTATTTTACTAAAATGAACTTACGTTGAAAATTGCAAGATGGAGAAGTTTGGCTTTGGCTTTTGGAGGCTCTATGCCTCAGAGGAAAAAGTGTTTCTGAATTTTGGGTGACTTGCTATACGACCGCACTAGCCCTCCTTCTGGGAAGTTACTGCTGTTTTAAAAAGGTGGGGTTTGGTAAATGGTTCAGGTGCCTTACATTGTGCAAAAGAAATCATTGTGGGGGCTACGGGCTCTGTGCCTGCCACTGTCCTCTGGCAGACTCTGAACGTGTGGCATTGATGATGGTGAGACTTGAAAGTGAGGGTTTGATTTTTGGAGGGGTTTTTGGGGTTGGTTTTTTTTTTTTTTGATGATGGCTGCTGTGTTGACAGGAAGGAAAGCAAAAACCACCTTATTTTCAGTTCACGATGACATTATTCTGTGAAAATAATGAAACTTTTATTTAAACAGCTGTTCTATTCCCAACAAAAGTGGTCTGAAATCACAGTGACCTATCCCATTTTGCTGGTGCACGTGCTTAAGGCCAGTGTTGCAGCTCTCGCTGAAGGGCCTGGGGGTGCTGCCCTGAGTGGGCTTGTGCCTTCCTGGGGGCAAGGTGAAGGTCCCCTGCTTCGAACTGTAGCTTGTCCCAGCCCAGTCTTAATGAACCCACTTTCCTGCTTTCAACCGAGTAGAGGGGTGCCTAAACTTCGGGTCCTACAGGCCTGGCGAGGCTGACAGAAGCCCCAAGGCCCGGCTGCTCGCCACTCCCTCCCGGGCCGCACTGCAGGAAATGGACGCCTCGGCTCACCCCCGCCTTGCTAGGAGCAGTGGCACAGCCCGCCTACCCCCCCGCAGTGTGGTACGTCCCAAGCCCTTATAAAGGGCGGTGGCTAGCGTTCGCGCCCTCTCGTCCTGCGTGCCTGGCGGCAAGTGAGCGGGTGCGCGCGGACGGGGCGGTTGGGCGGCGGGGGGAGGCGGAGGCCTGGGTTGCGGAGCGAGGTCCCCTTGTCACTTAGCAGGCTGAGGCGAGGGCCCCCACCCCTCCGGCAGTGGTGGCGTCCGCCGTGCCTCCCTGTCCCCAGCGCCGCTCGGGCCCGACCATTCGAGGGAGGGAAGCGGTGGGGGGGAGGGGGGCGGGGGATGAGAACGGGCGGCCCGAGTGCCGCGCGCAGGGGAGGGGTGTGGCCTCGGCGCACGTGGTGCCTGACTCCTTGTCCCCGCAGGGCGGCCATGGCGGCGGGCACCGGACGCTCCCAGCCGGCGGGACCCCTGCGCTAGGGCTGCCGAGACGGCAAATTAACGGTGAGTTGCCAGGGGCCCGGTTGGGTTGGGAGGCCCGGGAGCTGCTGTGGGTGTGAGGTAACGCCGGGTATCGCTGCTCTTGCTGCCTGAGGCGCAGTCGGGGCGGTGGAAGGCTTGGGGGAATAAAGCCTGTTCATGTTCGGTTCCTTAGTCCTCATGAGCCTCCTGGCTGCTTTCGGCTAGTCACGCTGCTGGGCGCCAAGCCTAGAGCTCCCCAAGGGCTGTGGAGATGAGACTTGTGCGCTTAGTCCTTGGCCTTCGCTTGCCTTCTAAGGATTTTTATTTTTATTGCGCTACTTTAAGCGAACAGGTCACTTTTCTGTTTGTTCGACGTGCCAAACCCTTCCTGTGCGATGAACGTTGCAACCTGAGAATTGGTGGTGTGTGGAATTTAAATTTAAAACCTGCCCTTATGGGGAATGCAGTCTGGCAAGCTGTGTGAGGGAGGCTTCTACATCTCCTGACTAAAAACAGATTCGAGAGGATTGCTGACTGCTGAAAGCTATCTAATAAAAAATTCTGGTGCTTCATGATACGAACGCGAGTGAAATTACAAGCAGGCGGTTGGTGGTGAGGTTCTGGGTTTTTTGCTTTTGTTTTTCTGGATAAATCTACTTTATAACTTTCTAAAGTTGCTGCTGAAGAGTGTTCTAGTAATGCTTCTTTCGCTTTTATTCCCACAGCAGAAAGATGCCCTGAAGTAAAGAGTAAGTTAAAGTTTTATTTTTACTTAGGTGCGCATAGTTGTTAAGAAAGTTCCAGGCCTTTACTTGCATAGTGCTAATGATGTAAAGCAGTTAAATACAGGACTGTTAGTCAAAACCAACCTGTAACAATTACAAATTAAGTTTTTATTTAACTTTTTAAAACTAATTTTACTTATTATTAAGTTAACAGGGCTAACGACTTATAAATTAAGGGAAAATGCAGAACTGTTTGTTCAAGATGAAAAAATAGTGTTTTAACTACTGTACAAAGCTTGTTGGCTGTTAATGATGATAACCCTGAATAGGAAGTGCCGTCAGATGCGAGAACTGACGATAACCTTCTTATTTGTCTGAAATACAGCTACATGCACGCAGAGTTGAGCTCTAGAAACATCTTCTAGAACTAATCGGGCAACTTTTATTTATACTTGCTTTCTGTGAAAAGTACTCTTGTAATATCTAAGAGAGCTTCATGTCCATCTGTTTCACCTTATTTGCAGAGCCTGGTCTTTCCAGCTAAATGTGACACCGTTAGGACCTGGAGCATGTCACTCATTGGAGATGGCCCTGATGTGAAAGTAAGTGATGAATTTCACTGGACCATGTAGAGCTTTATACCAGGTGGAATTGAAGTTGAGTCAAGTGAGTTTTAGAGGCTGCCAAAAACTTGAGGCATATTTTGTAGGTTCAAATTCTATAGCTTAAATCAATCTGCTTTCCCTCCTCTCTTCCTCAAAATTTAAAGCCCTGTGATACTTAATTTCCTGGTGTATCTATTTAAGCATAGCTTGGAGGTCTTAGCTGCCATGTATTAATGGTTGCTAATGTCTATCGATTGTTGTTACAGCTCTTCACGAGCCCTGTGGAAGGCAGTGGGGCAGCAGGAGCAGGAGATTATTTCTGGGTGAGTTTAATATTTGGTGTGCTGTTCATTTGATGTGATGTTTTTTCGTTACAGTCTCAGAAACATTACCTAGCTGAGCACATTCTCATTGGCTGTGTTTCTATTTCTGTATATCCTTGACTCTCAAAGTATAATTGATAAAGTTCTAGGGAAAAAAATACTTTATTAGACTAAAACATGGACAGTAAATGTGTAAGAGCAGCTGTCTTCTGCACTACAGTTTTGCTGACAGCACTGTAGAGCAAAGGGATAAAGGTCTTAACTTCTGTTAGAACTGTATCAATTTATCCTTACCCAAAGATATCATATGATGAAACTAACCAAAAATTGCTGGAATTACCGGCAGATTGACTGGTGGTGAGCAAAGGTTTTTCTGATGATATCCTTTACATTAACAAATGGGTTAATACTTTGTGTTGAATGGTTCAGCTTACCCATGCTGTTGTATTACAGGTGTTCATGCTGAAAATGTCTGATGAAGAAGGAATCTGATAAAACATGCACCTGAGCTTGGGGACTGGTGTTTGTAAACATGGTTTTCTGCACTAAGATGTTAAGAAATGGTAACAGTTAAAGTTTTGATTACATGTATATTAAAATTCTTTCCAAAAACTCCCAACTTGGGTCTGTTCTTGCCACTTTACTGCATTAAGGAATGACTTTGCATTACACGTGTTTTTAGTTGAACATGCTGAGCACTCCTATAATGTGCTGTATTGTCATAAAGTAGATGTATATACACTGCAGTATAATTACTGCAGATAATACAAATGCATTTTAGTTGCGTAAGCATTCTGTCTGGTGTTTGGTAATTTACTTGCTTTAATAAACAGTTTAAACAAGTGATACTAACACTGCTGCAGTAATTACTGGAGAGATTAAGCCTTCAATAGCCCTTAAGCAAGAAGAGCAAATGCAGCTATTTTTGTAGCTTGTTCCAGGCTTGCTAATTCTTCATTATTTTGGCTTCAACCTTTCTTAGTCTGCTACTGAGGTAGCGGAATCTGTTCCTACAGCAGTAGCATCTTCAGTGTCACTAATAGGAGTGAAAAAGGCTGCTGTTGTGATAATTACTCGTTCTAAGGTTGGTTTACAACGTAGGTTGATGAACAGAAGGTAACAAGTTTTGGGGGAATCTTGGGGACTCAAAATGGAGGTGCCTGAATGAGAAATACAGCATCTGTGGCTGCAACTTTACACTTAGATTCATTGTGTCAGTATAACTGGCAGGCTATAATGCTTCATTGCTCTGTTTATGTTTATATTTATAGGGAGGTGTAAGACTCTCCTCAAACCTAGAACGATGGAGCATGTCCAGTGAGACACACTTCATGCAGATGTTGCTGATAATTTTGTCCACTTGGTGTCACCAAGTGCAGGATTTTAGTGCAGTCATCTTTAGCGTGTGCTTTTTGGAAAAGGTAAACATCATTAATAAACTTAATTCCTTGTGAGCTCATTCTGTGACAAGGATCGAAGTAGAATATTAACTGTACAGCTCCAAGTAGAAGATACTTTGGTATTGCTTCTGAAAATGATGAAACCATCAGCCAATTGGAAACTTTGCCAGAGGGGGTGTGGGTAGGAAAAAGCTATTTAAGATAGTCAACAAAACAGTCAAAATGGTAGTTTGTCATGAGTAATATTTTACTCTAGTAATTTAGGTGAACAGTTTTTGGGTGTCATAAAATAAGAAGTGGGGATAGAGCTTTACTCAGAGGTTTGAGGTCCATAAAACCACTGTTGTTATCCCAGATCTGGGTTCTTAACCCGGTGTGCAACAACTGTTTCACACACTGAGTCAGGTATTTGCTTTTATTTCATTTCTGCGCAGAGATGGGTGCTAGGTGGTAACCCCTCAAAGTTAGCACCTCATTCCAACAAACTACCACATATGATTAAAGAAAACCCACATAAGATCATACTTATTGGCTAGTGATCACTACATCAATTGCTATTGGTTAATTACATTTAAATTAGGCTTGCTTGCTTGGGTTTGGTTTGAGTCTGGTTGCGATCTCTCACCGCCTTTGCCTTTCCCAAACGCCGCAAATCTTTGCTGACCTTGTGCCACTTTAGCACTTTGGCTGGGCCTTCTGAATCAGGATGTTTCCCTTTTACCAGTCTTTATTACCCAGACACTTGAGTCGGGAAGTTCCCCTTTTGTTGGTCTTTTAGCTCGTTTTCAGGGGTATAGTCACCAGTTCTGTGCTAAGGCAAATACTTCTTTATCTCTGAGCTCCTAACCACCAGATCCTGTTGCACATGATTCCTTAGTCCCACCTAGTGAGAAATTCAATTTGCTGAGGTGTATCATGGTTGCGGTGCAAGCTTGCTTATTTTCATGGTTGGACAAGGGGAAAAAGCAGTGGTGACAGCAGAACATAAATGTTAATCAAGTCCTGGGTCATAGATGAGACTTCAGGGACTGTCCCAGGTGTCCCTGTGCTTCCCTGTGTAATTAAGGTAAAGACCTGAATCTCTTTTCTTGACTGTCTAACCTCCTGGCTGATTACCTGAAAGAAAAGATGCTATGACTTGTTGCTGCCCCCCCGCATCACAAGTCAGCTTCCCTGTCCCTCCAGTAGCACCGGTGAACCCTGACGGTTGTGAAACGAGAACATACCTGCACTTGGGGTGTAAGTTGTTTGAAATGTGGGATTTCAGAGGTTTCTCTCAGTGAAAAGTCAGAATTACGTACTTAAATCGCAGAGGCACGGGTTTAATGTTTTTCAGGGAAACGTCAAAAAGCAATAGAGTGCTTGATACTGCAGGTAAATTAATCTGGATTTTTCCTAAGAACATTACTGTGATACATGCAGGATTTGATAGAGACATTCAACCTGGGTAATGGAGTGTGCAAAACTTGTTTGGAACTAATTTGTTTTGAGCAGTATGAAGAACAGGTTGCTCTGATGTTTATTTGAATTAAATTTTTAAAGTAGAGTTCGATTCTGTTCCAAGCGTTTAATGAAACAAAACTATTTTTCCCTGATTTTTAAGAGCTTGTGTGTCAGAATGTGTTGACAGAAAACATTTCTTACCTGAGATGATGTGCATTGGAAGTAAAAATGGTTTTAAAGGTTTCAGAAAGAGCACAAGGATTCCACCTTTTTTTAAATGGGACTCTGTATGCCATTAACAATAATGGAGGTAAGTGCAGCCACATGCCCTCAGTAAACAGAAACAACTTAGCAAATTTTTGCTTGTCTGTTTCATGTGCTCTTTAATTTGCTCGAGATAGGTTTGCTGCAACTTGTTTTTGTAATTGATCTTTCTAGTATGTACCAGAATTCTCATTAAAACAAGAATTGATTTGGGAATACTTACATAAACAGGAGACAGTTTATCTGGGTTTATTGAGGTCACAAGTTGGCAGTGTCTATTACTGTTAAGTATTCATGAGTTTCATTTTAGCGTTACTTGTTTCCGTCAAAAAACAAAGTCCTCAGCAGGGATCCTCTAACAGGCTGGTTTTTGCTTAAGATGAATATTATTCCCATGAGAATATGGTACTTTTTGAACAAAACAGGTGTCCTACACATATTCCTATGATCTTACATGGGAGCATGTATAATCTTACTATTTATCTTAGAGTGTTTGGGGGGAGGGGAAATAAAATAATTCTGTTTTGATTACATTTGGAGCACATCAACTTTACAGTGTTGGGGAATAAACAGAAAAAAAAAATCCTGATTTTAAAATACAATTATTTTGGATTTTCTAAACCCTTAAGAGAACAGTTGGCAGGAGTCCCTGGCACTTAACAGCAGCCAACAACCAGGATAAATCTGAAATAGATTAAAGGATTGAAGCAGAAAGGAAAAAAAAAATCTTACGCAGTGAAGCTCGGAATGGCTGAGTGCCAGCTTTTAGCAATGAGAGAGATGGCAATGTCATGTAGTAATTCATTTGTGAAAGAAAACACAGTGATTACGTATTATCCACAAAATACGTGCTGTGACTGCTGACCTGATGGAGAGCGGCTGCTCTGGGTAATGGTCTGCCTGTGTGCATCTTTCCTTCCATACTGAGGATGCCAGCTGCAAAAACCACTTCTGTGATGCAAATACGCCCTTAGCAGTAACGACTCAAATCCTCAGGCTCCTTTTTATGTCAGGCACTAAACAAGGTGGGGTGGGGCTGATCCGTAATCTCTGTCCAGGGAATTTGCCATGTGACTATGGTTAGGAGGCACAAACTGCGGGCAGCTCGTCGCGCATCACGTTTGAGGTAGAACGAATTCAAACGGATGTTGTGGAAATGGTTCCCTTGCATGTGCCAGAGATGGTGCATTGGTTTCATCCCTTCTTCCCAATGTTGCATGAAAACGGTGAAGGACAGGAAAGCAAGTGTGGTGTGGCTCGTGTCCTCGGGGGGGGGAAACGAGAATTAATGGGGGGAAATAGCTGCCTTGTGAGTACTCAGTTTCCTTTTTGTAAATCACAAGCTTCACGTTTCATATAAATGCTGGTTATCATCTTTATTTCTTGATTAGGATTATAAAGCGATCATATCTACATCAGCACTAAAATAGTCACTCATGCAAACCCATAAATTACTGTAATTAATATATCCCAGCTATTAACTAAAACCTAAAGGTGTTCTTTCTTGGCATGGTAGCCGCTGTTTCAGCAGAATCAGCTGTAGCTGGCTCTATCCACTTAATGAGAAGAGTGGAAGGGATATACTGTGTATTTTACCTTTTCAGAATGAAATAGGTCCTGAATTGTGAAGCTTTACTTTTTTTTTCTCTTGAAGCCAGATGGAAGAGCAGTTAATTTTTCAACTCTTCTCTCCCTCATTTCAAATTAGTGAAAGAGAAGCAAAGCGCTGTCAAAGGAGTTGCTGTTTTCTAGCAAGAAACAACTAAGATGATACTAGTGTCGTGCAAGGAAAATTTATGGTTTTGTTTTCTTCCAACTGCCCCATTAGCAGCAACTCTGAGTTGCTCTGAGCGAAGAATGAAGGCTCAAAATAGGCGGGAAATTTGGCCTTTCTCAAGCTCACCCAGGGCTCAGGCTCAGCGATGTTCCTAACACCTGATTGACTTTGTGCTGCCAAAGCTTTGTCACATTTCACATGTTCCTGTAAAGAAGGACGAGGTTGGCGCATCATTTAGTGGTCTGGTAGGACCATAGAACATAGAATCATAGAATGTTTTGGGTTGGAAGGGACCCCTAGAGGTCATCCAGCCTAACCCCCCTGCAGTGAGCAGGGACACTGCTAACGAGATCAGGTTGCTCAGAGCCCCATCCAACCTGGCCTTGAATGTTTCCAGGGATGGGTCCTCCACCACCCCTCTGGGCAACCCCTTCCAGTGTTTCACCACCCTCATTGTAAAGAATTTCTTCCTTATATCTAGTCTAAACCTACCCTGGTTTAGTTTAAAACCAGTACCCCTTGTCCTGTCACAGCTGTCCCTACTAAAAAGATTTTCCCCATCTTTCCTATGGGCCCCCTTTAAGCACTCAACGGCCACAATCAGGTCTGCCCACAGTCTTCTCTTCTCTGGGCTGAACAGCCCCAACTCTCTCAGCCTGTCCTCATAAGAGAGGGGCTCCAGCCCTTGGATCATTTTAGTAGCCCTCTGGCCTTGGAAGATGCTTGTTTGGGGAAACACAGTTTTACTGCTGGTTCCTTCCCGGTTGTCTAATAAGATTTGCAACTTTCATTAACATGCAGAGAATCCCCCGCACAGTGAAAATATCACTCTTTAATTGGCTGCTAATGATGTTTCTTAGTGTAGGACCAGCAAAGGCTGAGCCTCCATGTTCTATGCAAACCTGTTGCAGTAATGGTCCCAGCCCAAGCCTTTCTGGTCTAAGCAGACAGCAGTGATGCAAGGGTGCATGAATAAACTGTGTGATGGAGAGCCAAAGGAGTTAAAATTTAGTTTTCTTTAGTAAAAATAAAAATACTACATGAAGAATTACTTCATTACCCTTCACTGAAATGCATGCAGCCTCAGGACTTGCAAGCCTGGCTGCTTGCTAAAGCCCTGCTGCGTATGTCTCCTTGGTGGTGGGTGTTGAGCTTCAGCTCAGCTGAAGTCAATAAACATCTCACAGCACCTGTGTGGAACAGTAAAACCCGAGCAAAATACAAATGAGAAAATCATTTATACGGTGGAGACTGAATTTGAAATCCCTGCTGTTTTAATCAGCTTGAAATGTTAAAAAGTTTCATCTCCGATAATTAAGACCTCTCCTGTACATGGTGGGGTTTTTTGTTAGTTTTTGCAAGTCAATACTTAGATTTTTATTTTTTTTCCTAATAGGGTTTATATTCGTAATGGTTTGTGGTAAAATAATTGCATAGCACAGCTGCAACATGAACTCTAAACAAATGAAATAATGATCCATATTTCTAAAGCTGCCTATGGCTTTCTGGTGAGCTGTCCTTGTATATTTTTTTTATCATTTTAATTTATTTTCTAGATTTTTGAATGACTTGTCGGCTTGTGCTTTTCCAGATCCCACAGGAGGATAGTTTCTTCAGGTTCGGTTGTCTTTGTTTTTCTTACGTACGCATGCTAACTGCGTTTGATTTGTTTGTGTTGGCTGTGAGCTTGTATTGGGTGCCATTATTATCTGAACAGTGGAATAGGTTTGAGGTTTGATAGCACATTCAGAGACAAACTGCTTGCTAAGAGGCAAAGTCTAAGCTTATCACCCAGATAATAAATTTTCCTGAACAGCTTAAACTTTATTAATAAATACCCAGGTCAAGATCCTAGTGGTATAGAATACTTCCTATAGTAATGTGGTTATCACAGCCCTTATCTGACAGCAAATACAACACTGGTGTTCAGGTGAGCTATGAAGCTGTCCAGTCATTTAACGTGGCCCACAACAACAGCAGATGGAATGCCTGATATAATGCTTTACATCTCTTGTGCCTCCATCCAATAATCTTGAAATGCCAGCGTTCCTGTGAAGCTGTGTTACCTCCTCCTCACAGCAGAAACCGGAGATCAGAGCCTCGCTGGGGTGAGTAAAGGGAAGAGCAATTTGGTCAGTTGTTGGATAAAGCAATTTTACTTAACTGTGTCAAATCAGATATTTATTACCTTCAATCATAGCAGTAAATAAAGTCTTTGTGCTGAGTGCTCCTTGGGATGTGCAATACATAGGATACCTGCTGTGAGGATGATGAGAATTGTTTCAAAGCGAGGTGTGAACCGAGAGCTTTGAAACGCACCGTGATTTCAGAAGGTAATGGGCAGATGCTGTACCAAGGTACATGCATGTGGAATTTGATTTAATATGTATGCAGTCATCTCCCTAAACCAGCCTGTAAGCCTCTGTACGGGGGGAGGAAGATGCTCTGTATATGCAGGAGGGGATATAAAGCTTTCGTGTCAGCACCAGGCTGTTTGGTAGTCCAAAATGGGAGACCACATCAAGGAGAAAAATATTTCAACGCTACTGCTTTTAAGCTTCAAAAAGGTCTTTGGAGATGACAGCAACACTGTGTCGCTTGGCAGCATATCAGCAGCTCAGAGGCTAAAGCTGAGGAAAAAGAACAGTTTTGGGGAGGAGAGCAGGACCAAGGTAACAGCAGTGGCACCAAAATTGTTTGAAGAAGCGATGTGATACCTGGAGCTGCTCACACAATGAAGGGACGGCTCTGGTCTGATGGCTGGCCCTGCTCTGGGTGGCTGTCGGTAAAATTCAGTCCATTTTGGGGGTCGCTTTCTCTAGTGGTTGTGTGAAAACTTGTCAGCTTGTGTCTTTGGAGAGAGTTCCTGGTACAGAGGGAGGAGGAGAAGGCTGCTCTGCTTCCAGGAAACTCCTCTCATCAAGTGAGCAGTGGGTTAAGATGCTTGGGTTAGCAGCTGGGATGCTGCAAAAGACATGTGAAGTACACGGAGGAAATTTGAGCTTGTCAAAGTTAGAGGAAACAGATAAAAAGAAAGTGGAAAGTGACAGTAAATTTATACTGTATTTAGGGAAACTTTCCCTCCTTAGTGCCTCTGGAGAGCGTGTTCAGGAGCCCAGTCACCGTGGGTGTGAATTTTTGATCAATTCAGAGAGGATATTTGTGCAGATTTAAATTGTCAGATGCAGCAGGGACGTTTTCACCAGAGCCCGTAGGTTCATCCTGCATAGGCTGGTCTTATTCCTGATCTGAGGCGTTCAAATTACATCCAAGCAGTCTGGCGATTTCCCTCGCCCGCCCCCACAGCCCCTGAAAATCTGATGACCGTGAAAAAGCAAAGTCTGCAGGTCCTTGCAAGAAGGGGTGGCCCAATCTGTGTTTAACAATGTTAGAGCTTGAAAAATCTTATTAAAAGCCTCGAGATTGCTCGCAGACTGATGCAGGGCTTGGCTTGAACAAGGTCAGGTCATTTGCTGACCCTTACTGATTAAATGGCTGGTGCTTGTTGGGGCCCCAGGTGAGGCTGTTTATCTCCATTTTGTTTTAAAGACCCACCTGCCATTTAATGCCCCCCCTGATACGGGCAGGCAAGGATACAGGCACAGGGCAAGGATTTTGGGTTTTCTTTTACTTTCTTTCTTTCTTCCCTTAGCAGAATCCAATACTTTATAAAAATAATACTATGCTTATCTAATGTCTCCTGCTGCTTGCAGGGTAGCGAGTGGGAAGCTCCAAGGATGAAACAGCAAACTTCTGGGCAGCGCTGGCTGGATTTGGAGGTAGGTGAGGATGGAGGGCTGTGTTTCTGATTGATCATTAAGCAAGGAGCCTCTGAAGCTTCTAGAAGACTAGCAGGCAGAAGGTCACAGTTGCAAGAGGAAGAAGAGGTGGCACCTACATCCATTAGAAGAGGAAATTAAAGCAGGTAAGGAAAATTACGGTTTCCCAAAGAAGCTGGTGTCTAATCACACCCTTCTGATTTTCCTAGAAATTAATGAGGGAGAAGGAAATAATTGGTGGTCATGGGAAAATATGGATCCTGGTGTACAGAGGGATTTCAAGAGGAGGCTGTTAGTGTCTGGTCCTTTGGAAGAAGTTTTGGTGGGCTAGGAGAGAAAGGAAAAAGAAACCGATGATTTGGAGGAACACACAGATTAAAATAAGTACAAGATAAGAGCTCTTCAGATACTTAAGTATGTCAGCGTTGTACAGCACAGGCCATGTTTTGTTGTGAGTGCATAGCGTTGCTTCAGAAATGCCCTGGTCCAGAGTTTATTTTCTATTGGATGTTACCAATTGCTTGCTCTTGCTTGGCAGTTACCATTGGGGAGTGCTGGTTTAATCCCTTTCACGTGAGCTGTGCTGAATTTGTGTGGGACTGAGTTTTAAATGAGGCTTGCTCGGCACACATGGAGCTGGAGCAGGCTTTGCCCGTCAGATGGGTCATTTTGCTGACGTGCAAACCTGAGCTGCTAAGATCAGTCTGCAAGATGTAGTTTAAACGAAAAGCACCACCTAAATTAAAGCTGCAGTTCCGCTGTGTGTGTGCTCCGCGTGTTGCGTAGGTGTGGGGAAAATAGCTCTTGCCTTTTACCACTTCCTAATTAGTAGTATCACTTAAAGAAGCAATATCCACTCAGGTTAATGAGCTAGAGCGAGGAGAGTTTCAGCAGCGAGACACGTGCAGAAGACTGACTTTAACCACCTCTGGGATGGGAAGCTGAGTTTTCTCCCAGCAGCGCTGGGGACTTGGTTCATTTAGCGTATTGCAGACATATTCCTGTGCCGCCGATTTACTGAGCAGCCCTGATGTATCGCTGATGTGAGCTGAGGTTTGGACCTGCTCTCTAGAAACAGCAGTAGTGAAATACAGCTTGTACCTCTGGAGTGTTGCGATGCTTTAAGCTGTTCTGCTGCTTTGTGTATTTTTTTCCTGGCTGAACAATGGAGTGATTTTTTACAGCAACTTTTGCCAGTTGTTGGGAAAATGTGTATCACCCAGCTGGCTTTAAGCACGCTTGCAAAGCCTCTCTTTTTCAGCTGCTTGGAAGGGAGAAGTAGGTGCTGTGCTCTTTTGAAAATCTCCCCCTTGTCATTTGCCTGATTATCTTTTTCTTTCCATCTCTTGCAAAGAACATGAACGTTGTTTTGTTTTGTTGTGAGCCAGGTTTTCATGGCAAAGGGAGGCGTGTGAGGGGCACAGAAAAAGGCTAAGTTTTGCATTTTAAGCCTGCAGCTCTGTGCAAAGCTGCTTCCAGCACATGTGGTGGAGGGGAGCTCTAAGCTTGCAAGAAAGCAGGTGTGTACAGTGAAGATGAAATAAAACACAAAAGTAATGGTGATGTTCTACTATTGGAAAGCAATGTGCAAAGGCACACGGTCTGAAGCAGATGCCTTTTACTTTGTGTGTTTGATAACCTGTCCGCCTCTGAGATTTTCTGCCTGCAGGATTCAATAGGAGTTTGTCTGGTAACAGCCAGGTTGGTATCTACCCAGAGCGTGATGCACATGGTGCTCAGAGATTGATTCTTTACTGCCACCTTATATAAATGAAATATAAGACAAGCTGGAATTGCAGGTCTTACCTGGAGGTGATAGCAAGACAAGAGGCAGCTGCAAAAGAGGGAAAGGGGGGAAGGCTCATTCCCATGGTGATGTGTGATGTAGCTGGACTTCCCATATTTGTTATAGCCAATGTCTCTTCCTTTATCTTCTAGTTTTCCATATAAATTCTTGTTTTCCATGTATTTCTGAGTCTCTGTATATCTATTCCAGGAGGTTGCAGCATGCAACGGGCTTACTGAAGAGCTGTGCTGGCAACTGATTGCTCAGCCAAACCTGCCAGATGCAGCTAAGCAAACCCTCCTTGAAGGATGCTATATAGGGTCCACGGGTTTATTTTCTCCTCAACTGAATTAATAAAACAGCAAAGAAGAATAAAAGATGTCACAGAAGTAACAGAATCAATAAGCTATTAGGAGGCAGAAAACCCAGGGAATTAATTTAGAAAGCTGCACAAATAATTAAAGGTGGTGATGAGCAGATTGCATCTTTTCTGACTCTATTAAATCAGGTCTTCAATTTTATATAAAACCATAAACTAAGCCAGAGGTAAAAACAGTTGTTTCCTCTGCATATTTACAGAAGAGAAGACAGAAAATGCAAACCCAAAACTGCCAGAGGGGACTATAAACAAAGCATCTCCAATTCCCCATCGATCAGGAGTAATTGAGCCATGGCTTATGAAGTTTTCATGCAAAAAAAAATGGCACTGTGTTCCTAAATGCCTGTGCTGGGTGCCAGCTTGGGATCCAGGGGTCCTCCCGTCCTTTCCAGTTAGCAAAGCTCTTGCAGTTCGTCCTTGTGAACAAATTCTGCGCTAACATTTGTTAATGGTAATGCACAAGCAAAGTAGATCCAATACATTCTTTCCCCACCAGCTTAGTGATTATGGCTGCTCAAAGAAATAAGCTGGCATCCACATTTTACTTCCAGCAAGCCTTCAGCTCAATATAAATCGTGTATTTTGGATGTATAGCTCTTTTTTGCCATCCTTTTAATGGTGTTGCTTGGAGGCATCGGTTATTGCAGCATCTGAAAAAAGGAGGTCAGTAGGTTTGGTTATAAGCTTGAGCATCTCACAAGGTAGCAGAAGAGCAGTAGTTGCTACCACCTGGCCAATTGCTCCTGCCTTTCTCTGTGATAAAGCTTCCTAGGCGTGGTCTGTTGTAAATTAACTGGTCATCCATCATGCAGCAGCTTTCCACTTGGCAGGCAATTAATGGTGCAATCAATGAAATCTACTCCATTTAGCTGTGACCTCTGAAGGCTGATCTGCCAACTTAATACTCGGAGGCTGAGAGCTGCTAAGCGAGCCTTGCAGGCTTTCCCCCGATGTTCTTACTAATGCAGGGAACGTGGATTGCATAGCAAAATCTGCGAGGTGTTTCCAAAGCCAGCATTAATCCTGACAGTTTAGGAAAACTGGTCATTAAATCCGTCTTATTTAAATAAGTCACTTGGGAGTCGCTTTTGCAGGTTGTTAGCTTTTGAGTGTGTGGTGGAAGGATGCTGCGCTGCCTGCGGTCAGGGCAGGCAGGGGCTGTCATGTTTGCCCAGCATCTGCTCCAAGAGAGCCCTGATCCTGGCCAAGACCTGTAGCATCGGCATAAGCGTGAAAACAATAGGAGGCTGGGTGGAACATTTGCTCACTGAAATGTAGGAGGTAATTGATGGGCTGGAAGGGGAGGGTGGCCTCATAGATTCATTTGGTTGGAAAAGAGCTTTAAGATCATTGAGCCCAACCCTACCCATCTTCTAAATACCTCCAGGGGTGGGGACTCGACCCCTTCCCTGGGCAGCCCATTCCAGTGCTTGACAACCCTTTGGGGGAAGAAATTTTTCCCAATGTCCAACCTAAACCTGCCCTGGCGCAACTTGTGGCTGTTTCCCCTCATCCCATCACCCGTTACCTGGGAGCAGAGTCCAACACACCCACCCACCCACCCACCCCCGCTCCCCCCTCCTCTCAGGCAGTTGTAGGGAGCGATAAGGGCTTCCCTCAGCATCCTCTTCTCCAGGCTGAACACCCCCAGCTCCCCCAGCCGCTCCCCATCAGCTTTGGGCTCCCAGACCCCTCCCCAGCTTTGTTGCCCTTCTCTGGACACGCTCCAACCCCTCCGTGTCATACTGGGAGTGAGGGGCCCAACGCTGAACCCAGCATTTGAGGGGCGGCCTCACCAGTGCCCAGGGCAGGAGCACGGTCACTGCCCTGCTCCTGATGGCCACACTAGTCCTGATACAAGCCAGGGTGCTGTTGGCCCTCTTGGCCACCTGGGCACACTGCTGGCTCATATTCAGCCAGCACCCCCAGGTCCCTCTCTGCCATGCAGCTTTCCATCCACTCTTCCCCACGCCTGTAGCGTTGAGTGGGGTTGTGGTGACCCCAGTGCAGGACCTGGCACTTGGCCTTGTTGAAGCTCATCTTGTTGGCCTTGGCCCATGGATCCAGCCTGGCCGGTGTCTCTGTAGAGACTGCCTACCCTTGAGCAGATCAACATTTCCACCTAGCTCGGTGTCCTCTGCAAACTTGCTGAGCGTGCACGTGATCCCCTCATCCAGGTTGTTGATAAAGATGTTTATCGTCATCCCCCAAAAACTGAGCCCTGGGGGACACCACTTGTGACTGGCCTTCAACTGGATTTAACTCCATTCACCCCCACCCTTTGGACTCAGCCACCCAGCCAGTTTTTTACACAGCAATTTTCATCCATCCATCTATCCCTGTTCACAGGAGGCTGGTCTTCCCCTTTGCTCAGTACTTGCCATCTGGCACCTTTTCCCTGGGCCCTGAAGTATTTTGGCATGGGCCTTATCACTCCACCAAGGAAAATGATTCTAACAAGAACTGCACGCATCTGAACTGCAATGCAATTTTGGTTCAGAGCTCCTTGATCAGCAAGAGCTAAAGCCCCTCTGGTTTCTGACTGTGCTTGCTCAGTGTTTTGTATGTAAAACAGGTAGTCCTTGAGGGATAGTTCTTAGTTGCTTTTCCAGATGCCACTATATACGTTTTCCCCCACCTGCTGAGCTGGAGCAGCCCATTTGCTATCTCCAGGACCAGCGTTAAACACACCAGCATGAGCTGCCAATAAATAATGCAAAAATTCCCCTGGCCAGGACTTTTTCTTCTATTAGTAAGGAAAAAAAAAAAAAATCAGGCTTCAGGTAGCATGGGAGGAGCTGAAAGTTTTAGCCTAACCTCCTCCTGGGTTGTTTCTATGCAGATTGATTTTTTTTAATCCCAGATACTGTGGGTGATCTCTGCCCAAGTCTCAACCTTCTCCCTTTCTGTGTCCTTCATTGCAACCCCATCAGAGTCACCTTCCCCTGGGAAAGCTGCATTCTGCAAGCGTCCTCCTTCACTCCTACTGGTTTCTTCTCTATTTAACTAGCTGCAGCTTGAAGCACTCTCGCAAGAGTTTATTTTCCTCGCAATAACCAGAGTATTCACATAGGTTTTGTTATGGCCTGGCTCACAGCCTTCAAAAGCTCTCCCCAGCTGTTGAGTTGTGGTTTAGGTGGAAAAGGCCTGATTTTACAGGCAGCCTGACTCGTGATTTTGGAAGGAGGGACTCTGGGGTGTAGGTAGGGCTGGTGGCTCTCCTCTGGATCTGTCTGCTCAGGAAAATGGCAGCCCAGCATTCCTACATTTTGGATATTGGGGTTTCCATTGAGATTTTCATGTAGCTCCGGGCAGCTCAGCTGCGCTCCTGCCTTCAGGGGTTTGGTTGCACCCAGGAACAGCAGCGTCTGCTCAGGTGGGCCCTCGCGAGACATCTCCCATCACAAATGCGGGAATCCTTCTCGGTTCCTGTGGAAGCAGTCTTCCTCAAGCTCTGCATTTTCCTATAAATATTTGTAACAACTATAGAAGTCAGCCAACCTGCTGCTCTCTGGGTTTTCAACTAGGTCAGCTTTTTCTTGTTTGAAAAACATGTTTTTCACATTGAAAACCCACCTTCTTTTGCAGCAGTCGTGATTATTTTTCATTCACCCGTTCCCCATAAACAGCCATTTCCTATGAATCTGCTGCTTTACAACCCAGAGGCTGCAAATACAGATAGAAGAAAAAATCCCAGCCTGTACCCACCACCCCCTCCAGTTTAATTACTGTTTCAGTTCTCCCCTGCAGTGCTGTGCGTTCCTGGGGAGCTCACGGGAAATCCTCCGCACGCTGCAATCCTACAAACACGTATATTTTTTTTCTTAAAGCTTGGAAGGGAATGAAAATAAATCTAATTCAGGTTGGGTTTTGCTAAGGCAGAGAGGAGGCTGCATCAGGGAAAGCCCAGTCCTTTAGCAAGTGCAGAAAAACCTCTTTTCCCACCCTGCCCAGATGCCCTCCTGTGTACCTGGTGTTCAGTTTTCCCTTTCAATAAAGAAAAGGGAAGGTAAGGAAGGAAAAAAAAAAAAGATTATTTTTCCTAAAGGCGGCTGTGATGGGTGAGAATGTGAGAACAAAGGATGCATTGGGCTGTAGGCATCAGGGCGAGCGGCCTCGATATCCCTCAGGGCTTGGTCCTGGTGGGGAAGGGACTGCACCTGCATGGATTTGGAGGAGCTTTTCTGGTACAAGAAGAGCATGGATTGCAGCGGGGTGAAATAAGTGGGCAGCCTCGCAGCCAACCCTGCGCTAAAATTTCCCCTTGTCTCTTCTGCCCCTCTCCCAGCTGCAGATATTTGCATTTATGATAAAGTTTGTGGGGTTTGTAGCTCAGCATGGCATTGCCCAGGCTGTTGTGCTGGACTCAAAGCGCAGTGTGTGGCTGTAATCGGTGCAGGGAGACGGCATTCGCTCCTCGCTTCACCTTCCTCCCGGGCAAGCTGTCCTTGACCATGCTTATATAAATACACAGTAGGACCCAAACCTGTTGTATTTCTTATTTTTTGGCTAGCTTTGTGTGATGAGGAACAGTCATGATGTGCTGCCTGGGCACGTGCAAACCCATGTCTTGAAAGTGCGAAATCGCTGGGGAGGGGAGCGATCCCCATCGAGCCTTTAATGCCACTTCATCACCTTAGAGGACCTCTGTTGCCCCACGGCATGGAAAGGAAAGGCTGAATCTCGAAAGCCTGGCAGGTTCTGGTGTTGCAGGGTCATCAGCTCTTTTGCTTACAGCTGTTGAGCATTGAGAATATTTCTTGAAGATGGGGCCCGCTTATATGAATCGGTGAGACTTGCATCGCTGGAGGCTGTCAGAGGACTGTGAGTGATGGATCTGGTTTCCCGTTTGTCCTTCGGAATTTAATGCTAAAGACGTTTAATAAAGCTGGAAAGATCATCTCCTCTTGCTGTGTATAATCTGCTGGTGGAATACAGCCCCCAGGCAGGTAAAAACCACCCCCGGAGCGAAGGAAGAGCGGGATCACTGTGCGGTGTTTCCAGGACAACACCTGTGTACCGAAGAGGTCAGGAAGAGATTAAATCTGTTGCCCACCTCGGTACATTACACTGGAGAGAGGTTAGGTTTGTTTTTTCCCTTCCTCATAAGCATTAATACATGAATACTGCTAGTAGGGTCAATTGGTTTCCTTGGCAATAGCAGCTACCGGTGATGCGCTCCCCGTTAATGGAACATGGGAGCCTTTGTGTTTCTGAGGACACAAGTGGTCCCTGCGTGAGCTCAGGAGCCTCCTCCTCTCCCACTGCTGAAGCGAGGTGTGCTGAACCATAGAAAAGCCCTGAAATGTTTGTGTCCGAGTGCAAAGTTGGTCTGAGTGTGATAACCCAGGGTGGCTTCATTGCCTGGGGCAGCCTTTTCCCCGGCTCAGACACTGCTGCCTCCCCCAGTGTCCCCTTAGTCCCTTGGGTCACCTTTTTGCCTCTCCTCCATGGCAGTTTTGGGCAGGCATTTGCAGTCTTCTGCTCCTCTCCAAAGGGTTGGTGAGCAGCAAGCCAACTTTTGGCCAAAGTGGTTTTGAGCTTCTTGATGTCCTCAGCAGTGCTTTCTGTGGCTTTCTGGCTTTCCAGCCCAGTCCCTGCTTGGAGGTGACCATCCCCAGCCTTCTTGCCTGTTCCCAACCTCTCCAGGAATGTAACCATCATTTTAAAGCAATAATCACCTTCAAAAACCAAATGGGACTTGTGCAAACTCTTCTGAGATAACCCAGCTGGAACAAGCCCTCCGGAGCACTCCACCAGCCCTTTCATGCTTCCCTCGTTCCTCGCCTACGGTTTTGATTCCCCTCGGTGTGGGCTCTTCAGTCTGTGCAGAATGATTTCCAATTACATTTTTGTTGCTGAAGGCATAAATCTTCTCCCACAGACTGTGTTCCTTCATGCACAGGCAGAGCTGTGTGGTGCTGGTGGAGATAACTAACCAGACCGGGCTTGGGTGGTTTATGGACTTTTTTATTTTATGGTGGGTATTTCCTCCCCCCTTTGACAACAAATGTCCTCAATCAACTTTAATATTCTAACAGCAGTGATTTTCAGTACTCAAATCCTTCTTCTAGGGCCATTTAAATCTTCTGATGAGAACAAGTAGCCCAGTGTAGCCCAGCGAACGTTGATTATGTATGGAGTGAGCTCCAAGCTTGTTTTGATGCTGGTGGGCTGGGAAGGGAAGCAATCTTATGCTACTTTCTTAAAAAACCCCACAACCCTGTGCTTACTGAGCCCACAGGATCGTCGTCATCCTGAAGTGCAATAAATGGCTAATTGGCCTAATCCACGCTGCGAGGAAGAGACTGATTAGCTAAAGCTCTCTTGTTTTTATAGCTGAGTACCGGTCTCTACTAGAGCTGGTTTTTTTTTTCTTTTCCTATAAAAGTCAGTATTTTGGTGCAAGCTTCAGCATGCACAAATGTATAGAGAAAAGGCCCTTTCTAGATGTTTCCCTTTCTCAGAAGGGTTAAATCCTGTCTGGACACAGAGATACTGGCACAGCCTGTCTGTTCCAGTGGAGCAGAACTAGCTCAAGCAGTGCAACCTCTACACGGGGTGAAGGGCTGAGGGACGTGGGGTCTTTCTCCGGAGGCTCGTCCTTCACAGCGCGGCTCTGGGGGATCATGTGAAGGGCTCAACCGCAGCATCGCACAGTGGAGGGTGATGGCTGGGACGAGGTGCTCCCAATTTGCAGCGCTGGGCACAGAGCCTTGCGTTTAGCCCTCTGTGGCCAAAAGTTGAGCTGGTGGGCTGCTGGTAGCCCCTTGCAGGAAGAGCCTGATAGATGCAGAATATGTCCCAGTTGATTGATGTGGTTCACAGCAGGTAGAAGCTCAGCTGGAGGGGAAATGTGGCAGGAGCGACCTCCTGGGTGGTTTGTGTCGGTGAGGGAATTGAGCATGCAAAGCATCAATAAATGATGCAGCGCTCTAAATGCAAAGTGTCCCTGGTTTATGAATTTGCATGGCCAAACTAGGGGGGTCCAGATAGATGCTGAGCTCCAGGACAGCTGGCTCCTGTGCAAATACTTAGCAGAAAATAAAAACCTTGCAGCAAGGAGCTTGTGATTTAAATAATTTAGACAGTACATGAGCAGCGCATAGGAAAGAGGGGAGTCCAGTTTTGAGTGCTGAGGCAGTGAGCAAACCAGCGCCTGACCTCTTACAGAGAAATTGCTGGAGTTTCTATTTTGAGAGGAGCAATCTTGTTCTTGATGCAATGCCCATAGGTTGAGTTAACAAATCTCCATGAGGGATGTACTTTGGCACAGCAGGGCGACGTGTGCGTGTGGTGGATGAAGTCGTGATGGTGGATTTGCTGCCTGTGTCTCTCTGCCTGCCCTGGGTGTAGGCACAGGCTGTACATGCTGCCTGTCAGCCCTTCCATATGAACAAAACCATAGGCTGCATAGGCCTATAGTGCCATAGTACAAACCATAGTGCCATAGGCTCTGTCCCACAGCCTGTCTCAGGCAAGGAGACCCCTGCGTGTGGCTCCTGGGGAGGGGGAGAAGTGCAACCTCCCCCGAGGACAGGATGATGGTTAGGGATGCAGCCGAGATCCAGTGTATCGCGTTTTGTTTAATTTATACCTCTGCTCAGGGTACCTTATTAAAGTTGTGGAAATAGTGGAAATAGTGGTGGAAATGGTGGAAATAGTCCCCGAGTGCTGCAGGGAAGGTCTCCCGTGAGTTAGGACAAACTTGCTCTTACCAGCACGTTGGCTGCCACGTCCTGTGCAAGCCCCTGCTGTGGTTTGGGTGCTGGAACAAACATCGTATCAATGGTCCTTGCTGCAAATAAAAAGCCATTTCCTTCAGGGCACTAAGACTGTAGCACTGGAGATAAACACCCTGTGGAGCAGCTGGTCATTCTCACTGTTCCTTTCTCCCACATTAGTTTGTCGCCACTGGCGACATTTAAAATTTAACAGATGCTTCTGTGTCCACCTTGTGCCCAGCCTGTAGAATCCAGCCCCTAAACTGGGCTATTTATTTCTCCAGCCAGCTACACCGACCCCTTTTTTTTTAAGCACCCTGGGTAACCCAGACCTGCAGTGCTCAGCACTGCTTTCTCCTCTGGTCGCAGTTTTTGCTGGGGCGCTCTGGGATGCCAGCTGGGCGTTCAACCTGTACAGAGGAAAAATTCAACGCTGGGTCTTTATTAAACATTGTCATTTATTTTGATTACGGATAGCTCCTTTATTTCAAACAGAACAGTTTATTCACTGCAAAGTTTTTTCAAGCCTGTTGGAAATAGTTAGCGTTAAAAAAAAAAAAGGGAAATAGGCTTGGATACATGCAAATCATACTGAACATTGCCAAATGTATTAAAATGAGTAGCAGAGTTTCTTCTAAGTTACCTACTTGTGTACAGAGGAGAAACAACCACCAACAGCGTGAAGCCCCTCTGGGAAAGGCTTCCCGGTGCAGTGATGTTAAACGAAGAGAGCCAAAGAGACGACCAAAAGTCACACTGTGTTTGCACCCGGAAAAAGCAAAGCCCGAGAGTCGCTGCTGTGAGCCAGGAAAGCGATGCTGTAAAGCTGGTTGGGGGAAGCGCTCTGAACCGATAGGAAGGGGCTCCCTCTTAGCAAAGGGAGTCACGCCTGGTCCTTTGAACGTAAGGGCGAGGAAGTTTTTCACACTTTCCTGCCCTCACCCAGGTTTAGGATCAAAGGAAATTCTGGTTCAAAAGCCAAAGTGCATGTTCCAGCGCTGCTGCTCTGGGGTGATCCATTTTCCATCAAAAATAAAGTAAAATCAAAATCACGCCTCTTAGTAAAAGCCAAAACAACATTTTAGAAACAAAGCACTTCTGGTAAAGGGGGCGGTGGACGCAGCCAAGTGACCCAACAGCCTTGCTGAGGCTTTAAGTCTCCAGCTGGCTGTGTTTGCCCAGCCCTCGGTGGCAGTGATACAGGGATGAACCCCAGGATTATTTTTTCTTTTATAAACCTTCAGTATTGTGGTCTCTTTTGTCAGCAACAGCAATGAGCCTGAGCTGAGCCCCAGCTCCAGATTTTGCAGATTGCTCCAAAATGGATCAAATACTCCCAGTGTTGCTGGTGCAAGCTCCAAGTACCACATTAAAAGCTCTGGAGTTATTACAGCAGCATGGCTGGTGGGAAACTGGATTTTACATCTGAATAAATACTGGGCAGGCACAAGTGCCAGCCTGATTTCGGTAAGGCTGGAGGGCGAGAGCGGCGTCTAGGCACGCTGCAGGCTGGGATTTAGCTTTGCACCAGGAAAGCAAAGCTCTCCCTTTGGGCTGGCTCACAATATTAAGAGAAACACCCCTGGTTAGTGTGTGATCTGACTTTCGTTGTATCTCGGCAGCTATGCTATTCATCAGCAACTCCTGAAGTCAGGACTGGAAAGGATTTAAGGTTTATCTTGTCGGCCGTCCTCTTTGGGGCGACTGCTGCCTGTCCATCGCGCGTGGGAGAGCAGCTGGGGTCTGCCCAGACCCAGCGCTAAGGAAGGGGAGCCTTTCCCTGCAGAGTCTGGGCACCTTTCTTCTCCCCTTTTGTGCTCTTCTAAGGGCCTCGTATTACACCACCTTGGAGATGCATTTTTGAAAGGTTAAAAGCATAGCACATCACTAATGTTTAAAAATACCTGTCTGGCTTTTACAAAATACAAGTATTCAACACAATCACCTTTATGTGTTCTTTGAAAAGAAAAAAGTTGACATTCATCGTACGGGAGGAAGGCAGCAGTCCAGGCTCCCGAAGCATCCCACCACGTGAATCGATCCTCCACCAGGACCTCCGATGCTGAGGTCTTGGTTTTCAGTCATCATTGCTCAACATGGGCACCCAGAGCCACGGAGCCGGA
This sequence comes from Gorsachius goisagi, assembly GCA_018403395.1. Classification (NCBI taxonomy): domain Eukaryota; kingdom Metazoa; phylum Chordata; class Aves; order Pelecaniformes; family Ardeidae; genus Gorsachius; species Gorsachius goisagi. The sequence goes on along the minus strand of BOSO01002251.1, from coordinate 253,200 downwards.
CATCATGTCTGCGGTGTCGCAGCACCTTGCTCTGAGCTGGGGACTTCCCCAGCCTCAACTGTTCTGTTCATCTGCTGCAAGCTTATGTTGTCAGTCTTGCCTGGTCCAGCTTGCAGGTCCTCCTGGCTCTCGGCCAGGCCATCTTGGCTCTCCAAATCGCTTACCTGGCCCTCGCCAAACTCCAGAATGGTTGGCAAGTTGCCTTGCTTTGGGCATCGCCTCTTTAGGCTGACCAAGAAGGGTTGCGGCAAGGAGAAGATGTCCACGTTGTTGCCAAGGTCAATCCAGGTGATGCTGGGGAACTTCCTGGGGTCCTTCAGGGTTTCGGTGAGGTCCCTTAGGATGGCTTTGGTGAGCCGGTTGCCATTGAGGGAAAGGGTGGTAAGGTGGGGCAGCACGCAGAGCGCTGGCAGCAGCTGCAGCAGCATGTCGTCCGTCAGCTCTGTGAAGCACAGCTCCACCGTGTCGATGTGCTCCGAGCTGTGCTGGAGGTAGGACATGACACGGTCCAAGTCTTTCAGCGTCAGTGGGATGCCTGACAAGTCCACTGTGTTGTCTTGAGGCTTCCCCATCAGGACAGCTTTCAAGCTGTAGGAGAAGAAAAGGAGAAGGACATTAATGTGGGGGCATGTCTCTGCTTGGTGGCATCACTTTGGGCTCCCTGGCTGCTCTCGGAAGGGGCAAGAACATGAGTTATTTAGGTAGGATGTTCAACTGGGGCTAACCATCTCTTCTGTAGAGGCCAGGAGTGTGCCTGTGCAGCTGGAGCCAGAGAGACATTTCAAGGCTGTTTCTTGATAGAAGATGGCCAGAGGCAAGGAGACCATATTAAAAAAAGATAATTCAGAAAGAGTGCAGAGTTCTTTTCTACAGCCACTGTAAAACCCTGGAATGGAGAGGCTATCCTGCTGCTTTTAAAGGTGCAAACAAGGGTGAGGAAGCCCTTGATTAGATGGACAGGAATTGCTGGTGCTGGTGTAGCACTTCTCACACTGCTGCTGATGAAGCTCTTTGAGCAGGAGGACACGTGTTTGTCTTCTTGGCTCTACAGGTGGGAAACTGAGACCCCAAGCCTGAATGACTTTAGCCCAAGACAGCAAATGTAGGATAGACACCTCCAGGGTTGGGTGATTAGATCTAGTATTTACAGTGTGTTAAACTATTATGTCTCTTCAGTCTAGCTGCTGAGAAGATTAGCACTAGGGAGAAATCCTTGGATAAATAAATTAATTCTCATGATGGCCCTACAGAGACTCGTTGCCATGAGCTAGACTGGAGTTTCACAGGTCAATGTATTGTCTAAAGTGAATCAAAGAACACATCTACAATGAGGACCTGTTGGCAGGCTAGCATTGCTGAGGACTTTTTGCTAATGAATGATTCAGAGTGGAAGGAGCCTCATGCATGCTAATTGCTAATGTCAACTTGGTAAGCTTATACGTCTCATCTGCTGTGGTGGCACACATGTTAGCCAAACCAGCCAGCTACGGAAATGCTTTTGCCTCTCATTGCAGCCAGGGAACGGTTCTGCCCAGCACCTGTTGGTTTTTCCAGCTGAAAATGCAAACCAGCACTAACGCCGCTTTTCTTAGCTGCCGAGCAAGCCCACCACCTCCACCGCGCAGATGCTCAAGTCCATCTGCTCCGGTGCCAACGCACCTTGTGTGAAATTTGTCTTGCACGGCACGGTAAGATGTTTTACAGCCAGTCCCACAAGACGCCCCCCACGTTTGTGATCTGAGGGTGGGTGCAGGCAGCTGGTGAGCGTTGGGCTTTTCCCTCGAGGAGTTACAGAAGTAACACAGCTAGAGAGTTGTCAATTGTGCTGAGTTTTAATGCATAAATAATGCACATGGACAGACAACCTTGCAAGGTGTTGTGAGCTCCCCAATAGACTTTGGGGGAAAAACTTAGAATAGAGGCAGGGTGGAAGGAAATTAAGGTTATTTGTAAGTGCCAAAGCATTTTATTGTTGACTGATCAATACCAGTGTCCACCACTGGGGTATGAGGAGTTTGCCACAGCCACTTGAGGTACTGCAGACCTACAAGCTGAGGAGGAGTGAAGTTCCTGCAGTCCCTACAGAAATAAACCCCCAAAAATGCATGGGGGTGTGTACTTTCCAAGATCATCATCACCAGAATAACTTTCCTAAATAATCCCAGGAAGGCTGGAATTGCAATGACCTACAGTGAAAGTGCTTGCTTTAAGCCAGAGTGTCTTGAGGTCTTAGGAAAGGGCCAGGGAGAGCAGAAAGCCTCGATCAGCCCAGCAGCAGATGGGAACGTGCCATGGGGTGTTCCTCCCATGAAGGACGGCACTGGCAATGCATGCATGCATGGGCATGAGCCAAGTGCTCTTAGTTTGACTGAGTACCTGTAGTCATCAGGAGGGCTGTAAGATTTGGGAGCATGGGGGTTGTACAAGGTATTGTGTGGATGATGATCTGCCACGCGTCTGCTCTGCCAAGGGTCTGGAGCTATTTGCAGTGCCCTACTTGTCTGTCTGTCACAGACCCCTGCGATATCAGCTGCCTGCCTTTGAGTCAATAGGCAGCGATTTCCAAATCACTGGGGGAGGCCACCTTGTTTGGTGGGGCAATGCAGCTGATGCAGTCAGCGAGGCTTAACAGGACTTAGGTTGGTTTTAGCAGCAAATACAGAACAAGCTGTGGCAGGGCTGCCCTGACGTCCTGCCTGCCATCAGATACACGTACGTGTGCCAGTTGAGAAAGCAACTGCGTTTGCACTTGGGGTTAAGCTGTTGGCCAGATAACGTAATGCTGTGGAGGACTTGGGGCCAAGATGCGTCTCTGCTATCTCCTCTGAGCATGTTTTTCCAAGCTGCCCATGAGAGCTGACTGCCCAGAGCCTGTTATTTCAAACTCCAGAGGTCCATGCCCATAGGGTGTGTGCCAGTTAACAAAAGTGTCTCCAAATCTGGAGCTACTCTTCTGCTCTCTTGAACGGCACAAAAGCCATGAACGGGCTGCCCGTAGCCACTGGTTGGCTATGGAGACCTGGCTATGACCCAGCCAAGCCAGGGTGAAAGCAGGCAAACTCCTGGGTGCTGGTTTTAGACCAAAAGCATCTCACAAATCCTGACCAGGTTGTGATGAGGAGGCTGGGAGGGCTGAAAGATCTCTTTTAGAGTTCCCTTGGTGATGCTGGATTATGCTCCATGGTCTGTTTAGCAATATTTTGTTCTTGCTCCTCCTTTGAAGATCTTATTACAAGGAAGAAATGGATGTAGATAAGCACTGGGATTAAAGTCAACTTCCATCTCGAGGCTTGGCTAAATGCTAGGAAAACAAGCTCTCTTCCCAGTTTCAATTTGCACTTGAGCTGTGGCTTTCTGATATTGCACTGTGGCAGAAAGGGAGGTAATTTCACCGAGCCTCCTGGGCTAGAGCTGGTACCAAAACTGGAGCTGGATGCAAGAACTGTGCAAAAAGACTTGATCATCACCTGCCTCTTGGATCGCAGTCATTTCCCATGAACTAATTGTTTTCAGGGAACATCTCACAGGAAAGAACTAAATTGGGTTTTTTTTATTTGTAGTTCCCTGAGCCCTTTACGGGCTCACGTGGCCGCAACCCTCCTGCTCTATCAGAAAGGCATCTGCCTCTTGTGCTGTGAGCAAAATGACTGAATTTCACCTAAACTGGGCTGTGCAATGTTAAGGTCTCCTTAAGGAAATAAATTTTTCCCCCACTCTTCATGCCCCAGCAACTGCTCAGCTGCTCTGTGTGTGTTATTCAGGGATGTTCTGTTTGAAGAGATGAGCTCGTCCTGGCTGCGGTCGCTGTGCTGGGGGGGGTGGTGCGTTGCTGTGGGCTGGAGCAGATGTGAGCCAGGCAGGACGGGAGAGACCAGGAAGGGCATTGCGGGATCTGGGAAGACAGTGAGTCTTCCCCAAAAATGCCTGAATGGCACTAGCCCAAATGGCAGCTGTGTGAATTAATTTCTCATCCTTAAAAACGTGGGTTTGTGCAGCAGTTGGCCAATTTCTTAACCACCATTAAGAGGAGCGATTGACTTTTTATTAACCTTCTAATTCTAAGTAGCCAGGAGACCCAAGGGTAATTTTGATCCATCATCCTGACTGCAGCCCTGGCATAAAGAAAGTGTTGGGATTTGGCATTGGGCGAGCGAGCTGGGGCAGCTCAGCAAGCGCTCTCTGCTCTGACCACGCGTGTGCCACGGCTTGGAGCAGGGTCCGTCAGGCCCTGGGCTGTGGGAGCTCATCCCTGCACCGCAAACCCAGCGGACCTTGAGAGGAAGCTGTGGAGAGAATGACAAATGCCTGGGATGTCTTACAGAAATATCACCTGTTTATTAATTTGACACGTAGCCCTACCTATGAGGCTGTGCCAGATCATGAGAAATGTCTTGTCCATGGGGGGCGGGAGGGGAGAAAAAAATCCATAGAACTCGGGAGCAAAGGGATCTATCCAGCATGGTTAAGCAGGACTCTCAGGAGATGGGTGATTGCAGGAGGGGCAAGATCTACAGGAGTGGAACCAAACCAGCTGGAGGCGGAGGGGAAGCCATTTCCTTCTGCATACGGCACCAGGAGCAGAGAAACCAGAATGCGGTGGCACGCTGGGCTTTTATGGGTGTATTATTTATTTAATATGTGGTTTTGCTTTTCCAGCTCGGATGCATTCCAAGAGGGTCGTTCCTCTGGCTTTGTGGGAACAGCTCTAGCTGATACAAACGGAAGCCCTGGCACAGAGCTGTGCTCCTGCAGGGTCCTGTGCCGCTGAGTGGGGTTTTTGGGTTAAAACACAGCATCCCTACACAGAGACAGGCAGCCTGGTGGGAACCATAAGCACAGCTGGGTGCTCCAAGTCTCTGCACTTGCTTTAGGCATCCTTGCAAGAGAGCTGTGATCTGAAGAGAAGAAACCAAAGCAGTCTGATGGATGAGCCGGCCTTCACTAAGTGTTTTTACTGTGGGCTAAGTGGGCTGGGGCTTTACTGGTAAACAGAAGCCCCAGCCTGTAATTAGCACCCATGGCAGGCTCTGAACCTGTGATTTAGGCCCATTCAAAGGCACACAAATCTGACTGGAAATCTTTTTTTTTTTTTTAAAAAAAAAGTTGGATCATTAAGTGTGTGCCTGCAACTTATTAAACACATCAGCCACCGGTTGGGTTGGGGTGGGAGGAAAGGCTAATGAGAGCTGCTGCTACCATTTATTATTATCTGCACGTTTCAGTTGCTGGTTTGCCCTGGGAAAGATTATTCACGCAGGCTGCTTAGCAAAAGGCTGGCCAGACAATTTCTATAATTTTAATCTTATTGTAAATTTTGGTGCCTTGGTGCAATTAGCACCTTCCCATCTGGGCCCCTCGCAGCCGTAAGATGCAGTGAAGCTGGGATGCATCTGCTACAGCTCTCTACATCCCCTTAAAACTAAAACTGCAAAGAGGAGAGGGGCGTGATGGATAATGCTACTGGTTAGTGCATTTATTCCACGCTGTGAGCTGGGCTGTGCAAAAGGGCTGGAGGAAGGGTCAGAGCTTGGGTTTGCTCCATCATCCCCTTCCCCTGCCGTCAGCAGCAAGCCTGGCTTTGTGAGAGGGCAAAGGCTCACTCTGGGCTCAGTTTAAACCAGGTCAATTTTACTAACTTGGTCTTTGTTTTTCATGCAGGTGCAGCTGTAGGCAAATAGCTACCTAGACTAAAACCAGACAGAGAAAAGTTACGCCAATGAATTAATGCAAATCCCCTTTGCCTTAGGCAAGATCCTGAGCTGCTCTTCTATGGGAATGGGGTTTAAATCAAAATCACCAGGCTGAATCTAAGTTTTGTTCATCCAAAGAGTGGGAGGCCTCACTTTAACAATGTTAGGTTAGTCTTAAAGCTTATTTAACATGAGAGAATAGCTCAGCATTTCTAGAGGCAAAGAGCTCTGGAAGCTCTGGTAGAAATAACTTACCTTGGCAGGGGTCAGTTCTCGAGCATGTCTTGGTAGCAGGAGAACAAGGGGGATTTAAAGTTACAAAACTACTGATGTTTTTCCTTGTTTATTTTGTTTTTGTTTTTTCTTATGGGAAGACAGATCATACAGTGCAAAAACTATTACGAAATGATCCAGTGCCAAGCTCCAGCAGGTATGTCAACAGTATCCTGGTGCTCAGCACATCTGGACTCTCCCTAAACTCTCCTGTGCCTTGGGGACCCATTTCACTGCTGCAGTGGCACTTTTATTAGTGACAGTTCGTGGTTTGCTGGCTTAGCTGGAAACTCAAACACACACCTCCGCAGTAATTTAGCAAGATCTATACTTATCCCTTTACAAGGTCTCATTTAACCTGTATGTGGGCAGAAAGACAGCTGTTAATGTGACGTGGTTCTTGCTACTGGTAATTTTTTGGCAATGCTGGGAAAGAAAACAATGAAATAATATATTTATTATTATTAAAAAAAAATAAATTGATGGTTTGTATGTTGGCAACTACTTCTCTCCCACAGGTACCGCTGCATCATTTTTTGGAAGCAGCCCCGGCAAGTGAGGTGTCGTGAGGCTGGGGCCAGGTAATGCCTTGGCAACAAGCTCTTCCCATCTAAAAAACCCCTAAATTACTCGTGTCTTGCAGTCTTTGAGCACCAAAGCTGGTTATAGCAGGCTCTCACTGTCAAATAAAGCACACGGTATCCCTGTGAATAAGTGATAACCATTTAAAAGCATGGCTAAAATAAGCGTTCAGGGGTTGATCCTTGTTTTATTCAGCATGGAAATTTCCTGCATTGAGCGATGCTGCCCGCCTGCCTTCACGTAACTTCTTCTGGGACTCCTAGTGTGGTTTTAATTTAGCAAACCCAGGAATATAACAAAAGGGGAATCGGGATAACTTCAGGGCAGCTCTTTTTTTTCTGGTTTGAACTGCTTTCAATATTGCTTCACATTTGAGCTTTTTTTTTTTCCCTTGGAGAATGCATACAGTTTCTGCCAGTGAGTAAAAGCAAATTTCTCACTAGGGCTCTATCCTTTTCCCCTTGTGAGGGATCTAACTGATACCTACTGAAATGGATTGATTATCATCCTGTACAAACAGCCTTTTCACCCTGAAGACCTGCAGTCTATGGCAGAGGAACGCTCCTAACTCCACGGATCAGAGCAGCCCAGTGCGTGTGCTGGGGAAGGGTTTGCTGTTTTGCAGCAGCCTACGCTCAATCTGTCCCTCGGGAACCAACCAAACAAACCCCAAACGTGATTTAATAAAAATAGTTCTGTGGATATTCTGAACCAGCTCATGGAAATGAGGAGGTTATTATGTTAACAAACAGCTGTAAAAACTTTTAGCCCTGCCATAAAGTTTGCCACAGAATGGCCCCAAATTGCTGTAGGAAGATCTTACCATTAAAGAAATCCCTACGCGCTTTAGTGGAGGCTCAGTTACACCCACTTGGTTCTACCCTCACAGTTTATGAGGATATTCCATAGGGGAAGACACGGATTCTTCTCCCAGCTGGAAACAGTATATGGGGTTTTGTTCAATGTAATGATGGGATTGGGTCTACAATCGTGCACTAAACCCTGCTAATGCTTTGGCAGGATGCTGATTTATAGATGCTCATGCTGATCTGAGAGCTATTTTGCATGCAATATTGAATCAGATCAGAAAATGCCCACGTGAATAAGAATATTGATGTTTAGAGCAAAGAGAATTAAAAGAAAGGGATGTCCTCTAGATTTAAATTCATGACATTTCTCTAAAGCACTGCACAAACTGGGACACGAGCTGCCAATGTGTCATATAATAAAGTATAATTGGGCTATTGAGCCACTTCCTTGGCGAGTAGAGGAATAGCTCAAGGAAAGTGAAGGCGAGGCAGCCCCATAGAGCGAAGAACTACAGTACAAAATTTATAATGATGCTACTGGTGAGAAAACTATTTACGAAAAATGTCAGCGAAAAAAGTTACTGAAAATAAATGAATTATCAGGAGAAAAAGTAAAGTCTTGGGATAAGAGCTTTGTCCTGAAATACTGGTGATATCAAAGATAAGTATTACATAGTTTCAAAGTCCCTACTCAACTTCAAACGGTCAAACACTGGAACAGATATTTTGGAAATGGAGGGAACGAATACAAACAGATGCCTGTACTCTGGTACTACTAACGTTGACAAAAGGGTTCAGCTCCCCCAGCCTCAAAGGAGGAACAGAGCCAAGAAAAGGTAATTATTTAGCTTAAATGAAGAATGTGACTGAGGTGTATATTATAATATCTAATATATTGTATGTATAATGTATATATAATAATGAGGATGAATAAAACAGAGATGATGAGAATAGACTACTCTTCCTTCGTCTCTCTTAATGCATGAGCTGATGGACACCCACTGACGCTGAAAGCCTAAACTTCCCAGGAATGAAAGGGAGGAGTGTGTACACAGAGCTCAAATCAACCTCCTCGCTCCTGGCTGTTGCTGAGATCAAGGGCTTTGTGGGAGGTCCAAAGCAGACATGGTACTGCTGTGGCTGATAACATCAAAAGTCATGTTAAGATTTAAATAAATAAATAAATAAATAGAATTGACTGGGTTCTATGTCCTGGAGTGTAATTGCAGAAATTCTCTAATTCACCAAAATGGGGCCCTTGTACTTTATTGCCAGGAGCCTGGACAAGGAGGGATGGTTTGCTCCTCCGGGAGCAGCCTGTTGCTGACCAGCCACGGCTGTGGGACCCTGAAAGACTGGTGCAAAGGCTATGCCAGGAGCCTGGGGGTTATAAAAATATACACGCATGTGTCTGTGTATGTGTGTTTTGCAGCTGCTCCTTATTTAAACTAGGGAGAGGCATTACTGTCCCAGAGCAAAAATGCTTCTACCAGCGGCAAAGAAAGGACTGTATTTCCCAGGTTAAGCTAAAAAAAAAAACCAACCCCAACCAAACCCTCCTTTTAACAGGTTTGTGATGCTGCCTAGTCAAATACTTTCCTTTCTTCTTTCGTTTAAAAAGAAAACAAAAAATAACCCAAACAACAAAAAAAACCCCCCACCACTCATCAAAACATGAAAGATGACATCCAAGAATAATGTAGACAGAGCCCAGCTCAGACCTGGCATTGCCAAATTCTCCAAAATTCAGAGACACGCACTCCCTACACAGGAGCACCACAGCTCATGCTCACCTTTTCCTTTGCGCTACTCAGCGGCGCTGCAGCGCCCGCGCATGCTGGCGTGGTTAGGCGTTAGCTGGTTTAGCTTGATGCTTACTGCTACAGAAAGCCTTAGAGATTTATCAACAGCATCAGCTAAAGTCACTGTTTTTCACTGCTGTTCCAAGTTAATAACTTGGAAAGATTTTACTCGTCTCCTTAGAGAGATTCAGGGTAAAGAGGATTTTTAAAAATATATAAATATGTAACTTTAAAGCCCCTTTAGAACTTACCAATAAATACACAAGAAATTCCTAAGTCTTCACCATTAAGAGAAGCACCAGCAGTGATCAGTTATTTTTGTCTCCTCTTGGTCCAAGCGCCTTCCCAGTTTTGCCAAGATTTGCAGTTTTCAGGTCATAAAGTCCAGACATCCCTGGCGTTAAGTTCCTTCCCCTGTTAGCGAAAGCCCAGACCGCTCCTCCAGCGAGTGCCAGCTGATTTAGGGGTAGGAAGGGCAGATCGCGCAGCCTGGAGCTCATCATCTGGGGGCTTTGCTCCTAATTTTGGCCCTGATGTCTGACATAAAAATCAACTTGATTATGGCCATTTATAAAATAACTGCGGCTGCTGGGAATGCTGTGTGGGAATCACAGCCCCTAATGTCCCTCAACAGGACCTCTTAGTGCCATTGCTAGACCAAACACTGGGCTATCTCTCACATCCAGCACAGCATTTTTTAAGCATCTTGTTAAGAGCATTCCTGGAGGGAATGCCAACATTTTCTCTTAATTCTCCTCTTGCAGCAGCATCCCCGGCTTTGCATGCTGCTGGGCGCCGCGCGTGATGCTTGCAGCAATACCTCCTCTGCGTGCCCAAGTGCACGGGCTGCTCCAGGAATAGCTCTTTGTTTACACGCCTTTCCTTTCCAAATCCCACTGAATTGTCTTTGGCTCCAACCCAAGCTACGCAGGCCTGTTCCTCCCCTATTCCAAGCACAAAGCTTGCTAAAAGTGCATGGGGTGTTCGATGGGAAGAGTAATTTCTGTGCACTCAAGAGTATCCCCTGTACCAGGAGGACTGACATGGGTCTTGTAGCTTCAGCCACAGCGTGGCAGTGGAAGGACCACTGGCATCAGAAAGATCCTGATCAATAAATCCTCTCCATCATGGTGAGATAAAGTCAAGCGTCTTTGATTTACATTTCTTTACTAAATTACTCCATGGCTATGTAATGTCATGTCTCCATGGACTTGCATTAAATTCTAAAAGCTTGTGGTACAAATAACAAGAAAAAGTAATTTTTATCCCTGGATGAGTTCTGACCATTTCCATCAGCCTCAACTCCTTCACCGCAACCTGTCTGATGAGGAGCCATCCACTAGAGAGCAGTGTCACCCAGCCCTTGCTGCCTAAAAGCCATCAGGTCACCCCAAACCCAGAGCAGGAGGGACACAGCCCACAGACCACACCTTGCAGCTGGATCCCCACCTTGCAGGGGATGAGATGGTGTCTCATCCCTGGTGTGGTGAAGGGATGAGATGTCACTGTGTCATCGGATGTCCTACTCGCAGCACAGCCCCCGGCTCTTCTGCTGGGTACGTCACACGGGCTGAGGTATCTGAGAGCTGACGGTGGCTTTGGACAGCTGCACTCAGACTTTGAAGACCCAGATCTGGCTCTAAATACACCTAAGCATCCTCATATTCAAAAGAATGTGCACGTGGAGGAAGGAATCTGTTATTTTGGGTGCAGCATCTCTGGGGAGAAACAGAGCACAGAAGAAGAGAATGGAGAACAGAAGAAATAGAGCAGAGTCTCTAGGGCTGGGCGGATTAATTTACTTTAACATCTCCCCAAATGCCTCTAATTCCACCCTAGAGCATCTGTCTGAGGAAGGAAAATGAAGGACAGGAATTTTCTTTGCATTAAGCATTTTGACAATGTGGTATTTAGTCCTTTTTCCAAGGCTGATGTGTCTCAATCTTGTGCTAGCCCAGAGGAGAAGGGCCACAACCAAGTGGCAAGAAGAAAAGGAATCAGACATATTGAACAAGTTATTGAAATTACTTTAAAAGGGGGGAATAAAAATGTGCTATGCTTTTGATTTTTAGTCCAAACCACATAAATTTGACCCATTAACATTGGCCAAGTGGAAGTCACAGATCTAGTACCCGGGAACTCCAGGTAAATCCATCTGGATCCAATTGCTGGGGCTCACACCCAGGCTGCTGGAGAAGCAGCTGCACTTGGTGGATATTTAGTGACCTACATCCATGGATGGGCGCCTACAATGGTAACCCCTAGAGACGGTTCAGTGGTAAGGTTAAACCAAACAAAACATCTGGGATGGACCAAAACAGCACGCACGCCTTCCCATGGCCAAGCTCCAGCTGTCGCTTTCACCGGTCTACAGCTGTGCCACAATTTCATGGCATCTCTGTGGTATTTAGTAAAAAGACCCAATTAAATCTTTAAAAGCAACAAGCTTCTTGGAAAATGAAGTACTGCTGTCTGAAGAAGCAACTTGTTAAATATCTCCAGTAGGGCTAATTAAGCAGAAGAACTGCTCTCATTTGCATGCCGCACAGCCAGCTCCCTGTTATGGTCCAGAGCTGAAGAGGCTGGGTTCAAATATTTAGTGAAGGGATGGGCTTTTGCTCTGTATGAGAGCCACCACTTACAAGAACAGGGATTTTTCCCAACTTGTCTTTAATTTCCTGCTAAACCGAATTCTAAAAATAAGGATTTGGGCTCCATCAAAATGCTTTGCTATAATTATAACTCTATTTAACTTACTGCAAAAAATTGTAAATATCCTGCTGCTGGAGTACTCCATTTTTCTTTCCCCATCCTCCCCAAAATGAAATGTATTTATATACTCCTTCCGATGACATATTTTGCTCTCAAGAAACCTGCATTTTCCTATAGAGAAACTGTGCTGGAATATTTCCAACAAACTCCACTCCAGCGTAATAAGAAACTGCAGCTGATGCCCCATTAATAACATGCATTTGCAGAAAAGGCAATTTGCACAAGTGCCAACAGAAAAAACAATCAGGAATTTAAAAGAAAACAACACGTTGGGATTGTTGCTTCTGTAAATGACCTTCTGGAAGAGAACTGGACCAGAATAAGAAGTTGTTCAAGTTTGCATTATATCAAACAATACTTTGCAATAAAATAAACTTTTTCTTTAAATTCTAACACGGCGGGGAAAAAGGATGAAAAGACTGTTGGAAAGGAACTTTTATGATTGAGTATAATTAAAAATACCCAAGTAATGATTGGATTTACATGAGCAGCTCCTCACTAGAGAGAAATTAAGCTGATGTGCTCTGGTTTGACTGGGAAAAGGACTTTTGAATTGAGCTGTAGTCCTCAGTGTCCAAAGGAAAGAGGCCATAGGAAGAGAAATCCCTACTAAATTGCTCATAAAAACATACGATTTGCTGCCAATACATTTAAAACTGCCCCAAAACAGTGAGTTGAAAGGAAGAGGAGGAAAAAGGCAAAAGGAAGGGGCTGCAATGGTGAGGGATGTGAGACCCGTGGGGAGGGATGGATGGAGCATGGCAAGGCAGCAACGGCCGGTGCTCCAGCCTCTTCTGCAAAACTGCGATGGAGGTGGCTTGAAATCCTTCATTTCAGCCTCTTCCTTGGTTTCGTTACCACTTTTGTTTTATCATTGCAAGGAATGACCCCACAAGCAGGCTGGATGGACCCTCAATGTGGGGTAGGAGAGTGTGGCTGCTCCCTCCCCGTCCCCCTCGCCACAAATTTTAGAGAAAAAGAAATTAGTTTTGACACATCTTGTCTATCTGCAGATGAAAGGGACTGTTGTTAATGATCTCCATCCCTTTCCGGGGACCGGGGACCTTTGGGGTGGGGGAAAACACACACGGTCAGGCAGGGCAACTGGAGACGCATCGGCTCTCATTTACTTCTGCCCCCCAAAATCCTCTCCCAGCCCTCAAACCTGCCCCTGGTGCCATCAAACAACAAAAAAAGCCCAGAAAAGTGTGCAGAGAACTGTATGTATCAAACTGAGCAGGCTTTCACTGAAGGTTTGAGGTTCACTCTGTTTGTGTTTCCTGTTCCTTGAAATAAGTTGAATTCCATTAATACAAATGGGAAGAAAACGGGATTTTTGCTGGGGGTGGGTGAGGGGGGAGAAGCTTCAACTCTGATCCTCCAGCCCAGTTTTTCTCATCAGAAACCAGCCCAAAGAAGAAAAAAACTCCTCTCCCAACTGCTCTTCCTGCAATTAGGGAGTGATCAGCTGCCAAAGTGTGTGCCTGGGGCTTTGCTTTCCCTAAACTGTTTATTTTATTGGAGCACAGATCACATTTGGAAGAGTTTAAGCGGGCAGAGGTCCCCTATTGCCTGCGCTGCCCTGATGAGAGCCAGAGCACGAGATGCAGCCGCCAGCCCAGCTCCCAGGGTCCCCCCTTGTCCCTCACACTGTTTGGGAAGACATTTTCTCCAGGGCCAGGAGCATCACCCCTCATTTTCCCCTTGCCCCCCCCCGCTCGATCCTTGGCACATCTTCCATTTGAAGCCAAACCCCTGCACTTCCCACCACCGTCCCGCCACCTCTGGTGTCCAAAAGAGAGGGTTTGAATCCCAATGTGGGTCCTGATGCTCTCACAGGTGGATGAGAGGGAAACCACCTACTTGTATTTCAGCCCGACCACAGACACGTTTCAGACAGCTGGTTTTTGGGGGGGACACGTACCTCTTCCCCCAGCCAGCGCGGCGGAGGGACAAGCCTGCAGCCGTCCCATAGCTATGGGGCCGGTGTCCTCCAACCATGTCTAGGGGGTCAGGAACCACCCGCCCTGGCTCTCATCGCAAGCACCCTACTGACAGACCACAGGGCACCCAGGCATTTTTGTCAGCAGGAGCTACGCAGCGAGGTCTCGGCTGCAAGAGTAACTGGCTGCCAAATAAAGAAGAATTGAGACAGCCAAGGTGAATGCCTTTCACCTGATGTTTAGCCTTGCTATCAGTTTTTACCTGTAATCTGCACATCTGTCGAGCCAAAAAAAGTTCTGTTCTGCATGATTTTCAATAAACGGACATTACGTTGGCCAAGAAAGCCCTTGTACTGTCACCATTCTGCTGCCCTGCAGGGGCATATGGTACTCTTGGAGAACGAGACCCCTGGGGATTAGGCAGTGTTAAGCTAATGACACTTGACCGGTGTGCAACTGCTTCCTCAAGCCCTCCCTAGGCTGGAAGATGCAATCTGCTTTACATTAACACGCACGGAAAAGAACGGGTCCCACTCAGCACAGCAGAACAGAGCGACCATTGTAACCTCAGCTTTCATCAAATAAGGAATAACAGGATACAGCCCCATCCACCACTAATCCCCTGCTTGCATCTTCAAAAGAAGAGATGGGTTTTGTAGCTTCTTCACACTCTGTTCCAGTGACAAGATTTAACAGTACCCCTGTCCTCCTCTCTTTATAAGTACAGCAAAAGGTTGCTCACTGGAGCAGGGGGTTCAACCTGCTTTATCTGCATCCTCCAAGTTCCTTTTCCTGCTGGGCACAGGTTCTCACAACTTTGCTCACAAACTATTTCATTTTCACAGACCCCTTCCACAAGTCCAGGGTCAGCAGAAAGCAGCCGCCACCATTTCTGGGGCTGCAAAGCCAAACAAAAGGCAACAACGAGCGTCTTCAGCTGCCCACAGAAAATTCCTTCTTCCCCCAGCACTTCATTGCTTTTGGCAGATTATTTCCCTGCTAACATTGGGGATTTCAGCATTCATCTCCCCTAAAAAGATTAAAACCCAGCTAATATCAGAGCTGAAGCTGACTGCCAAGCCTTCCTTTTCTGCTGGGCATAACAGCAAAGTCATTTGATATGCTGCGCTTTACAGCAAAACATCAGCTCTGCCCAGCTCCCCGAGCCCCTGCGGCACTGCAAATTCTGCCGGACATGCAGGAAAACCACAAAAACCTTCCCTGAATTTTCCCCGTCTGGCTCTGTAACCTACTTGCTTTTCTGTGAAAAGACAGGCCTTGTTATCAGCTCTATCACTAAAACTACAAACCAGTCACCCTCTCCCATTCAGCTTTCTGAACGCAAACATTTTGCCCTTTTTTCTGTTTTCTGTACCCATCAGTGATGAGGTTTTGTCCTGCTGTGCTCTGAGCTGGCTATTAGAAGGGAACGAGCGACGCTGGAGAGACCAACCCAACAACAAATCTTCCCCATTTGTCCATATTATATGAACACACACACACATATGTTTTTTTCCAAGTCTCCAATTCATCATCTTCAGGACGATAAGCCACATTTTAGCACTCAGTGGCCAGCAGGACCCAAGAGCTGATTAACCCAGGGAATGCAGGAGAGGATGCCCTCCAGATGGGCATTTCTCTTAGCCAAGATGCTGCCCAGGAACAGCCCTCATCCCCAACAGCCAGGTGAGAAGTGACCTTCACGAGAGACTGAGCACAGAGGGTGGTCAGCACACAGGGATGGCTTCCTCCCCAAAATCCCCCAGCTCCCCAGTCTGGTGCTAACTTTGGGCAAAGGGAGGGTGAAACACCTGGAGGTGTTGCCAACCTGGGCTACACATTGCTAGACAAAAGAAATCAGTCTTGGACCTCAATGGCCCGTTCCTCAGGGACTGGGACGTGTCAAAACACAGGCTGCCCTGTGTTGGCAAGATTTGCAAAAGCCAAAGCTGAGAACTGAACACAGGCAGGGTCTGTACTCTGCAGTTTGGTCTCCCTTTTCTTGGAGGTGCCAACCAGCCCCTTTTGAGACACAAAAGATCCTTCTGCACTTTCCTGAGTGCTGGTAGGATGCTCGGCCGTGGCCAAAGGGGGCTTTTTTCTCCACCCCATTGTCCCTGAGCCAAGGGACTACACCATGTTTAACCATGAAGTGTCAAACTGGAAGGGGATGAGCCAAGTCTGTGTCTGGGTCACCCATGGGGTGAGCAGGGACCTCAGGGCCAGGCTCCTGAGGGACAGATGGGAATGTCTGGTTATGAGCTACCAGAGGAACCAAGGCCACAAGTAGGCTGGGCTTGAGACGCAGGAGCCTGTGCCAGGAAAGCTCCAGCCGTGCCGGCTGCTGGCGCGCTCACACGCTTCATCGCAGCCCTGCTGCAACCTGCACCCCGCTGCTCTCATCTCCTCATAGCCTTCTCCGGTCCAACCCTCCCCACGGGGGCTCTCCCACTCCTGCCAGCCCCACAGCAATGCACGAGAAAAAAGAAACAACCCAGATCCAGCCCAAATACACCCTGGCGTCCCTTCCAAATGCTTGATGCCCAGCTGCCACCACCCAAAACCTTCGTGCTGAAAACCTCAGTCCAGCCCTTCTCCTCCCCATGGCAGCAAGGAGCTGCGGTGCATCCAGCGCTCCTATCACTGTCCTCTTGCACCGCTATTTTAAAGCATTATTTTCAGTCAAAGAGAGCAGCAGTGGGAATGGGAGGTGGAAAGAGTCGAAATGATGGATGAGCTCACTAAACACCTTCATTTACCACTGCTAACGATGCATGATGTGAAAGGGCTTGGGGGAAACAAAAAAGCGCCTCTACCAAAGGTTTATCATAAAGCTTGATTCTCCTAATTGGGAAATACAGCCGGGGGTGACAGCCACACCAGGGCTGGCTGGCGATTCGGGGCAGCGATGCCTTTCTGGCACGGTGGCAGGAGAGCAGCAGCCGGGCCCCGGGCAAGGGAGCAAATTGTCCCTCATCAGCCACAAAGGGACTAAGGCAGCGGGTGTTTTAGACAAGACAAATAATCACGGGGTGTTTGGAGGACTCCCAAGGTGGGGAGGAAACATGCATGTGTGGGGACTAATTATTTCACCAGCTGATTCCCTCATTTAACAACAATTTCTACTAGTGGATGCCTGGCTCCGCAGCCCGCGTTGTGAGGCTAGATTTAAATAATTGCCACCATGTGTCAAAAGCAAATCTGATTTCCACTCCCCCCATGAGCAGAGGAAGTGGAGGAGTGAGTATTTAAAAAAAAAATATTAAAAAAAAAATCACACTTTTCACAGTCAAATTTTTCTTTTCTAATCAGACATGGGACTAGAAAACATTTAGGGGACCACAAGCACTTAAGTGCAAGGAGGCAGGAGGGGTGTTCTCTCCAAGGGGAGAAAAACTACCGGATTATTCCATTGTCCAGCTGCAGGAGGGGAGAGGGAGGAGGAGGAGGAGGGTGGCTTGAAACGAAGGTTCGAAATCACAGATAGTGCCAGTTACCTGAAGCTTTTAAGGCTGTGGCAAGAGTGTGAGCAAGCTCAGAAAAGCACGGAGGGAGGAGGGGACGGCCTGAGGCTGTAAATCACCCCAGCCCAGCCTCGGCATCAGATTCTTTTTTTCTACTTTAGGCTGTCAGTTCATTTGCTCAACGAGGGACCAGCAAAGGCCATTCAAGCATTTGTCAGGGTCAATATTCATCAGTGGGGTATAAAAATGGTGCTCTGTGGTTTGGGTTAATTGTTTTATATTCTGGAGCAACCCGGCAGACTTGCGGAGGGCAATGCACAGCGTAAGGGCTCATTTTACGGAGTGAGTCAATGGAAAAGCTTAAGCCCCTCCCAAGGCGACAGCTTGCCCCATAGCACTGACCCGGGTGGCGTTTCAATACCCATGCATTATTTACATTTTAGATCCAACAGCTCAAAAAGCAGGTCTTTGCTAATGCCAGCGTCTTCTGACTGAGCAAGGTGCGATGGGGCCGGCACGGCAGCTCGGCTGGCACACGGAAACGAGCTGCGGCCTCGCCACAATTAGGTAGCAATACGGGATAATCTCTCCATCGGCAAAACAACAGCCAGCAGACGACATCTGGGTCACCAGGAATTACCCTTCAGCTGCGCAGAGGAAGGAGACAGACCAACCGAGCTGGGATGCGCTGATGCTGGATGGCATGGGCGAAGCCAGGAGGACTGAAAGGTTTAGTAGGTTGGATGTGTCACGGGAATTGAGATCAGAACCAACACAGGACAGAAACCTGGGATCATGAATGGGAAGCCTTACTTGCGGCGCATCTCATTTAAATCTGCTGAACAGTCACAGGGATGATAACCATGCGTCGGCATCCCCTGCGCTCCGTAGCACTGTAAATGGGACATCCCTAATGCCGCCCAGCAAAGCACCCCAAACCAGGAGATACCAACCCAAGGGCATGGAGGCCCACTGCAGGGCATGACTGACCATCCCAAGGGATGCTTTACAGCTGGTGTGGGACACGTAAACCCATGCCCCAGCCAAAATCAACACTGGCTGATGCCTTCTTTCAAAACATCCCTGCCAGGAGTTATTTCAGGCAGGAGAAATTCCTCTGAAGAGGCACCGCCTGCAGCACAGCTCTCGATGGCTGAGGCAAATTCCCTATTTCCAGGTCAAATTACACCAACTCCAACCCCACGCGTCCAAGATGCCACAACTAGACTTTGCTGCTGAGCCGTGTTTTCCCAAACAGCCAAACCTGACTGCTCCCCTCTGGCTAGTGACCAGCAGCCCCAAACCTCCACATCGGACAGATGCTCATCCCACCTCATGTGGCACAAAATCTCTCTTCCTTTGCAGCCGGTGTCTCTGGCTCTTGTGCTCCAAGTGCTGCATCATCACGCTTGCCTACATTTTGTTTTCCCCAGATCTGCTAAAAGGTTGCAGATTCACACCCAGGCTCGGCCCCTAATAATCTGTTTGCACACCTGTGTCCCAAGGCAGCCCCGGTCCTTTCCAATAAAGCGAGGATGCCGTGCTCCCTTCCTATGGTTATGAGCCCTCCCGCAAGCAGAAGCACCCTCAGTGCCTCCTCATCAGCTGCCAAAAAGGCTTTTCTGGATGTATGGTGTTGGGGTTTGGCCTGTTTAATCAGCAAGTCATCTCCCCTAAATCTCATCGGTTCAACTATCATCAGAGCAAAGCAGCGAGCAGCTTTTCCCCGCTCCCTTGCTTCGGCAGAGCGATGCTTGCTGCTAACACACAGGAGATTTTAAGTGAAACATGGTTCTGGTTGCCTGTGGCTCTCTTGGCCTCATGCTGCTTAGGAAACTGTGCTGGGTTGGTAGCAAACAAACCCCGTACATCAAACCTCGTGGCTGCCCTCTTACCTCTTGTGATTTATCGGCACTGGTGGCAGCGGCTGGAGCTTAAGGCTTGATGCTACAAAGCACGAACATGCTATAAATGCCCTTGGTGCAGGAGCTGGGATGCACCTTTCTTAAGAAAACTCCATTAGAATGGGATGGGGTGGGATATTTCAGTTAGAAGGGACCTACAATGACCATCTTGTCCAACTGCCTGACCACTTCAGGGCTGACCAAAAGCTAAAGCTTGTTAGTAAGGGCATTGTCCAAATGTCTCTTAAACATGGACAGACTTGGGGCATCGCCCACCTCGCTAGGAAGACTGTTCCAGGGTTTGAATGCATTGGGCTGGTATGCAAAGGGGCACAGCATCCCTTGCTCACGCACGCAGGTACGAGCAGCCATGCCCGAGTCTCAGCAAACCCCTCCTGTGCAGTAAGGTCGGCGGCTCTCCGGAGCCGTGCCAACCCATGAGTAACCTACTGGCCTGCAACAAACAGCCTGATGTATCATCTGCTTTCAGCCAGATGATTTCAACTTGCTGAGCATCTGGGAAATTTAACCAGTGCTTTCATCTCTGTTGCACAAATAGGGCCCCAAGGCGAGCAGCCCTGGCTGGGAAGACTTCAGGCAGAGCCCAGCAACAGTCCCACCTTCCAGATGCTGCTGCAATATTCAGCAAAAATAACTCATTTCCATCCCAAACGCGCCGATCTGGTGGCCAGATAACTCTCACTGGAAATGAAGAACAAAACAGGGTGATTTCACCACCTGCTTACCCTCCCTGTTTGGTGCATTTCGGGGTGTGCCAAATGCCCACCTTTCCCAGCAAAGGCGGGGAGCAGACCCAACAGCTCTTGTTCCCACAGGCGCAAGAGAAATCAAATTTCCCCTGAATATCAGCCACAAGCAAACAGGATGGCAGCATCCTGAGCTGCTGCAAACAGCATGTTGCAGAATTATTTCTTAATCACAGCCCTCATAAATATTTGCTCCCCCAGATTTGCAATGCTTCACCTTTCCCCCCACAACAGGCATTTAATTTGCTCGCCATTTAGTCCTGTTTTCATGGCACCAAAGGTCATTCCAGTGTCTCCGACTCTTTAAATTCAACAACAAACATCGCAGCACTTTCCTTTCAAGCCTCTAAGCTTTGCCTGGGAGAGCCAGGTCACCCTGTCATCTGGTGCAGCTTGATGTGCGCTGACATGTCAAGGGACCCTGGCAGGGGGACACCCCAGGCTTGATCGGCATCGGAGCACTTTTCTTCTCTGCAAGGCACCTAAATGGCTTTTTCTCCCAGGCCGGACCCTGCTTCGGGTCAGCCTCTGCACAGATTTCCCCTTAGGGCTCCACTTGTAACTGTTGAGGGCTCTCCAAAGCACACAAGCAAGCAGAAATAGATCTGCCCCGCTGGAGACAGATGAAGAGGGCAGAAAAATTCCAGCGATGGAAGGGTGGGCTCGGGACCAAACGCAGCTCATATTTGGGCTCTCCCTTGAAAGAAAGAATGGTTTCTGACCCATGCAGAGGAAGCGATGCAAGCCCAAGCCAAGAAATGATTCGTTCAGCACCGTCACCACTTTACGCTGCTCTAACGCGTTCCCACTTTGTTCACTGTTTTTTTCTCTGGAGACAGAAGGGCAGGGATGCATTAGGTGACTTACAGCCTGGAGCGAGCCTCTGCAGTTCTACATGAATGGCAGGATGCTGCAGACCCTGGAAAAATCTTGCCTCCACGCTGTACTGATGCTACTAAGCACCAGTGCAAAAGAATAACAATTCTGGGTCACATCAAGGTCTACCATGTCCAGATCCTGCGTCTGGATGTTAATGTTCAGGTAAAGGATTTAGAGATGTATTCAATTACTCCTCCCCGGCAAATTCTCCCAGCTTCCCATGCTTTAGAGACTTCTTGAGCCAGAGGTTGAGCCTAAACCACGGTGTTTAATGGCCAGTGATGAAGCTGTCCTTAATTCCTTTCTGAACTCCCTGTGCTTTTGGGCCCTTCAGCATCATCCAACAGGGAGAGCTGGGTGCAAAAGTGATTCCTTCTGTTTGTTGCCAGCCTGCTACTTGCTGATGCCAAAGCTTTGCTGTAACAGTGGCACGCTCACTCGGCTGCTTGGCTGGGAGATGCCAGGAGCTGGCTCAGAGCATCCTCGCTGCACCGTCAGGTTCGTCCCTCCCTCTTTGATGCATACATGCTGATTCAGGGATAAAGTGCACACCAGGGACAACCCAATGCCCTGTTTTTTATACCCCACTAGCCTTAAAAGAGCATTATTTAAAGCAAAAGCCGCTTAGCAGTGTACATTATTGACTTTAAAATGACTTAGCTTGGTTTTTTATTCCTCTCTCATTCAGCAGACATGTATCTTTCTCCAACTGGGTGAAATCCTTCCCCTCTTCCCACCCAGCTTAGCCTGCACTGCTGACCCGCAGGGAATGATTGCTGGCCTATTCACCCTCTCCCCTCCGACATCACATGCCGTTCCCACAAGGATGACAAAACGTTTCGCTGAGGTTTCTGCATGGTCGCGGAATGCCAGACCCGCCAGACAGGATGTCTTCACGTTAAACAGCATTTTTTGAGAAGACATTAATCAGATTTTCTACATAGCAAGGGGGAGTGCTGCGACGCACGCCTGGCTATAGATAGCTGCATCTCAGCGGGGTGTCCCCGAAGGATCGTGATTTCCCAGGGATAAGGCAGCTCCCAACAGCCAGGCTGGCACTGGTGGCAATGGGGCAGCTGCGCAGTGCCGTGCGGAGCCAGGATGCAGCCACTGCCGCTCGCCAGCATCTCCCTCTTTTTTGGGAAGGAGCTTAGTCATATTTAACCCCAGGCTTAACCTGCCCACCCCACTCGCTCAAACCCATCTGTCAGGGCGCCAGTGTGGAGCAAAAAATTCTGGCCAGCTACCTCGGTGAGTGCAAAGAAACAGCCCCAAAAGGTTGCTCTGGATGAGCTACCTTGGAAAATGGACTCTCCATAAACAAAGCAGCCCCTGACCAGGCAGTTTTGAAGCCCCATAGACCATCAGAGAGCAAAATTATAGAAGGCCCTGTACTTCCAGTCATGCATGTGCCAAAAGGAATAAATTCAAGAGGCAGGAGCCCAGAAGCAGCATCATGCGGAGGAGCACTGAGAACAGAACAACTGACAGGTCAAATCACGGTTGTTTCAATCCCAGATATAAGAGACATATAAAGTCATCTCTTGAGTAAAGTCCAAAGAGTCCCAGGCTGGCAGATGTAGGAAATGCCCCGTGGCCATGAAGGAGACAGAGGTGAGAAGGACAGAAGCGATGAAAAGCGCACTCCTGCGATACAGGCTGTGAAATCACCCACATCCAAATATTTCCCCCAACTCCTTATTGCCTCCTGGTACCTCAAAACATCTCTTTTTTTTTTTTCCTTTCTGCTTAGCCAGGGTGTATGTCTTGAGCCACAGCAAACCTGCTCGTTGGCTGCACTGTGCGTGGCCGAGAGCCATATCACAG
This sequence comes from Gorsachius goisagi, assembly GCA_018403395.1. Classification (NCBI taxonomy): domain Eukaryota; kingdom Metazoa; phylum Chordata; class Aves; order Pelecaniformes; family Ardeidae; genus Gorsachius; species Gorsachius goisagi. Next base: position 230,488 of record BOSO01002251.1, on the reverse strand, counting down.
AGCCGATCACAGCGCTGCTGGAAGACAGCCCCCTCCCACGTGGTCCTCTTCAGTGCTGCAAAACTTTCCAAACATTTCTGCCAAAGCATAGAAAATACTCCGGTTTTACGTGTGTTGGCTGAGTGCTGGGTGTACCAGACCAAACCTAGGGTGAGCATCTCCCGGCGGAGCTGCTGGGGGCGATACCTGCGTCCCAGGCACCCTCAGCGCTGCATGATGCCGGTGTTGCCCACGGGCGTACCTGGGATTTGCTCCACAGGGGCCAAGCTGGCTCTGATACAGGGGTTAACACCACACGTCATCCCGCTAGGGCTCTCATTGCTGGGGCAACTCATTATTAAGGCTGAGCAAAGTCCTTTATCAGTCCAAGGCCAATGCCTTAGAAGAAAGGCCAAGCAGAAAGACAAAATGAGATATGCCGGGTGCCGAATGCACCATGGGTAGGACGATGCTCGTGGTGGGTGGCACTGCTGACAGCAGCCACTTCGCAGCCCTGGGCAGACTGGTCACAGCCTCGAGCTGCAAAAAATCAGCACATCTCTGACAGCAGACAAGGGAGAGGTTTTTTTGCCTTGCTCATCCTTCCCCTGTTTTCCACTCTCTCTCCCAAAATCTTAGCTCCCTTCTGACTTCTTCTGTGTCAGTCCAGGTCTTCCCATAACATTAAGTCATCCTTCTATTACGGGAGGATTACTCAATCCCCATGGTTAACCCTCACCGTTCCCCGTGCTCGCGCAGGGACACCCCTTCACATCAAGCAGATCCGCAGGACCTCCTGCCCGGGGACTCCCTCCTGCGCTGCCAACAGCTGGCACAGTGACGAGGGACAACCAGACATCAGGCTCTTTCGGTGGTCATTTAATATTTCCAGAGGAAAGTCTGGTCTGCCTTGGCCAGGCTGGGATTTGAATACCGAACCATAGCAATATACAGAGATTAAATTCTCATTTCCAACCATCTCGGTACAGATAATCACAAAAGTAGCGTACACTAAGCTTGGAGATGGCCTCTCTCGTGCTCTTAGGACAATTAAGAGAAAAAACATAGTAAATAACCACAGTATTTCTAATGCTGCAGGATACACATGGGGAAAAGCTCTGCTCTGCCCCAGCAGAGCTCTTATTAACAATTGCCACGCACAGGCAGGCAGCGGTTGGTATTTAACACCTACCCTGGGAAATGAATTGCTTTCTGCCTGCATCCAGACCACAGTCATCTCAGAGACAACCAGAGCTCTGTGCTACAGCCGCAGCCAACACACGGACAGCTGGAGGTGGCTTTGCAACAACACGCCTAGGCGAGGAAAAGGGCAAACGGCGGCAGCCTCCTGCTGCGGAGGGTCCCAGCCAGTCCCACCCTGAGGAGTGATGCATCTTTTTGAGCCATCATCAAAGCGCAGCCACCACAGCAGGTATTTAACTCCTGAGATGGCTGTCAGCATAAGGTCTGTAAACCCAATGACCACACAGGTGCCACAAGACTGCAGATACGACCCATCAAAGGTCAGAATATCCACCACGGCCAGGAGCACCTCTGCCCCTCACCCACATCCTCCTGGGAGATGCGGGACCCTACCTGTAAGCCAGGCCAAGCATCCCGCTGACAAACCCTGATGGCTTCACCCCCCAACCCCAGGCAGCCTGAAGAACTACCAAGAACGAGAGTTTTGCTTTTCTCCATCCCAAACATACACAAGAAGTCTCAGGCCGTGCAGGGAGGAGCAGAGGTTTGGAAATTGCCTGCTTTCCACTGCAAAGGCAGAGTGATTTGCAACACAGCCCGAAATCACAGCAACAGGCAATATCCCAGTCTGGCTTTTGTAGCATTTGCTTGATATACCAGAAAGCACTTTGCTGTGCTGTCCGTTTTTGATCTGCGGGACAGCCATGTAACATAGGGCAAAATAAAGTCCCATTGACACAGCCAAAAGAGATCGCCCACTCATGGGTTCCAAAGGTCTCCAGCTCACAAATTCTGCAGCAGCTACCAGCGGGGCCACTGTGCACGCACACACATACACACATATGGGATTTTAATAAAGAGGAGACTGCATAATTCTTGCTCCAGCCTCCTCCAGCCGACCGTGGATTTTTGATGGATGCTCTGAAGAGACTGTTTGTTGCAGGAGCTACAACTTCTCCTATCGCTCGCCCACAAGCTGCCAGCAGAAGCAGAGGATTTTCATCCACAAACATTCATTCTCTTTCTGTTTTCAAAAGGAAAGGCACATTATTCATGCACCAGGCTTCCCCCCCCCCCGTGAAAACTCCCAATCGCTTCACAAGGGCTTTGTAAAGAAATGCAAGCAGGCAAGTATGAAAAATCAGCAGCCAGCATTCCTCCACGACAGAAACGTTTTGTGCCCCTGATGAACTAGGAGTGGGATGCTAAAAAGATCGTTCCTACCAACAAAACAAGGCTGCTTAACATCTCTAAGTTCATCACTAAATCAAAACACCCTTCTCTGATTTAACAAGTCTCCGTACCTGGCTGCCAAGTGCAATGGAGAACATCCAATCCACAGGTAACCATAGGTTAAAAACTGCCACAGCCTAATGGAGCCTCCTGACTTCCAAAAACTGTCCTAAACTATTTGTTTGCACTTTCAGCCGGGTATTTTCAAGGTGATTTCTAACAATTTCAGTATTTTCAAGGTGATTTCTAACAATTTCACATCAGAGGGTCTTAAGAGAGTGAAGGGGAGTTCAGGCCGATTCCCAGGATTAAAGAAGGACCCTGAAGGGTTCTTCCTTGGTGAAATGCATTTTACTAGCATGCTTCCGCACCTCCTTTAATACCATGGAAAACCAAGCAAGCAGCAGCGCCACAGTCAGAGGGGGTGAACTGCTTTGGAAAGAGCCGGGACGGGCAGCCCTCAGCGTTCGGGTGCTACAGTCAAATGGGAGCTGGGAGCTCTGCCTCCCACGGAGGTGAAATACCTCCAAATTATTGCTATGCTGACCCTGAAAGGAAAGGAGAAAAGCACATTTTCAGCTGGTTCCAGCAGCAAGGGACCGTGCCAGAGCCTTGCGGGGCTCCGCTCAAACCCCAGCAGTGTGCTGTCTTGGGCACGCCTGCCAAACTCTCCCTATTCCCGCTCCTGTTGGATTATTTTGGCAGGTTTCCACGGCATCATGCTTGATGCTCTGGTACTGCCTTTTGCAAAACACTGGGCAAAATCCCAGTGTGGCACAGGGGGAGGTAGACTCTCCCATCCCACCACAGCAGGATGCAAAGGCAACAGGAGATGCTTGCAAGTGTGGAATGAGGAGTCCAGGAGAGCATTTGTGCTTCCCCTCTCAGGGTTAAAAAGCAATATGTTGCTTTTAAAACTGACTAAGGTCTTGCTAAGGGAAAACCAACTTGTCACGCTCTCCCACTCTTTAGAAAAGGGGGTTTAGCTTTCTGTGCAGACAGGGAGCAAGGGAACCTCACCCCACGCACACAGAACCCTTCTGTGGGGAAAAGCTATCAGGGGAAAACCTATTTTCTGCATTTCCCCTTGTGAAGCCGATCCCTGCCTCCATAAAGCAGCAAACATGGCTCCATCCTCCTCTTCCGGCCAGCTGCTTTGGCAGTACCTACTTTCCCAGCCCAACAGATCCAGCCCGTGGATGTGCAAACCCAAGCTCAAACCCCAAATGTGCCTAGTCCCAAATACACTGTGGGCCTGAGTGCTGGGGACAAGGCAGGACCCCAGGGCAGGGCTGGAGCAGGATGAATTACGCAGGGTTTCTGCCCTCGGCAGCAGTATTTTACACCACACTGATGGAGCTGGCATACGATGGATACGGCACACAGAGACCACTGGACCAAACCCTGCAGATACCAGGGCCTGGAGGGATCAGCCCTTTACACCCACTCCAGGAGGGTTTACCTTCCGCCCTGGGCTACCAACAATCCTCTGTGACTCGTTGCTTTGTCAGCAGCTGCTGCAAAACAGTGTCTTGCGGGGCTAAACTTGTGCTCGGTTCCCACCCAGGTGCTGTCGGTGCTGGAGGGATGCAGAAAGGGAGAGGAAACGGTCGCTGCATTCTCAGCCCTGCTTAGGGCTGGGGAAATCAAAGAAAACAAACACAAGATTCTGTCTTTATCATGCATAGACCTGCAGTTTGCACATATTACATGGAGAATACCTACTACACAGGGGCTTTTGCACTCCCAGTGCGGGCAGGGGTGAGGCAGTAATTTCCCTGCAGAAATACATAGCAACAAAGAGAAAAAAATACCTGCTTGCTGCTTTCACCCTGTTCGTACCAACCCTCAGAGAGAGACAGAAAAGGACAGCTGCCGACAGACACTTTTATGATTAAATAGATCCTTCATCTCAGAGAATTACAACCCCTTTGAGACAACTTTCCTAACCTGTCGCAAGAGAAAAATGACAGCTTTCAAGTCACAGAACTGTTCGAACTGGAGAAAAATCAATACTGTCCGAGTGGTGAGCCACAAGCCAAAATGTGTGAGGCTGCCAGACTCGCTCTGTTGACAAATTGGGGGCTCACCCTTCGCACTGCCAATGACATATTTGAGGTTACGCATGAGCAGAGCATCTCCATGGGTGCTTGGTTCAATCCCTTAGACGTGTTAAGAAAACAACAAAATAGAAAATTAGCCTTAAACTTTAAGAGAATAAAGAAAATAAGTACCTAATATCCAGGTCCTAAATCCATAGGCAGGCTCCTGAGAAGAGACCTGACTTTTTCAAATGCAAAGACCTCAGCAGTTCCCATTCGTGCCACCTTCTTCAAACACTGCAGCTCCGCTTTCTCTTCCCTGACCCTGTCCCTTGCTACCAGTTATCTTAAGAACCCAATGGCTATTGCGGTAAAACACAATAAATCAGTATAAACAAGAATGGTCCTCTAGTGACTTAGGAGCAATGTCATTTTTCTGCAGGCTGACACATTAGAATAATGCATAACGAAGCAGGAATGTGGTTGAGTACTGACTAGCGCTCCTTGTCAAGCAGAGATGAAAGAATACTCAGTTTAAACTGGAGTTTAGCTGAACAAGATCAAGTGCAACAAAACACTAAAGGGGCTTTTGGACTGGAGCAAAGGAGAGAGACAGCTCAGAAAGCCCATAAACATAGGGCTCAAAAAGCCATAAACAAGGTGGCTGCTGCTAAGGGATGGGGAAATTAAGCGGGGAAAATCATTGCAGCAGAGATGCAAGAAACTGCAAGAAGGAAAGTGAACGACACGGCATCCCACTGAATGGCGTGGCATCCCACCGCACGGCGTGGCATCCCATTGCAGCAAGGCAATGACAGGTCTAGCTCGTATCCATTTTGGAGCCCCAGGTTGGGCAGCGCAGAGTGACTGTGCCCACTTCTTGCATAGCAGGGTGGATGGTGTTAACAAGGAACTAACGACATCTCCATTTCACCATGAAATTCAGCTGGATGAAGGTATGTATCTGCTGTGCAGTCCATAACCGAAAGCCCCCTGCCCTAGCTGGGCACCTACAGAAGTTGTGTTTGCATTATCGCTACAGGATTTGGCCTGTAGGGTTCAAGTGATCCGGGTTCGCAAGCTAAATATGAACAATCCTATGAAGCTATGCCCTGCATACACAGTGCCCACACGCAGCAGCCAATGTGTGGGCAGAGCTGGTTTCCACAACAGCATGTACATCTCAAAAAAGAAGGGCAACTCTTGGATTTGGGAAAAAAAACACCAAATAAATTATATTCCTGGTGTTACCAGAGCCAGCAAAGAATGTTGCCCTCGTTTAAGACCTTGTTTAGACCAACTATGGGCATGACTCATCCTTTATGTACATAAATACTTGGGAAATAATTAAGATTCTCCATCACCAAATCATTCTCCATCGCCAATCATTCTCCATCTCCATTTGCCATAGGAATGAACTCATGCAGGACTGTGGGAAAGCTGGCCAGCCTGCAAAGAGAAACAGCAAACGGCCCCTTTTCCTGCAAATCCTCATCGGGCGCATTCCTGGTGCGGCTGTGGAGCAGATCTCATACCAAGGCTGACATTCCTCTCACCCCCATGCCGTGCTAAACGCTCCCAGCTGCCAGCCACATCTGCATCGCGCCCCAGCCCGGCATCTACACTGGCGCCGCCACCAGCAAAAAGGACAAGTGGCAAAGAAAAGAGAGTTGGCTGGGCTAATTAAAACCACCTGAAAATCCCATGTGAATTGAGGAAAAAAAAAAAAAAAAATCGGATACTTGCTCTTCACACATCCCAGCACTGGGGGGAGGATTTGCATGAGCGAGTGCCAGGAGCTCTGAAATATAAAATGGTTTTAGAAAGTGAAGAAAGTGCCATGTTGGCTCACAACGGTGTGGACCCCCACCCCCTAAGCTCTGTACTGGGGTCAGGGCTTCTTTTTGGGATCTTCTCTGCTTATTGCAGAGCAACAGCAGAGTTCAAAAATCCATGGACTTAGGTCCAGATTGACCCCATATAATTCAGTGCTCAAATTGAGCTGCTTCATCCTAAATTCTTCCACGCTTCGCACACCAGTGGCATCAAGAGGAATTGTGTGCGAAAAAGGGGCTTACCTGATGTAAAATAGGGCTAGATTCAGAGTTAGGACACAAATAATCGATATTTCTTTAGACACTGCCCACTGCTCAGCCCGGCGAGGCAGGCACCCCCACCCCACCCCTGGGGCTCCTATCGCTCCTGTGCACAGTGGCAACACGGGCAGCAAGCAAAGGCAACGCACTGGCCGTGACAATCCAGGGATGGGAAAGGCACAGCAAAGCCATGGAGGCTGTTTCCCCTGGGAAACACCTCCTCCCTCCTCACGAAGCACACAAGCCCCGTGCTCCAAAGCAATTAGGGATGCACGGAGCTTTCATTACCAGTTTTGCTTTTGTGATGCTGAAGGCAAGTGCTTGGCAGCAGGAGAAGCAGGGAGATTCCAGGATCTAATTTAACACTTGCTAGTTAAACACTGGACTGTAATCGTGTCCCTAGACAGAGACGTACAAATTACTTTATCAGGCTGGTTTCATCCTCCTCCTATTGGCTACCCTGCCAGCCAAAACACTGATTTTCATCCTGGATGTTTAATATAAATATATGCGATTCAGGGGGAGGCACAGAGAGGGAGACAGCAAGTGAGAGACAGACAGATTTCTAATATGCAAAAAAAATCAGGTCATTTGGCACAGGTTTGGGTGCTCCGGTGCCAGGCAGCATGGCAGAGCGGGGCAGCCAACGCTGAGTGCTTCTCCTTCGATTTGGCTCTTCCCACGCACACACCGAATGTGATGCTCGGGGTGAGATGGAAACGCAAAGTGTGAGCCTCCTCTTCTGCCTACGCGGCAGCTTGCCTGGCTTAGCACGACTGACCGAAAAAAATCAGCTCCAGTTCTCTCTATCATCTGTCCCCATCCTCCTCCTCCGGCTGCTCTGCTTCCGATTATCACCTGTAATGAATACAGCAGTTGCAGAATAAAGAAAAGCAATTTTCCCTCGTAATTATTTTGCCACATTTCTGGTGAGACCAATTACAGCTCTTTGACTTTGCTCAGTGCTCGGTCAAGCTGTGCCCACGTGCAGGGCTCTCGCTCACCACACCAGCGAGACCTCGGCAGAGGTACCCAGGGGTCCCAGGATGGGCTGGTCCAGCAGGGACTGATCCACCCCACTGCTTGTGCCTACGTCCCCCGATGCCTTTGGCAATGCCAGTGGACATTGAGTGAAGAAGGGATGCTATCCCACTAAAAATTTGACTGTGGGCATCCAAGGACGTGGCAATATGACAACATCCAGAGGCCACCACCCCTTCACTAGCCCTGAGCAAGAAGAGAGAAACATCCCACCAGTGCCTGAGACCTCCGTGATCCTACAACTGGGGAAGCCTTTTGATCAGAGAGAGGGATCAGCATTGCACCAACGCAGCCGATGTTTCCCACAAATGCGCTCCCAATAATTAGGGGTAATCAAAACTCCAATCCCTTCACGAACACTTCCAACATGTCTAACCCAGCTGCAGGGGACACGGGACTGCAAGCATCAGGAGACGGGCGCAGCCATGAGCCTGGAGAAATGATGCCTCTTCATGAAGCCACGGCACAGATCACGATGCTTGATCACTTCTCGTGAATAATTCATACTCTATTAAACCGCTGTTACAACACAAGAGCGTGCACAACCCAGTGCATTTTCCAATCAATAATCCCATTTTCCCTTAATAAACCCAGATGGAAAGTATCAACAGAGCCCCTCAGGCTCTGTCCATATTATAAGCAAAGGCTCATTGTCACAGTTGCAAATTTAAGCCAGTTTCCCCCAAAAACCAAAGAAAGGGCTTTTCCTTTTTTAAGTGATGGCTGTGACACCCAACCTCTGCCCCGTATTGGCCACTGGCTGAGCGGGGGCCTCCAAGGAGTATCTCTGAGCATCAAGGAGAGATAGCAAGTGAGCCCTGGGCTCAGAAGAGGAGCAGTTAATCCCCAGTCATATGGGATCCATACCACAAGTCCCAGACTTCCCAGGCACCGGGTTGTGCTGCTTCTGTGCCCGCGCAAAGGGGGATTTCACAAGGGTAGCCTCCAATAAATCAAAATAAACCATATCCTAATTACAAGGGCCATCCGTAGCTACTTACCAAACACCTTCTCCATGGGGGCCCCCCCAGTCAGCCCCCCCAAAAACCAGCACACAAGGAGGGAGAGGAAGGGAAGGAATGGGAACTTTGAAGAAAGCCCAGGAATCGCTTGATTTATTGGCTCTGTTTAGTTTCTAAACAAAAAGCAACCAGCAAAGCAAAGGAACAGAACAAGATGTGACGTGGTAAAACCAGCTACAGAAAGAGCTGGGAAATTATTCCCACGGGCCTTGTTTTTATTTCTGGTAAAACAGGCCTGTCCTCTCCTACTGCACCAGTGGGGACCGAAGCCCCTCTGCTATCACCGCACTGAGCTGAAGGTCTTTCCCTTGCGAAGAAACAGATGCAAAGAGGGGCTCTGTAGTTCCCTGGCCATTAGAGCCAGCTACTAGTTATACCCTAGAGCAGAGCACTGATGGGTTGTGGATGGCCAACAGATGCACAAAAAAGTGTGTAAATTCAATATTTGAAAGTTCCTGCCACATCTGACAGCAGGGCTGAGTCAAGCCAATGCCCACACCTGGGAACAAGGCTCCATTCCTGCCTTGGAGGCATTGCAGGGCACTTGCAAACCCCAACTGAGAGCAGGGGGCTCCAGGGAAACACCCGCTGGTCATCGGCTGTGGAAGGAATTGCCCACCAACTAACAGATACAGGAGATCAGGAGCATCCCTAACAGGGTAACTGCTGGCACACAAATAAAGCATCACGTGTTCAAGCACAGGGAAGACAAGACAGATGTTCTCTCCATTCTCTATATATTCTCTATATTAAGGCATGTAGACCTTAGCAAAAGGTTGGTTCAACTTCTAGCAAAGGGTTGGCTTCAACTAGCCAGCAGCCAGCACCACATGTTGGCAGCCCTGAGGTCACTGCTCTGTGGTCAGGGCTTGTTTACAGCCAAAACCTCATCCCTGCTATTAAAACCGCGAAAAACTTCAGCTATTTCCCAGCTCTTCCAAGGAAAGGGAAGCGTTATGGCAGGCTTGTAAGATAAAGCCTCGCAGATCTCTGGCACATGGATGCGCTCGCACAACCACTCCGAGCTGATAATTAAGGACAGAGATTGGTAATTAAAGACAGAGTGGCACAAAGCACTACTTTAATTTTTTTAATTTTCAAGAATTTCTTGTCTTTTGGACTCTAAAGAGCTCTCCGCTGCCATTATCAGTGTAAACTTTAATAACGCCCTGATGGGATGACGAGGGGTGTGCATTTCCTATTCTATTTAAGAAAAAAGCCCACAAGGGTAACTGAGCTCCTCGGTCATTACCCGGCTCCGTGTGCTGAGCCCAGCCCGTAGGGTATGGCCTCGCAGCACGCAGTCCCAGCATACTCCCTCCGTTTCTGCTGCTTTATGGGAAAGAGCAAATTTTAGTCATTAATAGACCTTAAAAACTCTCAACACACAAAAGTACGGTTACTACTGCTAATGGAATGGAGGCATTTCTCCACATTTAGGTCTCTAAGGACAACGGGGTACAGAGGATGCTGAGACAGATCTCTGGGAGATTGGTCCTCGTCCTATTTGGCCATGCAGCCCTTTATTCTCTCGTGCCTGTTTCCCTCTTGTGTCCATTCTCCTTCCCTCTTCTTCTCTATTCAGACTACACTTTTTCATGGGATTAGTCTCCACTATGGCTACAAATAGCATCTACTACCACAGGAACCAAAAGTCTCTTGGGACCATGAGCAAGCACCTAGATACAAATCCTGACTCTGCCAGATTGCGGCTTCTTTTGTATTTCCCACTTCCTTAAACAAAAATAATAAATTAAATATGTAATGCATAACATTACAAGACCCAAGGAGCCCTTTTTGTCCCCATCAGCCTCCATGGATCCAGGGTGTTGGCAGCTGCGACGCTTTGCTGAGGACCCGGGCAAGGAGGGGAGCGGGGGTCATTTACTTCCTATTTTTAATCAAACAGTTCCCTTTGTGTAAACACGCTGCAAGCTATGGCATGCATGGTGACACATGTCAGCACATTAATTACCAGCTAATTAGGAAGCCTTGGAGCAATTTGCCAATGCCCAGCATAGGGATGTTTGGAGGATGGATGGCTCAGGATTTCAGCCTGCTCCCCCTCCCCGGGCATGACCACGCCACTCTCCTCTGCAACCAGGATGCGACAGGGAAAGGAGAATTGGAAAGGAGGAAGACACCTCTGGATGAGCATGAAGCAACCTGATAACACAGCCATGCATGGGGCAAATGCCGGTGAGATTGGAAACAAATGAGGATTTTGGAGATTGTGGCAAGCTCAGAAGGTTTTGACCTCCTGGCTCCCTTGCAGCCCTGGCTAACGGTTTTGAGTACTTTCCTTCATCGTGGTGGATTTGTTCCTCCCATTGCTGCAGGTGTGCAACAGGCAGCTCCCACCAGCACCCACATTTGCACACCATGGCCAAAAGCATTGTGGGAAAAACCCCTCCCCACTCTCTGAGCCTGCGAGTGGTCCCAAGGACTCAAGGGCCAGGGAAGAGCCAGAGACGCAGCGGGGTGATGGTGGCGTTTGACTCACCAGGACTGCGGTTTCCTCTTCATGATGCCCTGGCGTCTCCACTGCGAGTGGGGGCTGAGGTGGTAGGTGAGCTGCCGGCAAAGCTTCTCCATAGCCCCGAGGGAGTCCCCCTCCTGCAAAGACAAGGGAGGGGTACCAGGTAAGGTGTCTGCAGCATTACTGTGATGCCCGTGGGACGCTTCGACCCTGGAGTGGCTCCCTGCTAGGAGCCGGCAAGTCATAAGGGACCACACTAAAACTTGTATAGGAAGGGAGAAAAAAACCCCAACCCAACCCATTGCCAAGATGCTGCAAGGACAGGGTGTTTCACCAAGGTCCCCTCTGCCCTGCACACCCGTGGACATCCCCACTGGAGAGCGAATGCAGGGGTGGACGAGCCCTGCCTGGTTAAGGATGCCAAGGTCCCATCTTTGCTGCTGTGCCGGGGTTCAGGAGATCCGCACGGCGGGGTCGTCTCTCTGCAATTCATTCAGTGGCAGCACTGTTATCATCTGACACTACCGAACAGCTTTCAACACTAAGGTTTTACAGAGATGGATTAAATAAACCCAACAACCCATCCATTACTGTCAAAACTGCTTTACAAAAGAGCAAACACTAAGAGGCTTTGTGAGCTGATGGAGATCTCGGGAACAGCGCCCATCTGAAACTCTCAAAACATTTACTTGTTAGGAGGAAAAAAAAGCTTCAAGAAAAACAGGGATTTTGGTGGAGTCTTCTCAATTCTGATTAAAATTTCCACCCAAAACGATAGTGGCTTGGGGAACTTTAACTCTGAAAATTTCTAAGAATTTGATTCTAGAAATTTTGGTTCCTAAAAATAAAACAAAATATGAATTCCGGTATCTGGACCGTTCAATCATGTTTCATTTCAAGATTATTATACACTAATGCATTATATGACATCCAATAACATAAACCACCTGTCTTGCCCTGCCTGGCTTGCTCTCTGAAAGGTCACAAACAGAGATTAATCTGGTTTTATGAAATTGCTGCATCAAGAAACATCTTAGGGAAGATGCAGAAACCAAATAGAAGGCCCTAAACCATGGAGTCAGCCTGGGCTTGGCTCACTGCTGCTCTTCATTCCCACTGATCGCTGGGATTTTGCTGTGTGCTGGGACGAGTTTGGCAGGGATGCTGAAAAAGATGCTGCATCTTCTCTGCCTGGGCACCTCATTACTGCTGCCTTCACCTTCTCACTCCGAGCCTGAAGGCCCCGGCGGATCTGCTTCGTGCTGCCTAAATCATGCAATGTATTCTCCCACCTCACCTCCAAGTCAGCAGAGTGGGACCGGCCTTATAAAGACATTATAAATATTGAATTAACCAAGGAGCAATAGGGGTTTTGACAAATCACCTCTGGGTGTGCAGGGCAACAATTACAGCAGGTTTTCTCAGGGAAAAAAAAAATCACAAAACCAGGACAGAAAGGGCACATCTGCAGACAGCTGGAGCAGAAATATCAGCATGGGACTTGTGGTCTTTAGCTTTTCTGTTCAATCTGCTCTTAAGATAGTAAGCCTTGACAGAAATCGGGGTAGTTTATTCACAGTCACGTCCAAGTGCCTACATGCTGACTAACATTAATCAAAAGCTGATTTAATTCAGGGTGATGCTTGCCTAGCTCCAGCTGCGCAAACCGGCAGCGAAGCGATGGCACCAGCGCTCGCCCCCTCCATCAGGCGCGTGGTGGCAGGCGATTTCGGCAGCTCAGGTGGAAACTCAAGATCCACAGATACCAGCAGGGCACGATGTACGGAAAACACCATGTCAGCACGAGCTGGAAACAGCACAAGTCGGGAGCCGTTTCACATCCGAGCGCCGCAAGCGTTTGACGGCCGGACCTCCTGTTTTCCAGTTTGCGGAGGAGGAAATACGGGTTTAAGAGCATACTTAAACCCATACTTTTCAACACCTCATTTATCACCACACTTAACTTGAAATAAGGGTTTTAATCCCACAAATTTCTATGGGACGTCGGCCTAGGCTAAACCTCAGGCACGCCAAAATCTCCCCTCCCACTGGCAACCTTACGCAAGAAGTATCTACTGCTCTAGGCTTGGGGATGGATGAACCCTAGGAAGCTCTGCCTGTCAAATTAACACAGAAAAAATAACGAAAGAGAAGGTTTTATTTCATGTTTTCCACTGGAAGATCTGGAAACACATTGCAGCCATTCTTTAATTAAAGCCAAAAAACATTTTGGAAAGGCAACAGCATATGTTGCTCCCTTTAACTGCTCTCCGTTTGCTCTCTGCCAGCAACACCTTCCTCGCTGTGTAACCAGCATTCCTAATGCGAGAAGAAAACACCACCAATCTTGACACTTACCCTATTTTTTTCTACCTTTGCGTAATATCCACAGCAAGCTGCCTGATGCTATCAGCTTTCATTTCATCTATTTTTTTCAGCTGTTACCCTTGCAAAGCATTGCAACAGCCCCTGAAACAACAGTGTCCCCTCAGCACTGTGCGGGGTTTCCATCTCCGAGCCCTCCCTGCACCGCATGGAAAACCACTTGTTGAAAGGGGAACAACGCACTAAAATGCTGCCAAGTAAGTAGGCACCGTGTTGCAATTCAGTACTGCAAATTGCCTCTGATATAAACCCAAAAGACACAAATAAAGTTGTCTCCAGTAATATCGCGACAACTAAAACGTCAGGGAAGCGAAACGATTCACAGGATTAATGTGGCAAAAAAGCAGAGAAAGTAAAAATCCCAAGGTTTTGCTGGTAGAAACGTGGCAGGACCATCTTCTCACTCTGACGAGAGGTTTTTTTTTTCCCCAAGCAGCGGGCTCCCCAGCCCTTGCGACGAAGCTGCCAGACCTCCTGCGTGGTGGGGCCAGACAGCTGCTGGAAGCTCAGACCTGAACTTCACATAAAACCAATTCCTGAGAAATTCAGCCCAAAGAAATACCCTCAACAGAACCCAGCAAATTGTCCATCGACACCGTACAGCATATCGAGGGCTCCAAGGAAATTTGCTAGAGTAGGGCAAAGCATTATTTTAATCCTTATCTCTCTACATCAGTGGCCACAGCCAGTTCATCCTTCCCATGGTCACACTCCCCCCCTGCCCCAGGCCGTTCTTTCAGCCCTTTTTTCTTCACAAGCCAGCTCGACTCAGGAGCCCTGCAGGTACTCGACCACTTCTATTTTTGGGTTTTAAAATGTGATTTAGAGAACGTGAGTTCTGCACACAACAACTCATGCATCTCCTTCTCGTCTTGGTACTGTGTGAGGGTATAAGCCAGCCACAAAAGTATGGTCTTCTCCATGCTCGTCTGCAGTGGTCTGAAGAATCACAGAATCATAGAATGTTTTGGGTTGGAAGGGACCCCTAGAGGTCACCCAGCCCAACCCCCCTGCAGTGAGCAGGGACACTGCTAACCAGATCAGGTTGCTCAGAGCCCCATCCAACCTGGTCTTGAACGTTTCCAGGGATGAGGCCTCCACCACCTCTCTGGGCAAGCCATTCCAGTGTTTCACCACCCTCATTGTAAAGAATTTCTTCCTTATATCCAGTCTGAAGAGAAATGCCCCAGTTTAGCACTGGAATAAATAAACAGCCCATTTCAGAGCCTTCATAAGTCACGTTATTTTGGGATCAGGCTCCTTGATTCTGTCCATCTCACTCCCATCACTGTACTTCACCTGTCCATGAGGGAAACACAACAACCCACTTTTTTGGGTACCTTCCTAAACCTCTGCAATTCCTCCCAAGAGCTTTGTGGGAGGCTCCAGAGCAGCCCCAGGCCTGACCCTGGCATACGGGAGCTGCCCTGGGTTGCACAAAATGCGTGCATAGAAGAAGGGATTTAGCTGATGCAATGCCAAAGGCAGAGCTGGACACTCGTCTGATGGTCTAAACAAAGGCTTTTTCGCTGTTTATGATCCAAGCCTATCAGGAAATAATTGAAGCTGACACGCACCCAAGAGCTTGTTTGCAAACTGAGTTAGCTTAGAAATCAGCCCAGCTTGCTCGTGTTGACAAAGTTTTAACCTCGCTGCCCGGCAAAGGGGAAGAGCACCACACGCGGGGCTGCCAGCAGAGCCAGGGGTTCGTGCCTTACTCCAGCAGGAGCCCTATCCCCATGGGCAGCTGTGGGCTTCCTGATGCTATGCCAGCACTACACCGTGACACTGACCCCCCCCTCTGATGCAAGGTAACACTCGGGCTCTCCATCCAGCACCACCCTCTCTGCTCTGTACCACCACCACCCCCAGGAACGATGCAAGGGATGACACCAACCCCATTAGGTGGGCGGATGCTGCTGCTGCCCCCCTTGCTGCTTCCAGGGATTCACCACTTCCCTCAAAATGAAAAGCACTAGCCAAAAGGTCTTTCTGCCTCACCTGCATCACATCGCTTATCAAACAACTCCTTCACTACAGCCGTAAGGTCAATATAAGGCCGGACTTTTTATTTTTTTGTGGTCGGAAGGCACACGAGTGGCAAGGCAGACTTACCTCAACCTGCAGAAAATCAAACCCACAGCACTGGGTTTTGGCAAATACTATGTGCCCTTTCTGTAGAACGGACAATAATCAAACACAAGGCATACAACGAGAGCCACCGCTTTCACTAAGCATGTTGTCTTACCACCAGAATCAAATTTCATAGTGATAATCATTCCTGAAATAACACATAGGGACAAATCTCCAGCAAAGGCACTGCCAGCGATACCATGGATGACCTGGCTCCTTCTAGCATCAGGCACTCACGGTGCCCGTGCATGGGAACAAGCATTTGTTACTCTGGTTTCCAACCTCTGGGAGGAAAAGTGTGAAGCATCTCATGGTTGGAGTGATGGGACAGACCACACAGAGTTCAGCTTTCCCAGCCAATGACGCTGCCAGGAAAGAGCCTGTTTTGTAGAGCTGGGATATGCCCTTTCCCTTAACGCCACGCTCACAGGCCAGCTGATAAATGCTGGTAAGATGCTGGTGATGAGCTATCTCCCTGCAGATCCATCAGCTACACGCCTGCAAACATCTGCAAGTTTGCCAAGGCTCTCGGTGCCATGACCTCACACAGGCCTTTACAGCCCCTGCATCAACAGGGAGAGAAATGCGTGCCATGCACACAGAAAAACTGCCTCGAGCAGCACCCCAAGGGGGGCAAAGCCTCTGTACAAGGAGCAAGAAAGCTGTATGGCACCCTCTTTCCTTTTAATTTATCTTGGCTACTCAGCTGGGAAGTTTTCAGAAGAAGACGTGCCTCGCAGCGCACTTTAATGCAGCCTCCCAGAGGGACTCAGGGGCAGCCACGGAGCCCCCAAAGAGCAAACGCAGGAGGTGCAAGCATCAGCGCAGATAAGCAGATTTTGGGCAATGTCTTGGCTCCCACTCATCCTCTTCGAGCTCACAGAGACTCAGCACAGTTCCCGGCCATCAGATGTGACCCTGAGCACAGGACGGAGGAGGGCCGAGGGGAAAGCTGAGAGCAGAGGCTCTTCCCTGCACAGGGCCCCTTTCCCTGTCGTTCCTCCGCCGTCTTCGCTTGCCTCCAGCCCTCTGGAGAAGGCGGTGGCTGCTCGTTGCCGGGAGGAGCCTGGAGATTCATGAGATTTTAATCTCTTAACAGATTTCAGCTGGGAGAAGGATTCATGGCACATGCCCCATCTGCGATCCGCAACCAGCCCCACACCACCAGGATCTCATTCTGCTGGAAAATGAGGGGGAGAGGCACGAGCTGAGCCCCATCTGTCCCCATGGTGGAGGGGGTGCCCAGACACATGCCGGGGACCTCCAGGCTCCTGACCTGGCTCCAGACCCGAGAGGAGAGCTCTGGATGAAGGGATGGAGCAACAGTGCTTGAAATGGGAATCTGTTAAACCCCAGGGATAAACGAGAGCAGGTAAAGGCTAGGAGCTAGGCTCAGCCCTGTTGCGTTCTGCTAAACCTGCTCTGGTTTCTGCAGGAGGACCTGTTTTATCTTTGCTGATGGTCTCACCTGCAGCGTAGGAGACAAGCTGTTGAGCCTGTGTCAGCACCATGCACCGGCAGATCCCGTACGGCCCTTCGGCAAGGGATCACCCAGCATCTGCACACCATGTTCCACAACAAAGAAGCGATCCTTGGATGTGTTCCTGGCCGCTCTGCTGGGGGGGGGGGCGGGGGGGGGATAATTGGAAGCAGACAGATGACACCATGGGAAAGCAAACACCGGGTGAACAGGTCTGTGTTTTCACTGGGGATAAATAACCACGGTATCACTGCCTGCCCTCCTTGCATCACCATGAGACAAAACCACCTGGAAGATGCAAGGAGGTAAGAGTTGTATTCCCAACCAGGGCTGCTCCAAAAGAAGCAGCCAGAGAGCTCAGAGGGGAACACAAAGCATATGAAATCCTTGTGATAAAGATGTTATTGCAAATTAATTTGTTTTCATTAAGGGATGAATCACCCGCTCCTCCCCCAAGCAGCAGAATCCCTGGTGGTGTGCAGAGCCCTGGGGGGGTTGCACCAGGGCCAAACATCGTGTAAAATAGGCCAACATTAATGATTGTAGAGCCCTGGTAAAGAATTCCTGCTGCAGTACAGCAGGGGTTGACCTAAATGAGAACAATTAGCCATTGTCTTGGGTCGGAGGAAGCAATAGGTTTTCCCTCGCACTATTACATAGTCCCATGGTTCTGTCACTTGCAATCAGTCTCTGTGTAAAAAAAAAAAATAAGGTGCTGTCCTGCAAATCTTAACATGCAAAAAGTCCCCAATTGGCCCTCCAAAACCGTGACTTTGACTTAATTAAAATTTAAATTTTCTTTCCCCTTTTCTGTTTCTTTTAAGAACCTTTTCAAACTTGCATCATTCCTTTCTGGATGCTGCAGGATGTGCAGTTGCTGCTTTAGTGCACAAAAAGCTCTGTCCATGCACAAACCATTGCAGCCATGGGCCAGGGAAACCGCACTCATCCTGGGAGCACCATTCCCCACATGAGAGATTTGGTGTGGAGACCCCTTCAGCCAAGATGTTTGCGTTTCATGCAGTTCAGTGGATGGTGACCCTTAAAACATGACCTATTTCATACCCAGAAAATAGAGAGAATGATGGATTTCTTTCCAAATCCTCCTCCTTGTTTTATTTGTCTTGGGTGATTAGCTAGGACAATAGGATCAGAACTTGGACTATTAAGCAAAAAACAAACCAGTTGAGAGAAAAACCCCCTATGTTTGCAGTGGTAAACAGAGTTATTACGCAGTAGAACAAAGACATAAAATAGTGAGAGATGCTCTAGGAAGCCCTAGGACAGATCATCCTCAAGGGCTTTGACATGCATCAAATCAGTTTTTACAAATTAGCATGAAGCAAAGGAGAAAATATCCACAGTAACCCATGCTGATGTAGGGGTAAACATTGGGGTTTGGAAAGGATGACAAGAAAACGTAGAGGAAATGTTATCTCAGTACTGAAACGTCCCCACGTGCAAAGCCTTCACCGTGCCAGGAGATCCCTAACGTGTCCCAAAGCTGATGGGCCATAGGGACCTCCAAATACCTACTAGGAAGGTGGCAAGAGAAGGCACAGGGACACACCTCAGGCAGTCACTAAGTGAAAGCCATGTCCACCACCCACCAGTGCAGAGTGGCTGCACCCAACCCAGCTCAACGCAGCAGCCGGGAAAAAGCTCTGCGCACCCAAAACCTGCAGCCACCCCTGCCGCCCTGCAAAGGGCTTTCCCTGGCCGCTGGCACCAGAACAGCATCCTGCTCCCCAGGGTTTAATAGAAATTGAATTTACGATGCCTTTCCTTTTGATGTAGTCACGCGGAGCTGAAGTCATCTAATGGCTTTCTGGTTTTCTTTTTTCCTTTCCTTTCTTCTTCCTTTTTCCCTCCCCGCCTTGCTTTCAAAACATGGGGCTAAACTGCAGCCTATTGTTGCATGCAGACATCTGCGCTGCAGCCAGCCCCCGCAAGCCACCACCAGACTTTCATTTTGAAGCCCTAATGGAGTTTCCTCCAGCAAACTGTCCTCCTCCTGCGAGAGCAGGGGCCAAGGAGATAGTAAAGGCTTTAAATCCACAGTCCCCTCTCACTGAAGGCCAAAACATGCCAACACCCAGATGGCAGCGAGAGCTCAGGTTGCTGTGAGATCGTCCCACAGCAGGAGGCTCGGTGGTTGCCCCTACCTACAACCCCATCCAGGTGTGCAGGGGAGAATCGACGCCAGCAACAAACCTGTCTTGCTGCATGGCCGGTTGGTCACTGAGTCCCTTGGGCAAGGCATGAAAACGCACGTGGAAAAATCCCTGCTGTGTTGTAAGGAAGACCTCACCAGGGAGATGCCCTTAAAATATCCCCGTAAGGATATTGCAATTACCTCTCCATCATTTCAGACTCCTCTGGATAGAGACCCCAGCGCGTGGGAAATGAGTGATAGAGTGGATGATGCCCAAAGGCAAGCAGATACAGGCATGGTAGATGTAAGGCTGTATCTTGTTCACACAGAGGAAAACAAAAACCAAATAAAGTGACAACATGGCTTTAAATCAGTCTGTTTGCCCACCCAATACCCCTGTGCAGAAATTCTCTTGAAAATAAATCAAGGCCATTTTAATTAAAATCGGAGGAGAAATGGAACAAATTTAATAAAGGCCATTTTAATAAGAACGAGGTTGCTCCCAGCAGGGTTCACTGCAACCGAGCTAATCCACTTGATCTTTCCTGAGTTCCCCCAGGTACAGAGCCATCGGGCCAAACATCGCCCAGGCCTCCCCCTGCTTGAGGTTAGGGGCAAGCCCTAACATCGGCAGAGTCACGCCGATGGCTTTCATAAAGGAAGGATGTGCCCCAGAATTCATTCACGTTATGCAATGGCCAAGAAAAGACCAGCTGGTCCTGGAAGAGAACGAAGGTCTCTTATGTAAGAAGAAGCATTTGATTTCTTGAAGGAAAAATACATTTTTCTGGCATGGGAAGATTTGGGCTTGGCGACTCCTCTGTCAGCATGGCTCCAGCACCGAGCTTGCTGCAAGCCCTTCCCAAGCTCTGCTTATGTCCCCTCTCCAGCCATCCATGTAGCAGCAGGAGGCTTGAAAAGACAACAAAACCAAACCAGCTCCCAGTTTCCCACTGCAGAAGGGCACTTGGGGGTGGAGCTGGATCTGTGGGGTGCAAGATTTGGGTCACAGACCTGGGAGCAGCCAGCAGGACCCTCGCAGAGCTGTCAAATCACCATGTACCGCCGGCTCCCTTTCTTGGATGCTCTCTGCCAGGAGAGGAGCATCTCCACCTCGGACAAACCACTCACTCCTGTTCTGCAAGGCTGCATTTTACAGTGGCTGCTGTGGGTCCACAGGAACTCACAGGTCTTACAGAGGGTCAAAGCCTAGCATCAAATAACGTACTATATCTTATTTTAAGTCATCGTAACGGAGGGGTGTTTTCATATAAAACTATCTCAAATATTACTAAGTGGTTTGTGAGAAATTCTGCTGAGAGTCTGTTAAAAGATTCACAGAAATATAAATGCATGGACATAGAAGGTCCACCGAAATGCAAAGCAGACCCACCAAACAGAGCTCCAGATGCTGTTTGGATGAAGAATGTTGCTCATACTGGAAACCTTCCTCCATTCCTTCTGGCTTGCTAGGATACAGGTTTTACCATCAAAAACTCCCATTTAAAGAAGAGCAGAAGTAAAAGCAGTAGTCTAAAGCAGCATAAATTCTTTTGAGGAGGAGGAGGACTTGTCTTCTATCAAGCAGTAAGCTATACTTCGATAAAAGCTTATCAGAAAGTAAAACTTCCCATCCAGCAGCAACCTTTTGTACAGGAAGGAACATTTTTGAGATCTTGCAAGGAATGAGAAGAGGGACCACTCCTCATCAGCATTCCTGATCAGAAAACTCATCCCATTACCTGACAAAACCCAAACCCAGCAACCAAACCATCCAGTACAATCTCAAACCCTGTGCCCAAGCCTGCAGGGATCGGGCCAGGTATGGAGAAACAGGAATGACAGCCCTAGCTACTGCACAACATGCCCCCAAGCTGCAAATGCTTTTGCATAAGACTAAGTGAAGATTGGGGCCACGATTAGCTGCAAGCGCCGGGCTGAGAGCAGGTAGCTTAAGCAGCACTTCTGGTCTTCACCACGTTATTGGGGAAACCTGACACACTGGCAGGAGCAGTGGCTGAAGGTGTCCCTTAGCAGATGGCAAGTACTCCGTGCCAGGGCAGACAGAATCAGCTCTGGCAGCAAATACGGCAACATTTACGTTTTGTGGAGTCCTGGCCAAAAGCAGCATAAAACTCAATGAGGCAGAAAGTCAGCAGCTGGTGCAAACCGTAAGTGGCCTCAGCCTGAGGACTTCTGGGCAGGAGGTACCCGCAGGGATAATCAGGCTCTCGGCTGACGGTAACAGCCTGACCCATCACTCCTCGCCATCCTCATTGCAGTCAGTCTCCAGAAGGTCCCACTAACTCTGTGGTCCAAAAGGAGCAGCTGGCTTATTAACCAAACACCCAGACATCGAGGACAGCACATGCTTTAACTTCATGGTTCAAAACCCCCCAAATCCTCTGCTTCCAGGCAGATCTATCAATGGTGCAAAGCATGTCCCCAACCCAGCCCAAACCATACAGGCATGAGGTCACCACGTCTTGTCATCACATGCTGGTTGCAGAGGTAGGAGTAGACATTAACCTCCTTAAGATGACCAGCAAGGGACTGGGCACCAGCAAGGTTAATTCTTTTGCTCTCAGTAAAGGATTTGCTCCTTGTTCAACTACTAAAAAAAGCAGCCAGACCAGTCCAGCTCTGGACTGGCCTGACACCACAAGGCGACTGCCAAACCTGGGAAACCCATGGCTGAGGACATCTACACTGGGCATCCCAACACAGTACTGGCTGCTCACCTAGGATGATGACAGAGCACCAAGGACCAGCAATTAAACTCTGCCTTGAACTATCCCAAATTAGGAGCTGGCAAAGCTGCAGCAGTAGGAGAACTTTGAAAGAGGAAATTTGTAGAAACAAAGAAAAGAAATGGAAACCAATTTTGCAACTCAGATACTGCTACAAGAAGCGCTCATCATCCGCTTTGACGGAAGCCCAAAGTGCGATGCGTTAGATTCAGTGTTGACACACCAAAATGAAAAGCAACGTACAATAGGGCTTATCAAGAGAGCCAGAAGTAGAAGATGAATGGGATCACAGCAACACAGGAAGTTATTCAAAAGGATCCTGGAGTAATATTACACTTGGACTTCAGAGAAGCAATTAAAGAAGGCAATAAAATTCGAGGTGATAGATGGCCCTGAAGGGAGCATGTAAGATAAAAGGAAATTGCAAGAAAGTATATAAAAATCTTTTGTGAGAGCTACTGGAGGGTGCCCAGCCTAGCTGCAGCAACAGAGGATAAATGAGCAGCAGTCAAAACGACCTGGGGAACAGCAGGGGATCTGTGTGCTGCTTCGCACCCCTTAGTGGCATTGCCCTGGGCTGCGATGCCTAATGCCACTGACTGCATCCTCATCTGAGATGGGCATAGCAAAACCATGACTGCGGAGGAGGCTTTTGAGCATCGCCACTGATGCGTGTGCTCCTGACATGCACAGTAAGATCCTCAGCCAAGTAAGCGGGACACACTTCAGTGCTATAAACAAAGTCACTAATGGGAAGGTTGTTTAGTTGCCAGTGCTCATTCCTGGAAGGGTCACTGGACCATCCTTTTAATGAAAAATGCATCTGCACCCTTCTGATAGACGCATGGAGTTATCTTAAAACAAAGCAAGCAGCTAAAAATCCAGAAGAGCCATTCATTACCCTGGATATCTCAGCAAACAACCGGCTCATGAGTTAATCATTGCAGCTGGTATAGAACAGCAAAGACAGGAAAACACCCAAGGTGCTGTGCTGACTGGACTGCAGATAGGAAGAAGGGTTGGAGGTGCCGACCTCTAACATCTACCAAAGTCAGTGGATGCAGTGGATGACGGCAGTTACCATCCTCCTACACACACAGACAGGGAGGATTGATTTTGGAGCCTCGGGCGGGACAGAGCCCCTGGGCAGCTCCTCCCCAGTGGGGCTCAGCCGCTCCCCATCACTCACTGCCACTGTCCAAAAGTGGTTTGCAGGCAAAGCTCCCCCGTGTTTTGGCAAACAGCATTGTCCATCAGCTACAGACCTTATGTCTCTACTTAGGCCTGTGGCCCCGGGCAAGTACTGTATCTCCAGGGGAGCTCCTCGATTTGCTTTTCAGGCTCTCAGACCCTGCTCAGAGGCAATGTACGCAGGGTGGAGATGGATGCTGGAGAGTGACGGGTGCACGGAGCTTTGCATGGTGTCCGTGACACCTCCCACCACCCTACCTTCAGCAAAGATGGCTCTTCAGCCAGACCCTGCCCTAGCTGATTCTCTGCAGGAGCCGGCATTTTTCAGGGGGCATCCCATTGGGAACTGCGGGTCGCAGCCCAGCACCTGCCTTTGCTGCTACATGCAGGAACTGCTCGCTGTTCTTTGTACCCCTCTCACCCCCCAGGGTTAAACCAGAAGTAGATTATTTAGTTATTTATGTCCCAGATGTAGGACAGCACATACAGTTTTTCCCAGCCTGACAAGTTTCCTACAGAGCCTGGGTCTCAGCTGCACCGCACCGGATCCCACGGGAAGCAAACCCCAGTCCAGTCTGTTATTGCTGTTGGAGAGCAGGAGTGTCCCCAGGATACCACTGCAAATATTTATGTCATTCCGTGGGAGCTCTCAGCCCCTCACCACAACCCCTAGGAGTCTCATGATGTGCAAGGGATCCTGGGAAGGGGCGGCAGCGACCCCCTCGCATCAGCCCCCATTGCTCCCTGCTGCAGGCAGGCACAGAAATGTGAATCCCAGGGCAAGGGCATAACCTCAGAGCAACGCTCGCCTTCAGCTCATTAACCACTGTGCGGCCCTCATAGGCACAAGAAAACTGGGAATTTTCTTTCCTTCTTTTTTTTTTTTTTTAAAAAAGAAAAAAAGATAAGATGGCAGTAATGAAGCAGCCGCTAATAGCAGTGGCTGCGCTCCAGCCAAGCCCTCTCAGTTACAGCTCCGGGGTGCAGCAAGGATTGAGGGAGTGGGGTCACTTCATCAAGTGCTCCAAGAGGATGAGAAACTACGAATGCAGGCACAAGTGCTGTACTGGGGATTTCCTGGAAAGCTGGATGGAAAGGAGAAAAGGGAAAGTGACAAAGGAATCGGGAGGATTAGCAAATTACCTAATGATTGCAAAACTCTTTGAAGATGGAAAGGGTAGGATAAAGCTCTTACCCAAATCCCCAGATATCCCAAACTGTGAGATAACCGCTTGCTGGACTTTGGCCAGAAATCACAGTCCCTGTCAACTGTGAAGAGCAATCGCTGAAAATCCTGCTGGCAACTTCCTTACCTGCAAGGCCTTGACTCTTTGCATTTCTTTATCACTTTTTGCCCAAGGGAGACGGTGCAGCTGCATCCCCTCTGGAAGGAGCAGTCACCTGGTGAATCCCAGGGCAAGGAGGACACATCGTACACATGGGGTGAAGCAGATAGAGGGGCTCCTCTCACCACATCAGCACCGCACGAGGTCTTCAGCCACCCCAAATCGGCAATGCTGATCATCAATACATCTTTCTTTGTCTGGGTGAAAGCATCTCCGAGACTTGGCACAGCCAAACCCCCGAGGGGCCGCAGAGCTGCTCCAGCGAGGTGACTCTGTGCTGGGGGCTGCAAAGGCAGGGCTTGGAGATCAGCAGCAAAGGGAAAAACTCCTTGCTCCAAGAAATAGCCTGAAAGCATACATCGAGACAGCTGTGATGCTGCGGATGGGCTAAACGCAAGTAACTCTTCCAATTCCAGGATTAGCGCTGGAAATGCGAGTGCTTCCAAGACCCAGAGGTGTTTTGGTTCAGCCGTGATGAGTGCAGTGTTGTGCACAGCCCTCCCCAACTCCAGACATCGCTTTCCCCTACTGTGAAATGCTGATAACGCTCTTTCCCTTCTTCACACGGGGCTTGAGGAAACAGCAAGGAAAGGGCATGGAGAGCTGCTTGGCAGTAAGCGTTTTATCCTCCAGGGCTTTCAGCTCACCCTGAAGCACCACAGGTACTCAACACCTCTGAACCCCCCGGCTGACCATGCTGCCCAGCAAAAAAGCTGAAATTTGGGGTACATGCAAACCAATGGTTTTTTCTTCAAGATCACAGCGTGGGGCAAAGGCAGGATACGGGGGCAGGCAATTGCATCACAGCGTAGCATCCCTTACCTACATCACTCAGTGCTGCTGAGCCCTTGCTATCTAAGCTCCATGTGCTCCTCAGCAGGGCTCGCTTCTCTGCCCTTCCAGAGACTCTGGATATGCCACCATTTCCATCCCTTCCCCCAGGCGCTAGGGACCTGCCCCTGCTTTGCAGGAGAGCAGCAGTCTCACTGGGATGCCATAGGGCTGACCAAAACATGCCCTGGGCACTGACAGCCTTCGGTGCTCAGCGTTGAACACCAGGTGTATCAGTTGCTTGCAGCCCCAGAACAGCTGAGATTGGGCTGCGATATCTATCAAAGCTTCTTTCACCCATATTGACAAATAGTTAGCAGGACTTTTCTGCCTGAACCAAGATGTGGCCATAATCCGTGGCTGGGCAATTCCTTAGCCATCAGCAGCGGTCTGTCAATAGAGAGAACCCCCCTCCTTACTAAACCCCTCCAACTCTCCTTATTAAACCATTCATTTCTGCAAATCCACGTTGCCAGCAGACCATTTACTTGCTCAGTATTCACACACTTGTGAGTTAGGCTGGAAATAGGTATTAAAATACCTGTCTAAGTACCCAGGTCACCCAACTCTCCCCTCCATGGGAGAGGTCCCCACCACCCACTCTTTTGTGCTCAAGGTAAATAAACAGCCCTCCCGCGAGGAGGCAGGGAATCGATATGCTTCCTTCCTTTGTGGTCAATTACATTCTGATTAAAAGCTTAAATGAGCTGAACTCAAATGTCAATTACCATCAGAAAACATCAATAAAATGTGTTGTTACTGTTTAATGAAGTACCTGTTTCTTCACCCGTCATTTCCCTTGGGAACGCTTGCTTAACATGATCGGAGATTCTGCAGGTGAAGCGCGTGGCAGGGCGGACAGCCCCAGACGCTCCGCTAGGGATGGGGATGGGAACCTGCCTTTGCACCAGCACTTCTGTGCAACGACCCACAACTCCTGGCTGCCAGGGCTGTGCCAGAAGGCCCCTTAGGAAAGATTTAAATTTAACCAGGACAACTACAGCCCTTGCCAGCTCTAGTGAAAGAAGCTCAGCTTCAGTGGTTCATCCTTTTTCATCACAGTTCTTCCTAGCAATATTCCCCATCTTGTGATTCTCTGGAAGCAAGGGACAAGATCAGACAAAGTATGCTTGACCCAAATTGGTTTTGTGGCATGGATTGCATGCGAGCAGCTCTTCAATGTGCTTCTTGGGTGACATTTTTTGGAGGGGAGAAATGCATTGAGTAAGAGACCAGGGACTCAGTTCAGATGCTCTCTACATTCATTTGCTTTCATTATGCTCTACCACGTTGACAGGGCTTAGCAGCAAACCCTTCCCATGTATTAACAGACTGACTTTTCTGAAATTTCACAGCATTTTCACCCAGAGAGCAAAAAATGCTGCCTCTGACAACCCTCTTGGAAAGCTGATACCAGTCTGCAGGCAGAGGAGCAGAGCAGGCAGGTGACAACTATGTCTTATACGGAAGAGGCAGGTAAGATCTGGCTTCACCACACGAGGTGGTGTAGATGGGCAAGTGTGGGGTGAAGAAAGAATTTTTTCCAGAAGACAACCTGAAATCCCCAGACACCTCATCTAAAGATATAGTTTCTTCTTTTATGTGAAGGCAGAGCTGCTGAGCCCCAGGTGCTGCCACAAGAGACTTCACTGACACTAGAAGTGAGCCTTGCTCATCACGACCAACAGCAGAGCGTCTCTTATGGCTTTTTTTCTTGCCCACTCTGAAGGGGAGGCCACCAAGATGCAAGGTGAGAGGAGCCTCTTCCCTGTCCAGCCATGGAGCATCAGTGTCAAGAGCAGAGCCAGCAGGGTTCTACGTCATCTCCTGTGAGTGTTTTTCTCTAGAGGAGAAGAAATTGGGAAGAGAAACAAGGAGGCAGGGAAGAAACAACTGACCCAAGGAATTGGTAGATCCTTCCAAAATGCAGCCACAGACCTTTTCCTTCTCTTTTTGCCATTAAAATACTTGTGCTGACCTGCCCCTTTCTCCCTCCTCTTCAGCTTTGGATTCAGCTCTGAAGTCTACCTTGGGTGCTTGGCAACTGCTGCCTTTTGAGAAAAGATGGGGCCACCATGAAATGTCTTTTCCTGCTCCCAGTTCTTTTTTTTTTTTTTTTAATTTTGTGCTCCAGCTCTGACCTGCATGATGATGCCCATCACTGACAACTGGTGTCACCCACGATGCTCCCGATGGCTTGGCAGAAGAGGGGAAGCTGTGCATGCAGCGCTTCACAGGTCACTTGCCAGCATGTGTGGCACCTGACATTTTGGAGGCATTGCAAAATCCATCTCCAAGCCAACAAAATCCACCCTGCGGCATTTAGGAGGTTTTGCAGATGGTTATGCAGCAGCTAGGAAAGGTCATCATATTATTATGGGAACTGAGCGAGGGGCCCAGCAATTCTGCCAGCTAGAATTGAGATTTTGGGTTTAAGCAACCCAGAGGAGATAAAAAGATAAAAGTTTGATAAAAATAAAAGTCACCCTGGCCACACTGGACTTAATTCTTTTTTCTCTCTTTTGAAAAGCCTCAGTCAGCTCATCCAATAACCATTTGGGTTTACACAGCTTCTTATCCCAAATTGTGCTGCACCATTTCAGAGACTTCCAAATCCCAGATTCTCTATTCATTGACCCCACCTGGTATTAGTTAGGTAGATGGGAATGTGAGAAAGACTGCTTTGTCTCTCCACACCGCAGTAAGAGTTGCACATGCGGCCATGCCTTAGCCCAATCCCATAAAAAACTCAATACTTTTTAATCCAAGGGAATTTTTTACGTTACTGATAATGGGGTGTGCCAGGTGAGCTTCAGCAGGCTGCTCCCCCACGCCTGCCTCTTCTGCACTGAACAGGTTCAACTCCCATCACAAGCTGAATTTCCCTCAGAGACATAAGCGATATAAAAGTCTGTAAAGAGATACCTAATTTTCATAAATAGGCCATAATTTTCATAAATTAGCCCAGGCATCCAAGGGAGATTCTAGCTAGCCAGAAAGGGGGGTTACCCCATCACACACTGCCTCGGAGATGGGAAACCAAAGCAGCCTGGGGGTTGAAGACAGACAAACCCTACACACATGCCCCTAACAAAAAATTACAGTGCCTCAAATAGAGGCCAGGTCATCCTACAGCCGTGACACTGGTGCTGTGGGGGAATACGGATTTAGCGTCTTCTGTAAGGTGCTATTGCATTGAAATATAGTTAATCCACCTGACATTTTAATGTGGGGGTTTTTAAAGGACAGGAACACTCTACCCGCACCCCTACACCATGGAGTGTGCCTAAGTAAAGGGTTGCATCCTGCCAGTTCCCTGCTGATGCGGGCAAGGTGTATCTTTTTGAAAACAAAAATAGAGGCCAGCAGAAGAGTGCCACGGATCAGGCTGCAATTAATTGCTTGACATCCCGACGTGCAGACGGGCTGAGTGCCGGGGATTCATCAGGCACAGAGGGACAAGGACAGCAGGGGCTTCCTCAGGGCTTGGACAAGGAGGCCAAGGCAGGGCTCATTGCTTCTCCCTCTGCAGCCCCATTTCACATACGAAACCAATAATTTGCCAGTAGTGGTACCATCACAGCCCGTCTAGACCTCGCCTTAGTATTTTAAAAAAAGCCTGCGAAGTGCAATTTTCCCCCGTTTCCAAGGCACTCTGCTCAGCTTTAGCTCACACACAGAGGCTTTAGAGAACATCTCTCTTTTTGCAAAGAAAAGATGAGCAGAGGGAATGACACTAAGTTAGGAAAGAACCAGAGTTGTCGTTAGCGGGGTCTGAGCTTCGCAGCCTGTTTCACGCTGCAGGATATTTTAATGTATTGCAGATGTCTTAAATACCCATAAAGAATGATCTTCACACTTGGAGCAAGACCAGAAAAAAAAAAAAACAAACCAAAAAAAGCAGCCATTAGTACAGAATACAATTGACTCTATTGAATCCCCATCATCCCCTTTGCTTTTGTATTGGGTATTTGGGGTTTTAGAGGGTTTTCATTCATAAATCAGCTGCCTTTGATGAGGTTTCTTACAGCAAAGAGCAAATAATACTTAGTGCGCTCGTAGCAGTTTGCATCTGGAACCTGAGAGCCTTGCAAGATGCACGAGACACATTTTCCTTGCACACCTAATAGCAAAAGGGAAAGGTAAGAAACTCATCGAGGCTGACAAGCTCACCCGACAGACTGTGCCCGAGCGTCCCTCCATGTGTCATCGCTTCACACCTATAATTTCAGCTCGTACTGATGTAAAAACGAGTGTAATGTCAGGAACTCGGAATGGAAAATTTGAATTCAAGATCAAATAAGAACATACCTGGTGAAAGAGCTGGATTATGTGCTTGGTTTGGGGACAAAGGCCCCAAGCTGCTGGTCACGGTATCCTGATTATATTTGTCCTGTATAACCTGAATTTATTAATACAGTTTTAGCTGCATGTCACAGCACACAAGATAGTAAATAAGAGGAAAAATGCTCATTTTAGCTTCAACGCAGTTCCATCAGAAATAACACATTTAAAAAATGCAGGCCATAAAACCCCCAACATCATCGGTAAGCTAAATCCTTATACCACGGGGCTGAAGACGCATTAGAAATAGATTATTTCATCCAGTTGCAATAACCACTTTTTCTTTCTATACTTTCTTGTTTTCATGGGTGACAATTCAGGTAATCAAACCCATACTGCAAACCTGATCAATTTAGAGCTCCTACAGTAAAAGCCATCTGAGCCAGGGATGCAGCTAAGCATGTATTTCTCAAATGACACAGAAGCGAACAAGAAAATAGATCTTCACTCCATCCAGACCTACACAGGGAAAATCCATTTTGCTTCCAGTCCCAGCACATCACCACTCCAGCTACACCAATTTGTTAGAAGAGTTTTTAAAAGCCCTCCCTTACCCATTGCTGTCCCCATATATCTTGAAACACTATGAATTTTGGTGGGGAAGCTGAGGACCACGTTATCTCTTGCACACAGCTTCCATGCTGAGAAGCTCGCCCATACCTAGCACCCTACACGGAAACAGGATTTCATGTTTCACCTGTCTTCTTAGGGAAGCTGCAGCCTAAGAGGTCCTGGCACCGACAGAACGGACAGGCAAAGCTGGACTTGGGGTCAAGGTTTTGCTAAGCTGCTCTGCCAGCCCTTCCCTGGCCACCGACCAGCAGAAAAACCTTCCTCCAAGGAAAACAACAGAACGGGGATCAGCAAAGCCAAAATCTCAGTTCGGATTTATTCTGGGCAGCCTGCAGGTGCTGGAGGAGCTTCCATGGTACATCCACAGGCCGCAAGAGCTGGTGCAATCAAACACCCCAAGGTCGCAAGGGAAAAAAGCAGCCTTTGCCCAAGGCCTCACTTTCTCCTCTCGGCTCCACTTGGAGCTTATCCCACATTCAACAAGTCCTCAAACCAGAGGAAAGCCTGACTCACTCCCTGTCATGGTCATCAGTCATCCATACATGTGGCTTTGGTCTGTGGAAAAAGAAACTGGTTTAATTTTCCAATAGTTTTGGCCAGATATTCCTGCTGGCAAAAAAGAGCTGCAAATTTTTTACGGGGGCCCTTCGCTCCTTACGCGTTTGTGTTTTCAGCTCCTTTGCCTGGAACAACTCCCAGTGGAAACCTGTGTGGCTGCAGGAAAGATATAGGGCATCAGGGCAGCTCTGTCCCATGCCAAAGCATTTTGTCCCTCTTCCCCGTTGATGGGGACAGACAGACATCACCACCAGCACCAACTGCCTCCCTACCCTGGCCCCGTGTTTTGGAAAGGGGCAGCTGCGGGCTGTGCCTGGAGCTGAGACGCTCTCCAAGGATCTTACCTGGCACCTTCCCATGGGTGCTGGTGTTGGAGAGAGGCAAGAAGATAAGATTGTCCCAAGGTCATGGCTATGGGGAAGAAAACTCTTGTTCAAATGTCTTCAATCCTATGCAAACACCCCGTTGGAAAAGCATTGCTACACAATTTGAGTTTCCTGAAGAACAAAATTGCCTCTCCTGAGGCACAGCAAACACCCAGGGTTTGCAATAGGTGCACAAGGTGATAAATACAGAGCACAACATCTACGGGCACCACTCAACACCACGTTCACGTGCAACAGCAGCATTCATCCGATCTGAAAGCTTCCCCACCAGACAGCAACCCAGCGAGCCACAGCCGGAGTCAGGCAGTTGCTCTTGCACGGCTCCATCGGCATTTCTGGAGGCACCGCGTGATCGTGCTGCAGGCACGTCCCGGCCCCTCAAGCAAGGGGTACTCAAGACACTCAGTTTCAGTTGAACTGTGTTATAGGTTTGTAATGAGGGACGGGACTGAGTCCAAACCCTGACTTCCAAGTGATCTGGAAAAGCATTTTCACTTGGCTCCTTTAGCAAAATCATCCAAACACAAGCGCCTCGGGGAAGGCTGGGATCTCAGCGGGGTCCAGAGAGGCACGGTCCAGCCTTTGCATGACATACCCCGATGGCCATACAAAAGGTCACCCAAACAATTTCCGCACTCAAGCTCATTCAAAGCACCCCAGGCTCCTCCAGCACGAGTTCCCTTTCTCGCCTTGCTGCTGGTTTGAATTTACTCGCTGGAATAAGCATCCACTGAATGGTGCTGAGCCACAGCCATGTTGGAGAGCCCAGGCCAACTTTTTTTCTGGCCATACAGACCAGGATGTGTTTACCCAGAACTGGGAAAAACGATTCAGCTTTTATTTTAGCTCCGAGGAGAGACCAAGGGGTCACCTTTAAGCTAAGGGTGGTATAAATAGAGGCTGAGTGAAAAAAGCAATGTACGGAAAGCCAGAGAAGTGCTCTCTCCAGGAGGGAGGTGGAAAGCAAGATCCCATAAACTCGAGCAGACACGTATTTGATAAAGCAGGTTAACAGGGACCAGGGTCCCGGTCAGTCCCACTCTTCAGCCCCATCTGTCCCATCCCCGTATGGATACAGGCAAGTTCACAACTGCCTCAACCTACACGTTCATGTATATTCATGCACGGGATGCAAGGGCATACCTTTGGTGAGCAGAGCAAAAGCCAAAACTTCTGCAACACTCCTGGCCCTGAGCTTTCTCTGGCTCTTGTATGCTGCTGCCAAGTCACTGTCAAAGAAACTGCGGGGAGGGAAAGAGGTCTGGGGGAGAGGAGGACTGGATGCTGGGAAATAACCCAGGTGACTAAGGCATAGGGACGTAAAGAAAATCAGCGTCTCAGAAAATCACAACCAAGCACTGGGGTGAAATTACTTTTCACCCAGTACCCTGAACAGCCAAAAAAAAAGCACAGCTGGTGGCACCCAGAGCCTGAGCAAGGCTAAGTCACAGACCAGAAGCTGCGGCACAGTCCTGCTGTTGCTGGACCTGTCACCTGTGCAGTCCCTGCTTTCCTCTCCAAGGCAACACCCATCAATCCCCCAGGGATGCTCCAGGGCTTAGCAATGGTCTTCGAGCCCCTGAGGATCCCCGATGGAGCGCCTCGCTGCACAGCAGAACACGGTGATGTTCTCTTTGCTGTGTGAATACCGCTGTCGCTGCTCTCAGGACCACACTTGACACCCGCCAGCATTCGCTGCAGCAGCCTCGTAAGGCACCGCTGGCGCAGAGAAGCTGTCCCTTGCTCCAGCACCAGAGCAACTGCATGGCATGGTGCAAACCCCGAGCTGTGCAAAGGTGGGGGAGAGGACCAAGTCCATCCAGTGAGCAGCACCTCATGCAGAAGAAAAGCCTCGGTGCTGCATGGGCTGGATTTATTTGGCTTTGCTATTGCATGTTTTACCACCATGGTTTGCTAGAAGCCCATGATTCAGTATTAGGAGTTTGCATCTCTATGTTTACACTGGCACTGACTTCTTCACAGCATTTAGCGCCAAAAGAAACGTGCAGGGAGACATGCAAAAGCAGGTATTCGGCAGCGGAGCAGTTCGCCATTGCATCAGCGGCCTTGGGTTATTTTTACAAGGAGCACAGAGCGCACGCTTGGCCACGGCTCACCGTTAGTCTCCCAGGGCAAAATGTGGAGGAGAAACCAGCTTAGTCACGACACTTTGGAAAAGGGTAACCTCAGCGGGGGAACAGGGCCCCTCTGGCTGGAAACACGCCTGTCAAAATAGGTTTCTCCAGTTTCCCATCTCATTGCCCCACGGGAGAGGAGAGACGAAAGGATCTTATTCTCCATAAGAGAAGGGAAAGGGATATATTGGTATCCTTGCGTGGATTTAGCTATGCAGCACAGGGATGTGTCTGCATCTTGAGCTCATGCTGTAGACATGGGACATCCAGCCTCGGCCTGGAGATGGAGATCTGGGTCCCTGATGTGCCCGAGCCATGGTCTGCACACTGCTGTGCTCGCTCCACCCTTCCCAACACAGTTTATTGAGTGAGAGAGTTTTATGAAGCACTTCCAGAGCCAGTTTCTCACCGTAGCCCAGACAGACACACCTCGAGCATCACCACGGCTTTTCTTCAGCAAAATTAAAGGAGTCTTTAAATATTTCAAACAAGCAATTTCCCTCATTTTTAAATAGAGGTGGAGGGTATTATTAAGTAAAACATCCACAAGAAACAGCAGTGAATGCCTCTATCCCTTCATATACTCTTACAGGAAATTAAAGACCCATTTTAGCAGTAGCTACAGGAAAGCGATGCCTCCAGCTCCCAGCTCGGACCCCTGCCCTATCGCACTAGGCACACCACACCTACGGATGGTCCCTTCCCAAGAAGAGCTTAAAAATGCCACATGCAAATCAAGAGGAGGCATGAGATGGGCAAACACCTTGCAGCTCAGCAGCAGAAATGAGAACAGATGAGCTAGCTCCGAGTTTGCTGTCTCCAGGAGGGAAAAACAAACACACACACACACCCCCAACAAAAAAACCCCTAAGGATGCAGAGGGTAACAAGTCTGCTCTTGGCAGAAATTCAGAGGCCTGATGAGCTCACTGGGACCTGCTAGGAGATACATGCATCCCCTTCAGGAACATCTGAAAAATATATGGGGTTTACCACGCGATCCCCAATGGGGGCTGGGTCTCCCTGAGACATGGCTGTGACATTGGTGGTGCTGCCCTCCAGGAGGGGTGCAGGAAGGGCTGCACCCCACTACATCATGGGATGGACCCACAAGCATCAGGTGCGCACCCCGCCTGGGGCATTTGCACCTCTCCTCCCCGTGCCAGGTTACATCAGCGGACGAAGTAATGAACCTGGATGATTGATGCCATGGTGCTGCTCCAGGCAGCTCTTTCCCAAGGACAAAAAGGCATGGGAAGGGTTTGGAGGATAGGGAAGGAGAGTGTTAGGAATAACATGGCCTGGGAGGTGGCCCTCTAACAAAGCTTCCATCACATCTGCAAGCATGACCAGAGCCAAACACAGTTTATGGGGGTGGAAGGGCTTCCTTTTTGCTCGAAGTGAACTTTTTGGTGGCTTATTGGTTCCAGACAGCAAGTTCAGGGAGGCCATGCAGCTCCTGCACTCCCAGAGAACCTGTTTCAATGAAGATGTCCCATCAGAAAGCTCTGCAAACCGTCCTTCAGGCTTACCAAACAACACTCAGCCTCTTCCTACAATTCACATCTTTTGTTGTAAATGCAACCTTAATTCCTGACAAACAACATGCAGGGGAGAAGAAAAACAACCATGATAGATGAGCCTTCAGCTCCCCACCACACTTTGCCCTGTACCAGACAAGGAGAAGCACAGAGACGTCTCTTTAGGAGGAAGTCCATTCCTGGGAGTTTCAACAGGATTCGAAGGAGCATCACCAACTACAGCTCTTGCTCACCCTACAGCCTGCACAGTGCTGTGCAGAAGAAAGGCATTTCCTCTGGAGATGCAGATCTTAGATGCTTGCAACCGATTCATCTTTGGTGCATGGCATGTCATCGTGACTGTAGTGCCAGGACACGTCACACCGATTTAGCAGAGCTGTGCCATCCTCCCAAAATTACAGGTAGGGAACTGCAGCACAGGAGGAGGACTAAGAGCTCAACAATCCCCAGAGGTCTGATGCCACCTACATCTCCTGTGATCACCATCTGGTAGCTTTTGGTCTTCTCTCTTACCCATCTTCCTCCTCATCCAGCATGTTTTGAGAGATCAGACATTTCATACCTATCTAAGCCTCCGCTGCTCTGCAAATCAGACACCAACAATATCTCCTATATAAAAGAAAGCCTGGGGAAGGAAACCTTAATTATCCAAACAGCCAGTGGCCACCACACAAAGTCACATTTACCATGGAAGGGAAGGGACCCAGCCTGGGATTTTCAAAAGCCCTTATGCTGCTACAGCTGCCAGTGACCAAATGGGGCTGAGACTTTTAAAAGCCCACATGTGCCTGGGGCTGTGCTCACAGAGAAACCTGCTCATGCCCGAGCTCCCAAACTGCTCTTTTTTGGGAACCTGGCCTTGAAGGCACAGCCAAGGACTCTCTCATCATTTGGGGTCATGATAAATATCGCACAAGGACGAGTAATGGTCTGTTATCCTTGGAAGGTTTTTAAAGCAGAAAGAAAAAGTGGCAGAAAACAGAAATCATTTGCAAACCAAAGTGCTAACAGCCAAAGTTAGGGGTTGGACTAGATAACCTCTAAAGGTCCTTTCCAACCCAAAATGTTCTATGATTCTATGATTAGGTGAACGTCACTTGGTCATCTGGAAAGGCCGATACTGCGCAGTCAAACCGCGACTTCTGAGCAGGTCCTTCTCTGTCGAAAGTCACACAAGCACAGCAGCAACCAGCAGGCTTTTTCCCTGGAACTCAGAGGTAAGCTCCATGCTCCGAGCAGAATGGTTTCCCAGGTCAGCACAGTTGTAGAGGTGTGATGAGAACATGTTACCTACCGGTTTGGGGCAGTGGATGTATCTAGCAAGGCTGATGATCAAGTCATGAGTGATTGGATCCACCAGGTTTCGAAAGCTGGCATATCGATAGAGGACATCATCCAGAGAAGTTGACTCCATTCCCAAATCCTGCAGAAAACAGGGTAAAGGAGCAATATGAGATGTGCTACGAAAGTCAGCGCTAGCATGGATCTTAAAATTAGGCCACGTTGGTGGTTCCCATAAAGAAGCCAAGAAGAAAGCAATCCCCACCACCCCCAACACAAGGGAGGGACACATGAGCATGTCTCCCTGGGGAAAGCTGCACTCCTGTGCTTTATCTGCTCTGCAAGGAGGCGTTGGGGCTGCAGGATGAACACGCTCCTGCCTCTCACAAGCCATAAATCCACGGAGCAAACAGTGTGCTCGCAACAAGGTAAAATAAAAAATGACTCCAGTGAACGTGACAGCTTGATCAGCATGAAACTGGAACTGGAGAATAAATATAGCATAGACATGCTCTGGGTCTGCTGTGCACAGGGAGGAAGGAATGAGCCTAAAATTGCAGGAAGGGAAAGAGAAGGATAAATTGGGGGGGTTTGGGGAAGAGCAAAGTGCTGGACTAGATTGCCTGGGGAAGGGGTGGAGGCTCTGTCATTGGAGACTGGACAAGGATGTGTCAGGAACAGTTCAGATCGAGCTGATCCTGCCCTAGGGATGGATCAGACCTCCTAAGGTCCCCTCCAAGACTATTTTCTAAGATTTTCAATCCTTAGACATAATAATTTGAGAAATTTTGGCAGAAAACTCATCAGTAAATTACATATGTTAGAGCACAGGGACAAGGAGGGGAAGGGTTATATCTAGTGTGCTCCTTTTACTTCAAATATTTTATCTCCACTGTGTTTTGTTCCTCAGCAGCAGCCAATCAGGGGACATGACAGCTCTCCTCTCAGATGAGCATGTGTTGCAGTGAGGTCCACCAGCCACCCCATAGGATAACCCTGTGCCAGAGTGGGTTCCTCAGGAATATGTGCCTCACAGGTCTCGTCCAACACCAGAGCTCCAGGAGAGCTGGGCTCATTAGGTTGGACATTAGGAAAAATGTTTTCACCCAAAGGGCTGTCAAGCACTGGAAGGAGCTGCCCAGGGAAGAAGTCAAGTCCCCATCCCTGGAGGTATTTAAAAGCTGGGCAGACGAGGTGCTTAGGGACATGGTTTAGTGGTGGGATGGCAGGGTTAGGTTAACAGTTTGACTTGATGATCTTAAAGGTCTTTTCCAATCTAAACAATTCTATGATTCATTTTCCAGCCCTGCCTTATTGGGTGAGCTTGAGCAAGTCATTTCCCTTTTGCCTTTTATTTTTGACAGGAATAAGATGGTTTGTATTTCTTTTCAAAGGCCTGCTTTTGCTTTTAAAGAGCAAAGCCCAGAAGCAGCCTCCTCTACTCAGGATGGATGGGATTTAGCAAAATGAAGACCCATGGGTCCTACTGCATTCCAGGAAACTCATCTCTCCTTTGGGTAACGCGTTCACCTTCCCATAGCAGAGACATCACCACACCTACCCCAAGACATTTGCTTGCCAG
The DNA here is from genome assembly GCA_018403395.1 of Gorsachius goisagi. Taxonomy (NCBI): domain Eukaryota; kingdom Metazoa; phylum Chordata; class Aves; order Pelecaniformes; family Ardeidae; genus Gorsachius; species Gorsachius goisagi. The sequence goes on along the minus strand of BOSO01002251.1, from coordinate 192,723 downwards.
ATGACCTCTACAAGACCCAGTGGGCAGGGACAGATACACAGAGACCTGCCTGCCACCCTACCACGCATTTTGGCAAGACAGAGCCCCTACTCTGCCAAAACAATGTGGAAGTGGTTGTTTGACAGACAACACCCAATAGAGGATGTGTAACTGGGTAAGAAAGAACTGGCCACCAGCACTGCATCAGTGTAAACACTTATGTAGGAAGCCACAACCTCTGGTCCTTCAAGCCCTCACTGGCAATGGGAGCTGGGTTTGTAAGCTGGTGGGCTGGTCCAGCTCCAAGTGTCTACTCCTGCTTCTTGAACCAAAACACAGCAGAAATGAGGGATCATTTCAACTACCCACTAAAAAACAGGCAATGATGAATTCCTTGTATCTGTATCTTCATTAGCACTGAGGAAAATTACTTCTGACTCCCAAGAACAGCCACGCTGGAGACAGAGACTTGTCCACAACCGCGTCAGTCTGGCTGAGTGATTCAATTAAAAAAATTAAATAAATAAAATTGAAAAGTGTCAGACACAGCACAGGGCTGGGACCATCTCATTCGCCATCATCTTGCAAAAAGCAGTCCTTCCCGACGCTCTTTTTATTTACAGTTTTGGCTAACAACATCTTATTTATTGAGCATTTTGCACTTCTGCCTAACTTGTCATCTGAGGACATTAGAGCATCTCACGAACGCAAATTGCACTTATCACCCACAGCCACAAGTCCTCACATTTAGAAGCAATGCATTTAAGAGGGAGGCATCACGCAGAGACATTATCTCCCTTACAGAGCCGAGCAGAGCAGCCCAGTGAGATGTTAAGCCCTGCAGATGTGCAAAGGGCGTCCATCTCGACCCCGTGCTACAGCCAAAGCACCGCAGCTCCCAGCCCTCGCAGTATAAATGAATTTTTTTGCCCAAACAAGTGGAAGTGCAGTAGGGTTGGATACAGCTGCTGTGGTAGGAAATCAAAAAATCAACACAGCAGTATGAAAGCAGCTTCACATGGTCTAAGAATTAAAAAAAAAAGGGGGGGGGGGGGGAGAAAGTAATTACAGACCTGAGTAACCTACCTTTGCACATGTACACATGGATAAAGACCAGGCAGAAAAATAGAAATACAACTCAGGAGCTTCGATTATCGGACATTCATGATATGAATGTCATATCCCTTCAGACCCAGGGCACAGACAGGGACAGAAACCTGTGGCTGAGGGTGGGGACTGTCCCCTAAATCCCGGCAACACTTTGCAATTTGATCAGCTTAGGTGTGTGTTAAAAACCCTGAGACAGCCTCAGCTGCTCCGGGGTTGCAGTCTACAGCTCACTACTGACAGCCACACATGCAATTCGTTAATAATTTATGTGAAAAAGTTCCCTTTCTCCTGCCCCCAGTATTTTAATACAGCAAATCCAAGCCAACACCACCTTGGCACCCTGCAATAAATCAGAGCCTGTCCTGAGTTCAGAGATGATCCAGCCCCAGTGAACCGCGCGGGAAGGCACGTTGCTTGTAAGGGCTGATGCTCTGTGACTTCAGACGGGCTGAAAATGATCATCTTCACTTAAAAAAAAAAAAAATTCCATCTTCAGACACTGTCTGTAGCAGTCAGAGGGTGCAATTACAGCTCATGCCAGAAACAAGGCGGCAAGTCTCCAGCATACTGGTTCCCTTGTTATTTTTAGGGGCATCATCGCAGCGCTGACTGAGTTAACACCGGCTTTGCTGACGCTTTGACTGCAAACATGCCATTTGGTAAAAAAGAGCCAAAGCAGTTAAAATACACACATGTAGGGGGCTGTTCTCCCTTGCTGGGAGGACCAAAAAAGACCAAAACAACAAATCCAACCGGCCACAAAACCCAGCTGGCCAACACGCCTGCTGATTGCAAACATGCCTAGTTTGAAAAATAAAGAGGCTGAACCGATTTATGACCCATTTCAAGGCATCTGCCAAGTTGGCACTTAAAAAAAAAAAAGAATTAATTTCAGCGTTGAGATCTAGAGTGAAGATGAGGGCGTGCGCTGTTCTCCCCAAGAGTGGCACTGTGACGGCCAGGCCAGCCCACCAAGGCTGCTCCGGCATGGTTGGGTTTAATTAGGCTGGAAAAACTGATTCCTGTGTTCAAGACCATCTTCCTCCTCATGTATTTTGGCACCACATGGATCCACAGGTGACTGCGCAGAACTGTGTGGGTTCAGGAGCTCGGGCTCCTTTAGAAGAGGAAAAAAAGGGAGAAATAGAAATTGTGCAGATAACGTAGGGCAGGGAGATCCTCAAAGCAAACTCCCACTCTTTCAAGGAGAGAAACACCTCTCCTAACAGCAGTGTGGATGTTACCTTCCCAGTCTGGTACAGCTTGATTAGGATTAAGAAAACATCAAGTAAAAGCTGGATTTGGCTCACAGTCATATGGCATCGCTGGCAAACCCCATACAGTACCAAAGGAGCTGGTTTTGGGGCTTGGTAGAAATAATCCTACACATGCAGCTCCTGACACGCTGGGATCTTTGAGGATCAAACCAGGCTTAGCATCTTGCCACTTGCCTTTAAGCATCTCAAAAGTCTGACAATTTTCTCTTTAAGCTAAAATTAAAATGTAGAACCAATAAATTGGAGAATTTCTCCTCCTCTCTCTGGGGAGAGCCTACATTTTTCACATGAATTCCCTCCTCCCTCCTGGTACACATTTTTTATGCACAGATGTCTTTCTCAGCTGCTCCCTAAATCTCTCTGCCACACCAGCATTGTCTCTTCTCTACCACATGTAATATTTTAAAGCCACTCAAAGCTGAAACTTATTCGAGGCCAAGTGATGAGCTCATCTGCAATTTAATAACTTAACACCAGTTCATGCTGTCAGCAGCAAACCACGAATCGCAAGGCTTTGGAGAAAACGCCCAGCATCTGGCTCGAGTCACTTGGGGTTTTTTTTCTTTCAGCATGTTCCCTTTTCCCAGGGGATCTTTACCTGTTCCCTTTTCCCAGGGGATCTTTACCTGGATAACAAGTGCAACTTTCAATAGGTAGGGTCTAAGGGTTTAAAATGGTGGTAGTTATGAGCCAGGCAGGACCATGGCTTTCTTGGTGTAGGCTGCTGCCCCTGAGCCTGTCTTACCAAACCATGCCTATTGCTGAGCACATCAGCTAAAGTCTTGCTTTGCCAGGCAAGACTAAGGAGTAGGGAGAGGAGATCACTTTGGGACTAAGCAGAAAGGCAAGAGTCTTGCTTAATTCATTTTGCTGTGAATCCTCCCTGCCGTCACCCATACCCTTCCTGCAATTTATCTGACTTCTTTCCAGCCTTAGGAGGCCAAGAGAGCCAAACCGCTCCTCAGTCCCTGGGGATGGTTTACCCACTGGAAGGAAAGCTTCCTGCCACCAACTAGTTGCATTCAGTCTGTACAGGAGGAGTCTTCTGCAAATAAATAGCTATTAGATTAAAAAACCCAACCAACCAACCAAACCCGTGAAGGAATTAGAAATTTAAATCAAAGAAGTCCAGCAGAGAAACGTACTGCCTCCCTCCACAGCAGCCAGTGATAGAAACTTCCCAGCTACAGCCATGAAAGGCAAAGAGAACCCAATTATTTTGGAAAAACACCCAGACCAGTGAGACCACACTCATCAGTCCTGCTGCCCTGCAGAGCTGATGCTGTGCTGCGTGCCCTCTTCAGCCTGGCTCCCTTTTGCAAGCAACGACCACAGAAACAGCCCTTCCACCCAAAAAACAGTTCGAACTAAGCTCACTATTGGCTTCCCCAGGCCAACGCTACACAAGCAATGCCATTTACCGAGTGAAAGAGGAAAAATAAACGCAAGCAAGGCATTTGGGAGCTGTACCCCCAGCTTCTCTCTCCTTAGTGCCAGTTAAAAAAACTTGTTATTCCCCTTTTGCTGCCTGTTAAAAATTGCAGCACAAGAGCTAACAGTTGAGCAACCAGCTTTTGAAGCTCCAACTTGTGTTTCCATGAGACGCAGCATCGTGTAATACTTCCCTAAGCCACAAGGAGCAATAAACAACGGAAGTCAAGCCCATTTTTGCTTATTAAACTATTTATCACTGCAAATTGAATTGCAATTAAGAGGAAAATTCAGCAGGTCCACGTGAGAAGTCATATGAGAAAACAGGTTACGCTGTTGCTGCTTTCATTAACACAGAGAGAATGCAGTTGCCGGCTGCCCAAATGAGGTTACTATGTAAAATATCACCCCAAGCTCCTGTAATCACAGCGGCTCATAAATATCCTGATAGCTGCTATCTTGGCCAGCAACTCTTCCAAAACTCTTTCTTGTCTCCACTAATAGCCAGGGCAGCATAATGAATTTCCAAGCAGAGAGGTTGGTATTATAAACAAGGGTCAGGCACGAAAGAAGAGAAGGATTAATATTGTGGTGCAGTCAATCACCTGCAGCAACTTATCTGGGAAAAATGATTTCCCGAGGTGAGCGTTAGCAATGCAGAGAGGAAGGTCAGCTCAGAGGAACAGGCGTGCGAGATGTGACTCAACAGCGAGCACAGCGTGGGTTGCTCAAAGGCTACGGGGTTGGTTTTCTTGATGCAGGACATACTTAGCTGCTCAACCCCTGTGCCTTGTGAAGTACCCCCTTGAAAACAAGCAAACAAAATATTTCTTGCCTTTGATCTTCAGGATGTTTGACTCCATCGCAAATCCTCCGATGTCTGGTTGACTTATGATGTTAGCAAGCCACCGTAAATCTTGGTATTTATGGATTTGCCAGCTGCAATCGGCCATGGCTGGCCAACAGCGTCTCAGATCAGCCTCCACCTGTTTTGCACGTGATGAGCCCTCCAGCATTTGCTTCACATCTAATGAGTTTGGTGCTGCTTTACTTTCCTATGAGATAAGACCAAGCAATGTGGAAGTGCATTGCTGGAAAGATTATCTGCCTGGTGCATTTACTGCAGCCCAACAGCTCCAGTCATCCATGTACACCCCCTATAAACCATGCCTTTATACATTACAATAAGGTGTTTTACACATGCTATGAACAGCTTCATTCTTAACTGGGTATCCTAAGGAAACAAGGCTGAAACAGTCGCACTGCCCATCCATCTCCTTTTCCTCTTCCCCAAACAGCTTTTTAACACAGGAACCAGTTTTCACAGGTTGAGAGGGGAGTAAAGCATCCTAAAGGTAATGATGTCCCAACACGTTGGGGGAAAAAAACCAGACCTCAGCAATGCAAAGATGCTCAAGTTTGCACCTTCGAAGAGGACAGGCAGCATTTAGCAGCCACACGTGGCTTGGCTGCAGCCAGGCAGCCGGTGGTGGGACCATTACGGCTGGATGGGGCATGGCAGAAGGCACCCTGGGAACCTCCAAACAAACCAGCAATTGCTACCGCAAATTTCTATATCTAATCCACCAGAATGGTACAAAAATGGGTTTAAATATGTGGTATATTTTCTGTTTTAGAGAGTAAATATTGGTTTGGAACCAATGATTGCTCATTCAAGCCTCAAGTAAAGGTGCAGTTAGAGAAGAGAGTCCATGTTTCAGGGACGAAGTAAACATTTCCCTGGCAGATTGACTCAAATAATAAACGGTGGCAGCTTGAACCCCCTCCAGGAGGCTGGAACTATAGAAACTCTGAGAGACAGATTAATGGGCAGACATATGATGCCACCATCCAGATAATAAACAACTGTGAATAAGAGATTTCCAGAAGAATGCACTGCATTTATTTTAAACTGCAAGGCAAATGCAATTACCTGAACAGGAGTTTGGCCAGCCAACAGACTTCAGGAAAGTGCCTGTGGATATTTAATGAGAACAGATAGCCCCAGCTACCCATGCCATCTTGATTTACAGAGCCGGTGGGATCCCAGTACAGAAGAAGCTTAGAAACACTATCTGGGAAAGGTGACTCCGAGATTTGCTTTGAGCAATTCAAACAATTTAGATCCATCCCTGCCTCTAACACAAGGCTTTGTCTTAAGCTTGCAAAATATTATTCACTCATCCTTTCTAAACCAGCGGGAGCTGCCCGCATCCCAGTTTCCCATTCAAGTCAGTGCATCAATCTGGGGCTCCAGCCCCAAGCCAGGATCCTGCTGGCCACACAGAGCCTGCACCAGATGGCTTCTGGTGGGACTTGTCACTTTTTCCTCCGGCTCCCCAGATGGATGGGTGACAGCAGCAACCTCCCAGCAACGTGCCCCAGCCAGTCTCAACCCTAAGGTGCAAGAGCCTCTTTTGCTCTGCACCAAAACACTCCCAAGGAGAGTGATCCCCCAGGGTCTTCCTCCTGCAAAAGGAAGACGGGGGCAGAAAAAGCCGCAAGTCTAAGGGCAAGACGTGGAGGAGGCTGTGAGCAAACAACGGCTGAGTGCAAACACCAAAGGGCCACTCTCATGGCCTCCTCACCTCCTGCTAGCCAACTCCACCCACAGCCCACCACACTACATGGCTAAAATTCAAAGGAAAAGGCTAATGTATCAACCCTGCAAGACACCCACCCTATTAACTCTGCTCTTGCTGCTGGAACTCCCATTAGCGACTCCACAATGAAGTATTAAAAGGAAATATGACAAATTTAATCAAGCATCTGACATTTCTATCCTCACGTGTCTGCTAAAAGAGCTTGCTGGAGCAATCCAGATGTCAATTGGAGTGTCCAAAACGCAGGTCAGAAGCAGAACTTCAATTTATCGTTCCTTTTGCTCCATGATTAGAACCTTTCACTATTAAAGGCAGGAGGGGTTGCACAGGGACTCCTGCCCCAGCCTGGGTCACTGGCTGATCCGCGGGATGAAGGCTACACCAGCCCCAGCCTTGACCGCACTGTGCCGCCAGGTGCCAGCTCCCAACTGCACCTCTTCTCCCTGCTACACCATGTGCAAAAAAAATACTTATTTTCCCTTGCAAAATCTCCAAGATCTCTATCAGAACACAGACTCACAGGATGCATCTCATCTCCCGTCAGGTAAGGATCCATACTTGTCACCTAAGCTCACTCTACTGTCAGTTCACATGAAGACGGTGATTCATCCTATTCTAAGGCAGCTGGGCTGAGTCAGTCTCTGGATGCCACTGTCTCCATCAGTTATTTGCCAAGAAAAGCCCCTCTAATTAGCTTATCCTAGACATTCAATGTTTAGGCAACTGGAGCAGGAAAATCCCACTCATACTGTTCTTACCTTTGTTTTCTAGCACAGCAAGCGTAGAGCTCTGCATGGCTTTTGCACCCACTCTTCCAGCCAAAGGACAGCCCCATCTGTTTTGCAGCTGATCACCCATCAATACCATTTACATTTTTAAGTTTTGCTTTAGACCCCCACTGTTTTGTTGGAGGTAACCAGGAGCTCAAACAACTCTTGGCCTTGAAAGGTGACAGTAGATGCTTTGTGGGCACAGAATAATTTTATTTGTGCATGCAGACACTGTACCATGTTGCGTTCACATGCACTAAATATACATGCACGTCTCTGTACTAAGTATTTACAAGAGCAAAAAAATAAAAAAGCAGAACTGAGATCCTTGCAGGAAAGGGGAAGAGATTTCCAAATAGAAGACGACACTGTCAGATGGGGAGGAATCACTTGTCTTCATAATTTTCACTGCCTGTTAGAGGCTGCCCCGGTGTCTGGGCATACAGTAAGCGAACAATTCCTGATACAAGAGCAGCATTCGCAATCACACACCTTTCCCTGTTTGAAAGTACAGATGAGTCTCCCCGCACACGCTACAACTGATGAGAGTTCTTGGAGCAACACCAAGGCTACAAGCACTTCATGCAGCCTGCTCCTTACGCCCCACCTGCACGCACTGCACGAACAGTAACAAGACAAACACCCTTGCTTTACACATACCCGCAAATATCTCTGCTGAGGGATACACTAAAAAGAGAGTCCAAAAATCTTGACGCAGGTGGCCCAACCTTACTAATGGATCAAACAGGCAACAAGGCTTGAGCGACTATGCTGTCTGTCCATCCTCCCACCTCTCTGTCCTTCCCCAGGTAACTCTGTGTGTCAGCCAGTCTCATTAAACTATGGGAAAGGGGAAAAAGCCCCAAAGGTAATTAAGGTCCTGTAAGTTTTGGAGAATTGGTGTCAGCAGAAGGAAGAGACCCTGGTAAGTGAAGAACCAGGACTTGGCTGTGGTACACCCTGCATGGCAGCAGACGGATGGATGGGAGGAAAAATGGTCTGCAGCTGGGCCAGATGCTCCACAGCTGCCATCAGGGTTGCCCTGCTGGGACCTCAGGGAGGACACTGGGAGCATCTGGGTTTTCCCAGAGCTGCGGTTTGGCTGATGTGACAGACACAAAGCCAGCCTCACTTGGCCCTGCACTGAGGACCACCCTCTAAAGAGAAAAGGTGAGAGGATGGGAGTCCTCACCTCTCGCTCTTCCCTGCTCTACTCCAGCCACTTTCTCCAAGTTGCCCTCACTTCACAGATTAACACAGCACAAGCTGCCTGGCTCTGGCATTAACTCTGTCAAACCAGTCTCTGGTTAGTGGGAAAGCAGGATTTATTGCCTTGGCCCACTTGAGCCCCATCTCCTGTTTCCAGCAGCTGCCACCATGAGAGATTTCAGGCGGAGGTCAGCGCGGGTCTCCCTCTGATGTACAACGATGCAATCCTGCCCACTGGGTGAAAAGTCCCCTCTGAGCACAGCGTAAGCAGCTGTTCCCAGGAGAAGGCGATCCCAATGCAGCCAAGTACAGAAGGACTTGCAAATCACGGCTGAAAAGTCACATTTGCTTTTCTACCCATTCAAAATGCTGCTTTCTGAAGATCTCCCCTCCTCTCCTCAGCCAGGAGAGCTGTTGCAATCCAATGATGAAGAAAGAAACTTGATAATTTCAGGGGATCGCTGTGTTAGCAGCACTGCCAAAAATGCTGAGATGGGGATTACCCGCACCTATCCGATACGGGGCTTTTGTTTTGCTGTACAGCTCTGCCAAGCAGTGGGCACGCAGGCAGCCGTGTGAGCTGCCGGGAAACACTCCCGCATCATCCCCAAGTACTGAAGTTCCCAGGCACATCACGTTGAACCTGCAGCATCAATAACGATGTTAACCGTATCACCGGGAAGCCTCCCAGACCCCCCCCAGCGCCCCAAAGAAATCAATCCATTACTGTGCATACAATAAGAGCCTGCAATCCAATAACTGCTATCTAAAACCTGGTTTCACTTCCAAGCCCTGGGTTGATTATTATTGCATTAGCTATGGAGGGACGTATTGTTACCGCTCAATGAATGCTAAGCTCTACTTCAAAGGAACTGAATTTCGGCAGTGGAAGACTATACACAGGCTTTGACAATTGCTTTGAGATCCTTCAAAGCAGATAGATGGTAGAATAAAACCTAAGATCTTATTGATATGGGCACTAGTGAAAATAAGCATCAATGATTCCTCAACACAGCTCTTTTCCAGAGTAGGTTATTCAAGCAAAGTAATTTAAGACACCTTTGAGAGAAATATTCAATTAACTCTTTAAACCGGCTCCCATGGAATGATCTGAACATTACAAAAAGGTCATTTAAATTAACAAATTGCAGCTGACTCCAACAAAAACATGTCAGGCCTTTTCTGTGCCATTTATACCACTGCAGAAGGCTGGGCGACAGGAGAGCAGGGACAGAAATGGGTTTGGATAGATGGCGGCAAGGGAAGAGTCAGACACTGCAACATACACCACCAGCGGTACCCCAAAGCACACCAAATACTTTTCCAATTTGCTGCCATGCTCTCGGGCTGCCATTGATACCTCTGGAAAGTGAACACACAGCTGAATCAGAAGGCAAAATGCTTTGCCGTAGCCAAAACCATGCCCCAGCAGGCAAGGCAATGGGTATGCTCCTCTCCCACCTTAGCCTGAGCTCCCTGTCCTCTACATAAGCACCCATGGGTGCATCCCACAGGAGGAGAAATGGGAGCATGTGTGTGTCCCGCAACGCACACAGCGCTGCTGCCTTTCCCCAAGCACCCCACGTTGGTCCTGCCGCTGCCCCGAGGCGTTACTCCCTACTTCATTACTCCCAAAAATAAAGTTTGGTTGTCTTCTCTTCCCCCCACCCAAACATGCACCAAATGAACTGCAATGGCAACTCCATGTTGGCCAGACCTAAGCATCAACCACCTGAAGGCGCCTGAAGGAGCAACCTTGATTCCCTGACACACAACAGGTCTTCTCATCTTCCCATCTCTCTTGGTTTGCAGGCATATGGACATCCAAAGTCTGGGTATATCACTGGTTTTCTACCAGCAAGTAGAGTGGAATTCCTCTTTACAGCTACCTTGCTGCGCTTAACACGAGAGTCTGGCTGCGTACCGCTGCAAGACAACACCTATTAGAGATTTTGCACTGTAAAACCACAGAGGGAACAAGATACAGGTAGATTTTAGCTCAAAACAAGAGATAAGAAAGTAGGGTTGAAGATCGAAATAAAGCCTCCCTGCCCCTTTTCTGCATTAAGACTTATCTTGAGCTAACAACAGCCTGTTCCACACCAAGGATGAAGCCTCTTTCTATGCTCGGTACCTTCTCACCAGTTAAAAGAGGCTTCAGGCAAAGGAGCAAAACAAACAAATCCCACAGCACCAAACTCATTTTCTTCCTTAAGACAGAGCAATGGGAATGGAATAAAAATAAAGGTTTCCACAGCTTCTAACAGCTCGCCAAGAAGGCCAGCATCGCACAAGTAATTAATATGGACAACATGAATTTCGATTCTTTCATTTGCAAATCCAGCACCACAGTTAATCTCAAGCATAGACAAAGTCCATTAATAAAGCAGATTCAAATAATGGGATTCAAAGTAATGGCAAATCAATACATAACACTCTCGTATGCTAGAATAATCTACGCTTCGCATAATAATCATGGTAACTATAATGCTGTGTATTTATATGGAGACATATTCAAGACCAGCCCAGGCCACCTAACGAGCTTGGCGGCGTCTGCGTCTCCTGCAGTGGGATACAGCCAGCGCCAGGAATGAACGGCTGCTGAAGAACTACCCAGCAAGAAAACCAGATAAACGTGTGCATGAAGTGGTTGCAGCAGGGGGAAGAAGTCAGGGAGGATGCTATTTAACAGAGATGGTTGGCACTCCTAACCTCGCCTGAAAAAAGGGAAAAGGATATATATTACGTGCCGCCATGTCCTTGTGATGGTGATAAAAAAAGGCTTCCATCGCTGAACAGCGATGCACACCCATGGTTACCATCCAACTTGTTCCCAAAAGCCACACGAGGGGCAGGGGTTGTCTGAGCAGCGCAGGGAAGGGACAAACGCCTCAGCAATCCCATTTCATGAATTAGACTTGGAGCTTACGGCTCATTTCTCTCCAGACACTGACAGCAGGCGGTTCAGAAGCGGTTTCATTAAACACCCACCACACAGCACTTTTGCACAAAGATACCCCCTGCACCAAGCCGGCAAGCTATCCCCTCATTACAGAATGGTAACAGACATGCTCTGAAACCAGCCACATCCACGCAGCTCCAGCCTCGGGAAAAGCAGGGGCATCACCCACTTCTCCGATTAACTCCTACTCAAGCCTGTGAGATGCCCTTTTTGCAGGAGCTGTGCCTAAAAGCATGGGGTGCCAAGGTGACACGTAGCATGAGAGCTAAGGCTGCATCCAGCAAGGCAGGGCATGTCTTGTATAGCTGAAGCCCCAGAGTCTGCCTGGCACCAACATCCACACGTGGCGAGGGTTTCCCACTGGCACTGCTCTGCCTGCGATGCTCCTGCCAAGCTCCACATCTGCCTGAAAAGATACTGCAGAGGTGTCAGAGCGCGGGTACCTGCTGTCCCCACCTCCTCCTTCTGCTTTCAGGCAGGTTATTAAGTGACTTTCCCAATTTTTCACAGGGGAAGGAGAAAGACTCCCTCAGTCGCACCCATGATGGAGCTATTCTGGTTTTGGGGAGGTCCCCCCAGCCCTGTTCATTATCAGTGGCAGGAGTCAGGCCTCTTGTTAGTTGCTGAATTGCTGCAGAGCCGTGGGCAAATAACTTAATTTCTCTTTCTTCAGCTTTGCCAGCAGCAAGATGAAGGGAAAAACGATGGAAAACTGAGCAGATCTATAGTGGTGGAAAGGTGTCTGAAGATGAGGGCAGCTCCCTCCACGTTTTGAAAAGCCTGGTCCCCAGCTATGGGGCAGCGTGAATCACTGAATTAGCCCTGATAACCACACTGCTTAGTCCCTCCAGGGTGAAATCAGGGAGGGAAGGGAAAGTATTTCTTACACCCCCAAGCAGCCCACAAGCGAGGCACTGCATTAGCCTCTCCTGTGCAGCCCTACCCGAAGAGCCATCGAGTCCTTGTGCTCAGCAGCTTTTCAAGGTGCGAGGTGAGATGATTTCCCCTTAAAATCCCTCCTCAAGCCCTGCTAGTCTCACCCTGGGCTCCTGGCAGAGCCCTCCTCTCCAGGAGGTGCCTGCCCCTGGCAGCCACCGGTGGGACCTTTCCGCTGTCCTCCACTGCGGGCTCAGATGCATTTACTGCAAAGCACCGATCCCGGCTCATCTCCTCTTCCACTGAACCGCTGCCCTTCTTGCCCTCTTTGATGCTTCAGAGCCCCTCTGGGGTATACAGAGGTCTTCCCCTGAAAAAACTGGAGAAACTGAGGCTGAGCAAGTTAAACCCACGTCCACAGACTCACACACTGCTGCCTTCCTCCTTGAACATCAACATTTGCAAACACCTTTACTTGGGAGGCCTGGTTCTGCTCTCCTCCTTCTCCTTTGGGATATCTTATCTCATGCTCGCCAAGTTAGAAAACCTCTTAAATACCTGGTAATTACAAGCACACGTTTAAGACTCACTGAAGCCAAAGGGCTTTGATTAGCAGAGCACTTAATACAGGTTTTTGCTAAGCAAAACTTCTCTGCTACTGCCCTCTCCACCCTTCACAGCAGCACAGGGTATGACTTGGGAAGCGATGGCCAGGGGACACCACAAACATCAGCTCACCAGAGCGAAATGCAGCTTAAGTGATCAGTAGAAGAGCATTTTGCACAAAAATCCCAGGAGATGCATGCAATTTCTAGGCTGGGCTGGTCCAAGATGCGCTCTGCCCCGTGGGAGCCAGCACGCTAACTCGCCAGCAAACATTTCGAGTAAGTGCTATGAAAATCCTCCTCTTCATTTCACCACAGTTTGATGCAGAAGGGCTTGAGGCTGGTGGCTGTGAGGGATGTGACCGATTAACCTGCACGTGGCTGGAGACCCCTGCACTTGGCCAAGAAGAGAAATTCATCCAGGTTTCATTAGTGGTGCTGAACAGACAAAGAAAATAAACAGCCTCTCATGCCTCTTGCCCTGTTTGCAGGCTCTGGGTCTTTTACAAGGGGGAAGAGGTGCTCTCTGCACCCCCAAACCCACAGCAGCACCCCCAAGCCAGGCAGGCCGGGGGCAGCGGGGAGAAGCAAGCACATCACCTCCTGCCCACCCAGGAGCTGCCTCCTGCTCAGACAGGCAGCAGTACATCTTGTTCAGCAGTAAGAGTTGTCAAAGTTCCGCCCCCCCACCCCCCCCCGCAATTAGAAATGAGAATATTTCTGCTTTGTTTGACAGTCAGGGCTATTAAGCTGCTCTTGTTGATATTTCATTTCTCAGCAAAGATGCCGGCAGCGTGCGCCAAATGAACTCGGGATGACCTAGACAGAAAACATACCTTTGCCCAGGAAGCTTCTGTGAAGGAAATCCAGCACGTGATGGATTTGTGGCAGTGCAATGCCAGCAGATGACAGCACGCTATTACCCGACACTTGTGTGTGACAATAACCATGCCTAAAGCCCACTTTGCAGGAGACAGCTTCATGGAAAACCTGCTGCTTCCACTGCTGAGTCACACTGGAGCTCACGCACTTCCAGCTGGTGCAAGGCAGGTTTCAGTGCAGGCTTTTGCTTCTTCTCACGCCCAACCTGATTAGGAGTTTTCTTCCACCACTGGCTTCTACCAAACCTCCACTGCTGGGGTCTGAGACGAGGACCAGAAGGACCACCAGTCAGTCCCAGTAACAAGGCAGGAGGCAGCTCCAGACAAGGTTTACACTGGAGATCATGATTTCTACATGGAAGCATGGCTGAGCTCCACCCCCTGGCACTCAGGATCAAAGCCTGGACTTGCACACTTGGTTCTCACAAGTTTAGCATGGTCAGAGAGGTCAAGATGCAAAAAGAAGCTGGGGCCGGCAGTGAGCTGTGGCTCAAGGTGCTCCCCTGAGCTGCACTGAATGAGGTCTGCAGTGCCCTGCACACCAGCATGCCTCCTCCTCCTTCACCTGGGGCTGATCTGCATCTCCCAAACACCTGGCTCCACACAAATGGGTGCCCTCATTAGGAAGGTAGAGCCTTTGCACCAGCAAACAGTCACTGTTTCCACAGAACGGGCACCACTGCCTCAACCATTAAATATCTCATCTGGAACCAGCCAAAAAGCAGGAGTTTCCACTGAGGGATGGAGGTGCCCAACAGGCTCCGGGGGTTTCTTCTTGGAGAGCAACAGTGAGGGACAAAAGGATGCAAGGACAGCTAGTGCTTCACTCTGTCTTATTTGGCACTGGTTTCATTCAGATAGAAGACACTGGAAGAAGATCCCGAAGATCCATGGGATGGTTCTGGGATGAAGGTTTGTAGCATCCAGCATGTCAGGGCAATCCTCAGGTCCTTCATCTTAACACTCTGTGGTCCTCATCCCCAGAGAAGCAAAGCAATATTTCAGTTAACATGTTGCCTACCCAGCCTTCCCTCCAACCTTATCCCAACCCAGCAAAACCCTCAAAACCACACTGAACTGGACTTGAATGTCGAGGTCTCCTTGAAGTGGATGGGTGCTAAGCAGAAATGCTATTTCAAGCACATCTTTCCAGGCTTTCTCTTCAACTGGGCCTAAGTTCAGAAGATGCAGCTGAAGGGTTGATCAAGAGCAGCTATCCCAGCTCCAAAGGGCTGATTAGCTGCCCAAGACCTGTAACTTGCACCTCCAGCACCAAGGCACAGGTCACCTGATGGGCTGGCTCTTGTCACCTGCAGCCCTGCAAGGTCCAGGCTGTCAGCCACACACCATCTTCATGCACCATGTTGGAAGAACCACATCCTCCGCCACCATGATCCAGCACAAGCGTGGGCTGATCACTCCCTCAACACATGGCTGGCAAGTCAGATCAGCCCTTCCATCCCACCCTTAATGGCTTTAGGTTGTTATCAGAACATGCTGTTGGCTTTTCCTCCCTTCACCGTACTGCAGATCCTTCCTCCTCCACTAATTCCTGGCATCCTGTTGAATTTCACCCCCCAGACCTGGCTGTTGACTCCCAACACTTGCTGCCCACACCAGCAGGGTCCAACACACACCAGCCTCTGGGGCAGGTGTCGCCATGGCTCATGCTGGGATTTGCTTGTTCACTACAAGGAGGCAATTTCTGGAGTGGTTTTTATATCTGGGAAACTTGCCTATGAGTTCTGCTCATGTTGTCTGCAGGGACAGCCAAAACCTCCCCTTACACAAACCTTGGAGGAACATCAGCAAAGCACCCAGCAAGAAAAGCCTCTGTCTCCATGCCCTGGGCTATTTCCCCATTTCCTTGCAATGTTACGCCACCCCAGGAAGCATCCCCAGCCAGAAGCAGAGGCCTGAAATGCCGGCGGTAACAGAGTACCCTGCTAATCCCTTGTCCTTCTCCGCAGGTGGTTGAGCCTTCCTGGGAAGACTAAACTAGACCCCATGAAATCCTATGGCCAAAGAATATTTCCACAGGTGCTAGAACAAAGTCTTTGGCTTGAAACTCCCACCACAGCTCTGGCATTACAAGCCAGGAACATTTATTTTCCAACTTCAAAACAGCCAACACTAATATTTTTGACCACCAGTTTCTCCTGAAGTTAAGAGCAGAGAAAGAAGAACCCTAGAAGCCTTCAGGATGCAGGACCAACTTCTTAATATTGTTTTCCAGATACAACCACAGGGCTGAATAATCACTGAAACCTGATGCAAGCCGGTGAGCTGAGCAGGAGCGAAGCCAGGAGGAGCTTACTGTGCAGCCCTGGCTGCCGGCAAGCCGAGCTTTCCCTTCCCTGCTATGGTCCCACCGAGACATCCACAACCCTGGGCTGAAATTCCTCAATTGGCCATGAAACAGCTGATTTCAATATCAAGACAGCACTGAGACATGACTAATACAGTCATTGGGCTGGCTTCCAAGAGTAGAAGCAAGTGGGCCGTGGTGAACCAGACACCTACAACCTCACACACAAGAGACGTGGGTAAACCACAGCGTTCGCAATGGGCTGGGGTGGCATTTAACACAGAATAACACGGAACGAGTCTTGGGACCTTCTTCCCCCCTCCCCCTCCAAGAAACGTCAGGGAATCATGCTGGAAGGAAAGACTCCTTTTGCAAAACATTAAACAGGAGGAAAAAAACCTTGTTTCTCTCTGAAAATGCCACAGGCTGATCCAAAAATCACCACTGACAAGTAGAAAGGGTTGGGAAAGCCTGCTTCTGAGGGCCACCAGGCTGACAAGCAGACTCGATTTGCATTATCGCTTTCCTTTTTTTTTCCCCCCTTATCTTCCCCGACACACACGTCCAGAAAGAGATAAAGAGCAGCTGCCCCAAGCCCTCCTCACAGCTGTGCCACCTCTGAGCACTGCCGTCCCTGTTCTTGGGACTCCCCCTGCTCCAGGGGATGCTCCTTTTACCAGGAGGATGCTCAGTCTTTCCGCCCCTCCATTCCCTCTGCAAAGTGAGCGGGACGGACGCTTTCCCCCGTTACGTGGGTTTTGAAGGGGCGATGAAGGCAAAGACTGCGAAGTGCCCAGCTCCTGCAAGAGGGGAGCCATGTGACCCTGTCTACCTGCTTCCAAAGGGCGATACAATCCTTGCTCTTCACCCATTAGTGCTCAGCCCTTGCACAACCTTTTGGCCAAGCTCATCTCACCCACAAGGGCTTTCTGCCAAGGGCTTTCTCTGCTCAGGGCTGAGCGCAGCCCACCAGTGTCGGGCAGCAAAGCCACATCTCTCACCACGTGCCACAGTCCTGCTGCAAGCCGCTGCTGCTGGTGCTTGCTCCTGCCGTATCACCGCCTCTGTTCCCACATTTAGCTGCCGTAACGGGAAAAGCTGGGTCAGGCCAAAAAGCGTGCCTCCATGTGTGCACTGCACAAACACACAGAGCAGAAGCTCAGGTCCTACTTCAGCACCCAACCACAAAACCAACTTCTCCGCCAGCTCTTTCTTTTGCTTTGTGCAACTCTCTCTGGAGGCGGTTTTGTTCAGTTTAACCAGCGATTCAGCCTGGAGCGCCTGAGCTGCAAATCAGCCCTGTGGCACCCCACTGGCTCGTGGACCGGTCCATCAGAGATGAAGTGTCCAGAGATGGAGCTTGGTCGGCGTTGGGTCCCACTAGGGCTTTGCATGTGGTGCTCAGCAGCAAGATGCCATTCTCATCCTTCTGCAACCCGGACAGGCTGTGAAATGACCTAAACCTGCAGGAATGGTACTTTATTCCTGCCTCTGGGATTATTTCAGGCTTCAATATTTTTGCTCCGGCACTGTCTCCTCCAAAGGGAGGTCACATAAGCAAATATGAGTCCTTCTAGAAAATACAGTGGATTTTCACGATGTGGCAACACTAAAAGAGAATTTTTAAAAACTGACTTGCAGAAGTTTAGCTTATTTATTTCCTTTGTGTTGGTGGAGAACAACAGCTGATGGGCAAGAGATGAAAGCCCCCCCAAGCTGAGACTTCCTACCACACTTCAGGGAGTTAATCTCGTCAGAGAACTACTTTACATCTGTTTGAACAGGGACGGAGTGGTTCACCAGAGCCAAACCTTACACTGGTGTACAGGGGCTGACCCTGTCACCTGCACCATGCCAAAATCTCCACCCTCCTTCTCTGGACCAGCAACAGGGTGGGAAGAAAAACAGGGAAGACCAACCAGCCCCAAGCTGTGCATGCAGAAGGTCAGAAAGAGCACACATGCCATTTCTTTTTTGCAGTTCAGCCTATCCACTTAATCCACGTACTGGGAAGTCAATTCACGGTACAGTTAGAGCAGCTGCTCCCCACGTGGGAGCTGGGACCCGCTGTGCCGGATGCTGCCCACACACAGTCCCACGTTGCCTACGACACACCTAGGAGGTTTACAGAAATGCACGCAGCCTCAAAGCTGGGACAACCCGCAGCCCTAGCAGCTCTCAGAGCTGCTGACACCCTTGTCCGAAAGCAACAAGGCAACAGAGAAGAAAAGCCTCCTCTGGCATTGACACATGGAAAGGACTGGATTTTTATACTCAAAAAGGAGAGGTCAGAAAGCAGATGTTGTGCATGTACAATTCAAAGACACCTTTTACCCCAGCTTAAGCCAAATTGGTGAAATAACTCAGCTGAATACTTAAAGTGTGCTTGCACTAGCAAATCCCAGGGAAGAGGCGCTTTCCCTAACACAGTCCCCACACACCCCAACAGATGTGGTTCCAGAGCACGCTCCTACTCTACAGCTGTGGAAACTGAGACATGAAGGGACTTACCAAACACAGCAGGGCCAGACGGGGCTACGCCATCCTCCTCCAAACAGCACCAGCCACGGTGCATTTGACATGCCACCGGCTCTCATTTTGGGCACAAACAGGGCTTTCACCTACGTCCATCAAGCGCTCACTTGGGTCAGGGTCTTTCCCAAGCCCATTGCAACAAGGACATTGCAGCCCTGTTGCAAGTGACACCGCAGAGATTCAGAAGGACCCTGTTTGCATCACCCACGCTGGTGATGCTCAGGATTTTTAAGGGCACCTAGGTATTTGGTTAAGAGCTACACTTGTGATCTGAAGAGAGGACGAAAAGCACAGCCTCACGCTCCGCAATGATGAGAACAGGAGGCAAGGGCAGCCGGCATGGCTCCGTACCTGCAATAAACAGGACCACACTGAATGCTCTTAATTCCCCTTCAAAGCTATCAGGCACAGCCTGCTGTTCAGACTGCACAAATCGCAGCCCTCCACCCTGCTTGCCAGGCAGGCAGTCTGTAATTCCCATCACAGAGCCTGACAGGTTGGTAATGGCACACATAATATATTGATTTTTGTCTGCTGCATGAGAGGCTGCCAGGCATGCCAAGGAAGGGAATTGCAGAGATGAGGCTTTCCTCTCAAAACACCCACAGAAAAATGGGATGCTGATTGGGAAGGTAATGGATGAGACCATCAGATGGGGCAAATTAACTCCACTTTTTGCAGGGTGCTTCAAAAGCCTCCCATCTTCCCACCCCAAGACTCAACCAGCGCTGTGATTTATACCAGAGGGAACTGGGAACTTTGCCCCTATCTTACAGGAATGTATCACTGAAGGGAAGTCAGTAGGTTTCAGGGGTTGAGGGAAGAAATTAAGTCTTCCCCATATTTTATCCCATGCTTGTGTGGTTTTATTTACAGCATAAGATTTTTAACCATTAGGTAGAGCAGAGGCTGTTCCAAGTTGGGACCTGGTCAGAGGTATTTGGTACTTGGCTCAGAGGGAAGAAACTTGGAAAGTAAAATCTTTCTGGAAGACTTTCATAGTAACTTCCCTCTCTGGCACCAGGGAATTCGAATGCTTCTCTGAGGATCCACCTTGGCCAGTGCCTCCAAACTGGGGATGAGCGAGGTACGGCAGCTACAGGGGTGGGATCCTCCCAGAGCTCACAAGGACAAAGAAAACGTCTGCATTTCAGTTAATTCACCTAGTCTAGCTCAATATCCAACTTCAATGAGTCAACAAACAAATCAGGAGTACAACAGAGAAATGCGTGTTTTCCAACCTGCGAGTAAAAGTGCAACCTGAGAGGCCAGGATCGCTAATTATGGTGACCAGAAGTGTAATTTATTATGTCCTATTAATACTTTAGTTAATGAATCAACTAGTTTTAAATGTAAAATGTATTTGGGGACATTTCCTTTGTCTGCCCTACATATCCAGCATATTTTATTAACTGATCAAATAACATTTAAATACTACTTTTCTGCAGTTTAAACTCTTGTTTTCATCTCCATGTAACTTGAGTCAGAAATACAAAAAAATAAATCAATCGCATAAACCCAAAATTCACCATTTCCCACCAGAATAAAAACATACAAAATTAATCACCTGACCAAACAGCTGCCTAAATAAATGCCCCCAGATCCACCAGGCTCCTTGCTTGGAAAAGGAAGTATCCGATTACACCAAGCAGAAGCAGCTTTTTACAACCAAACAGGAAAACATCCTCTTTCTTACTGAACGACCCAAAAAAAAAAAAAGAGTCCTACCCACAAAAACAGGCTGCTTAAATCAAGATTCCCTCCTTGCTGACTTTGGCTGCAGTCACCGCCATGGATGTAGGTCATTCACACTCGCATCCCAAATTGTTTCATGCTCTCTGCCTTCATCCACAAAGCCCACAGAAGCCACCGGGAGTGAGATTTCCCCCAAATCCCCTCTTCTTCCAATCCTGGAGTGGGGAGAGCTGTATCCAAATAGATGGGATAGATGGAAATATATGAAGGAATGCCAGAATGAACGAAAGCTTCATTAGCTCTGTCTGTGTGTCACCATGGGTCAACAGGGAACTTCAGAGAAGAAGCCATCAAGGATGGGCTGTTCAGACAGGTCTGAGTCTTGCTTCTGCAGAGATCTGTGCTTTGCTACCCTGATTTCAGTGAGCTCAGGCTGGATGAGAGCCTGGGGCTTATTCAACACGAGCAAAACCCATGGTGGATGCCGCAGCAGGTACAAGCATCCCTTGTGCACAGGGGTTGCGGCTCTGCCCCAATGTGCTCTTTTACCTTTTGGGTTTTGCATCCCTTGAGTCCAACCTGAGGCTCTCGCTCCCGCACTTGCGTCTCATAGGACCCCCAACCTCCTGCTTTCCGCTTCCCGCTGGAGGTGGGGGTCGCCCAAACCATGGTCAGAGATGATGCCAATCCCCACCACGAGCACTGTGTGGGACCGGCTCTGCAGGCAGGGTGGGAACGGGTCAGAGGTGCCCCAGCAAAAACCCTCAGCACATCTCCAGCTAAAATAACCATTTCCCACCGTAGACTGCAAAAGACTGAGGGCACATCTGCTCTCCTTCCTCAGCAGATTTTGCTTTCCCCTGCTGGGATGTAATTGTTGTGCCAAGATCTGCCTGGCCTTGGGGAGGATGGGGGCGAAGGAACAGCTCTGCAAAACAAGATAGTAATTAATTTCTTGCCAGCTCCCAGCCATCCCCTGAGTGCACTCAGTTTAAGCATCCCCAGAGACATAGTCAGCTCTGGGAGCATTTCCCAGCATGGTACCCAGCCATGGGACCAGGGGCTCCCAGGCACAGATTTGTTTATGCTCTTTGGTCATGCAAACGTGGGGAATGTCTGCCTTTGCACCAAGAAGATTGCTGCCTGCAGGAGATGAAGACAGGAGAACCATTAAAGGCATTATTGTTGGCTTTTAGTATCATGTTTTCTGAGCTCATAGCTCTTTGGAGGGGGAGGAAGGTGAGCTTTACATGCTGAGGTTTACAGAACGGTGCTCACCTCCCGCATAGCTGGTGGTCCCATGCCTGGTGGGTGCCACAGCATCCCCCCCGGCTGGGTGAAGGCAGGGGCCAGCACTTGCCCCATCCACGCCAGCTTGGTTGAGCTCCTCTGCACCCAACAGCCCACGCTGGTGGCTCACCTTCTCTATACCTGGCACACTTTTCCTTTCCCAGCCAGCATTCATTTTCTGTGGCTAAATGTAAAGCAAGGAGCTGAGAAACCCAGCACATGCTTCCTCATCCTCCAAAGAAACACCCCCCCATTTCCTGTACCCGAGGGTCCTGCTCAGAGTGCAGGCTGGTTGGTTGGGCTCTTCTTTAACTAATAAACCTTCATTTCATCTCAATTACTATTAGAATTTAGGGACAGTGCCTTAGAAATAATCTCTTGTGCAACACAAGAATGCAATGCCTCGCCCTCTGTGAGCACACCCACAAGCATTGCAAAAGCTGGCAGGGACGGGCAGACAGAGCAGTGCCAGTGGGAAACAGGAGCAGGTCTGCAGCGAAGCAGCCCTGGAAACGCTGCTGCTATTTCCCCGAAACCAACCTCAGAGGCAAAGGGGACATTAAAGGACTGAAAGCAGTGGTCTGATCTGCTGCCTGTGGATAGCAGACCTCCACAGGCCAACAAGGACCCACAGGCTGCTGGAATCCACATAAACCCCAGAAACATCGCATAAAGAAATTCCTCCACCGATATCAAACCCGAGCCCTACTCTGTAGCGGCAAGAGAGCCAGGCCTCTAGGAAGATGTCATATAAAGAGGCCCTAAGGAATGAGCTGTCCCTGGAGGTACCAAAAGGCATGAGGAAGGAGGCAGCTCCCTCCCGTCGGCCCCGGTGCATGTCCGAGGCTCTCCCTAGAGCTGGCAATGCCGTGCGCTCAAACCCTCGCACAAAGAAAGAATCAGTGACTTTGAAAAACACGAAGTCTGAAAGGTAAAGAGTCTTGAAAAGATCGGAGAAAACCAGAAAGCTCAAACCAACTCCTGCTCGCAAAGCAGCAAGGTCAGAGCCAGGAGTAGTTGGAGCTAAAACCTTCCTCTTGGGGAGGAATAGAAAAGACAATTTGCTTTTGCTTTTAGAGTCAAGATTAAATTTACCATTCGCTGGTCTTTTCTCCAAAATTTGGAGGAGAGAAAGGCTCAGATACACAAAAGAGAGAAAGGGAATTAGGCATTAAATCACATTAGGCTTTTGGCTGGGATCTGCAGAAGTTGTTAAATGCTACAAAAATCCATTATCTCTTTGTACAAAAATGAAATTAATATTAATATATAACCACCTCCCTTACCTAACAGGAGGCCATGGCCACCAACCCCCCCAACACATTGAATATTATCATTGATCTAAAACTGCCAAGAAGCCACAATGTACTGAATTTCAAGTGTATGCCCCTGTATCCCTGACCCCAAGACCCCCCGCACACCCAGCGCCAGGATCTGCAGGGAGGTCTCTCTCCGCACAGCCATCACACCCACGCGCTGGCAAGAGCGAGGAGACATCCTCAGACACAGGGGGTTTGCAGTTTGAAGAAAGATAAAAAGGAAAAAAAACAAAGTGCATGCCAGCCTGTCTGAGGACTGGAGCCTGGAGCTGCCTACATTTCACATCAGATGTGAAAGCAGTGGTAGCCTGGGGTTGGGGGAAAAGACAAATTCCTGCTATTATATAAACAGATAGAGCGCTGAATAGGGATGGGCTTGCCAACCGCGACCATTAACCTCTCCCTGCTTAGAGATTTCTGGCTCTGGAGAAGGCACAGACAGGACCCCTTCTCCGTTCGGGAGCAGCCAGTTGCCCATTGCCCCTGGCCAGCAACAGACAGCCCAGCCCAGCCTAACCCAGCCCAGCCTGGCTCTGCAGGTCCAGAGGAAGGAACCCAAGGTCTGACCCTGCAGTTCCATCTCTGAGCCTTTCAGACGAGGCAGCCCCGTGCTGCATCACCTCCTGGATGCTGAACTAGAACACGTGTGGGAGCCACCACCTCCCCAGGCACGCAGCCCTCTGAGACAGCAGCGCTTCCAGAAAGGCTGAGCTGGGGACCCCTGGGAAGCTGGCCATGGTGGGAGCTCATCCAGGACATGCTCCTCAGATGCAAGCGGGTATATGAACCTGGATCTCGCCCTGCTTAGGCTCGCTCTCTGCCATCCCTGCAGCAGGGCCTGCCCGCTGCATTACATGTATTGCATTAATGCATCCACTAGCAACACTGATTTCTTAGGTGTGTGATTCCCCAATCCCAGGGGGGACATCCCAGCTAGAAAAGCAAACCTGCTCTGCTCCATGCCAGTGGCAGGGTGAGCGTCGCTGCTGCACGGGGGGCTCCCGGGATTGAGCCCACGCTGCTCAGCACGTACCGCCTCTGCCCTCCCCAGCGCTGCCTGTCCTTCCCCTCCCTCCCTGCATCTCAGCATCTCCCAAAGACACATTTTCCTTAGGAGGAGCAGCGGCAGCAACCTTCCAGGGAGTTAATTAAAACCAGGCTGCTTGGATGCCAAGCAGACACCAGGACACATCCACCTGCAAATCCCACAGGGGAAGGAAAAAGAGCAGAAGAAGCCAGGATGGGAAGCAAGCAGAAAAAGGATGCTGCAAGAGAGCAGCTTGCAGCAGGGCAGGGTTACGGAGCATGGCGAGGAGACCAGAGACACCCATTTGGGACAGAAAACACCCCACCACTGCCAGGCACGCTCATTTGCTGTCAACGCATCCAGTGGCTTAAGGGTTAAAAACAACTGTGGGGAGCGCTGGTTGTTTCATCAGCAACCCAAGCCAGAGGAAACGAGTGCTAATCCCAAAGTGGCCCCATCAGGTTACCCAACTTCCACTGTTCGGTGCCCAGCGCTGCAGGCACCCGGCCTTGGCCCCCCTCCCCGTCCCCAGGGACTCCCTCTGCAAAAAACCAAGCCGGATGCTGCAAACCTCTTCAACCCTGCCGTCCTGCCAGCAGCTTGCAGGGAGCTGAGAAACTCCAGCCCTGGTCACCTCTGATGCATGGGCTGGTCTTAGCGCCCAGGAGGAGGGACCAGCCCTTCGCTTGCGTGGCAGAGACGATGCTGAAGGTCCTCCAGCATCCCGGGGGCGGCAGGATGGTCTCCACGGGTGTGATGCCCCACGGCTGGTGCACGCAGGGCCAGGAGCAAGCACAGAGTGGCATGGTCTGACTACAAGGTGCCCACAGGCTGTGGCCAAGCTGCATCATATCAGCCAGACCGCGGCGCTCCCCAAGGTCTGCTCTAGATGTCAACAAGCACGTCCAACCACACAGCTGAAGAGGGACGCTTAAGCAGTTTTGGCATCGGCAGGGCTGAAGCGCGTGCTTCAAGGCTGGTGCAAAGCCGGGGGCCAGCATGCTTTGGGGAGAAAGTTTGAATCTGAGATGAGGTGGTACCAAAAAACATCCCCTTCATCCTGATGAGCTGCCAGAGACGCTGCAATCATCGCAAACTCACCTGACAACGCATCCACCTCCATGGGGATCTACTACGCAACACCACCTCTGTCTCTTTAAGTATAGCTTGGGGAAATAAATAACCCTGAAAGCACTCCCGACCCACAGTGTGTACCATGAAAGTGCACATCGTGTAACACACAAACCAGGCTGATACTGGGCCATGAAGCGGTTCAGGAGCTTTTACCTAGCATACAACGTTACGCCAAGGGGCCAAATTCCATCTTCACAAGTGACTGCTTTCCAAGCCCACCCGGGTATAACGCTGCCAGGCTGGTCTGAGCTCAGGTAAACCTTCCCCTCCCCACCTCAGCACCTCTGGGCTGCTGGAGCTGACTTCCCAAGAAGGTTTGGAAACACCTGCATTTCCCTCTAAGAACCCCAGAAGCAGCACTTACCCTCCCCAGGAAGGCTACCAGCCTTTTGATGGCTCATTGCTCCCTCACGGGCTACCCCAGCCATCGGCCATGGCTCGCTGCCTTCACAGCCCTGCACCAAACTCTCCCCGACAGCTCCTGCCCCCCAGAAAGTGCAAAATCCCAAGCACTGGGGTGAAAACAGGGACAGGCATGATATAAAGCACAGGGAGAACTGGGACAAACAGCCCTCCATCTACAGCAGTTGCCATTTAACGCACTTACCAATGTTAATTAAGCAAAAGTACTGCCCCTAAGAATTGCTTTTTAATTTTATCAGGCAGCCCTTTGCTCTGGTGTAGCAGGCAGAGGGCCACAGGAGCCCAAAGTGAACTGTCTCTACACTAGCCATTTTCTTTTTTTTTTTTTTTTTTTAAACTATTCCCCCTGGCCAAGCCCCCTCTTACGATGAAGATACTCAGCTTTTAATTAACAAAGCATCCCCACGCCATGCAGTCCCCATGGCACCAGGCAGCTGCTCAGAAGTAGCAGACATTTAATCACGGACCCAGCGGGGTGGACATTGGGACATGTCGTGCCTTGCTCCCCTCACCCACTGGCTGCAAAACCCAGGGGTCGGCCTCAGACAGGGCAGAGGGATGCCTGCACCCACGGCAGGGATTTATTTGGGGGACAGACCATGGGGATCGCAGGCTGTCCATGGGCAAAGGGGCAGCTGCCTGCGCTGCGGGCGCAGGGTCTGCATGGCTTGGTGGGCATCAGAGCACGTTTGCCCCCGGCCCCTTCCTGCAAATCGGAGTTACTGTGGTGTCTTCGCCCCCATTTGGGGCCTTGGCCCCTGCCCTTCATGCTCTGCCACTGCCCAGGCAAGGCTGGCATGAGCACAGAAGCCACCTTACAAATCCTGAAGCTTTGCTGCACCTTGGACCTTGCAATTTGGCTTCTGGCCACCTTCAGCGCCCAGAGGTTTTACTACAATACTTTACCCTCTTCCCCCCAGCTTTTTTTTTTTTTTTTAATTCCTGGAACTGTTGTACACCTCCTGCCACATGCAAGTGATGCCCGGAGCCGGTGGATGCCTCCTCCTCCTCCCCTTCTCCCACCAGCCCAGCTCTGCCGGAGCAGCAGCAACAGCCCAGCAAAAACTCCATGTCGAGCCATAACCAATGGCAAATTCTTCGAGTGAAACGTAATGTGCTGGGAAGTGCCTCACCATTTCACTTGGGAAAATGATCCGTTTGGCAGCGGAGAGGAGGAAAACATGCTTTGTTTTACAAATCCTCTCCCCAGCAGGAGAGACACTCCCAGAATTTAATATACTGACAGCACTTGGCTGCTTTAACCACTGAAACTCTAGAGTGCATCAAAAAAAAATTTTAAAAAAAAGTGATACACTTTATATTAAAGCCTAGCCTATTCTGCAATGGGGGATAACGGGCACAGCAATTCATCAGCACAGAGGAGCCACAATTCTCCCACCCGTGACAGCTGGTAAGGTCGGGGTACAGGATCCCAGGCTTCTCCAAGTGCTGGACACCCTTAATTAATTCATTTTTCACCCTCTCTTAAGGTGAGGCCCTACAGCAGCTCCTTGCAGGAAAGCAGAGAAGATGCCACCAGGTAAATCTAGGAAGTCGCTTTATAGCAGAGAAACAGAATTCAAAGTTCTTCAGCTCAAGGATTAATTCTGTGAAAGGCAACTGGCTCCATCCAGGCGACTAGCAAGCTTCTTGCAACCCCAAACTCCGGCCTCAATAAAACATTAAGTATTTCAGTGTATTTTGACTTATCCTCCAACGCGTTCAACTGCCAAAAGCATCCTACGTGCAGCGCTGGCAAGAGTGGCTTATGAGAAAGCACACCTCATCCAAAGAGGGCAGCCGGATGGCACTTTTTTGGGAAGGGATTTTAATTTTGCAACGTGGGTTTTGGGCTCCAGGCAGTTGACAGCATTACCAGAGCAGAAGGAAAGAGCAACCGGTATCTCTAGCTGAAGAACCTGTCGTTAAATTAGGCTGGCTGTGCAAAGGGAGCACATGCCCTTTCCAATGGCCGCTGCTGCCAGCCCTTGCATGCAGCAATAACAGAAGTGGTGTTTTGAGGGCCGGCAGCAGGATCGAATTGCCGCCGCAGCCGAGACTGCTTCTGACCTCTCTGAGGAGCAGCCTCGAAGCAAATAAGCCTGCCTGCTGTTCACATTTTTTACCTTTTTAAACAAAAAGACGACGGCTTCGTGTTTTAGTGCTTTCATAGTTGTTTGCAATCTCCAAGTGTTCTTAGAAACACTAATTAATCCTTACAAGAGCCTGTAACGAAAACAGCATCGCTCCCATTTCAGGGGAGGGAAGCAGGATGGGTAAATTTGGTGAAACGCAAAAGGCCATGCTGGATGTTGGTGCCAGTGTGGACCTGCCCATGCTCTGGCACGACGTTTTGCTGCCCTGCCCTTTGGCTGATTATTAAACACAGCCGTTGGGGGGGCCCTGGCAGGCAGGAAAGCCCCCCGAACCTTGTCTTGCAGGAGGTGGGTCGGGCAGGACATCACATCAAGGAAAGCTGAAAAACTGGCCAGCCTCAGGTCTGGCAACATGCTCATCCCGCTCAAAAAAAAGGATGGAGCACCTCCAAATCGCGGGGATGCTGTTGCCTGCCCCCTCACTAACACACTGAGCTGGCCTCAGAGCTTGGTGAAGTCAGTGGAAAGGCTCCCAGTGACCTAAATGGCTGGGATTTAAAAAAAAATAAAATAAAAAAGACTAAACAAAACGGAGAGCTGGGCACCAGGTCACTAGGTTTGCTGGGAAACACCAGTTTTACAGCAGCATTGCACTTAAGAAATTGCAGGGACCAACCAACGCCTCAGCCCCTCTGTGGTGGATGCCGTATTAATAGCTCATGAGAAGAGATGCCCGCCCCACCGTGCTCTCCCATCCATCCCTCTCTGCAGGGCAAAGCTTGCCCTTCCCCCCAGATCCGCATTTTTAGGCCAGGATGCGACAGGAGCTCAGCTCCCCAGGACTCCCACTACCTCACAGCCCCAGGCCCTTGTGAGCAACCCGAGCATCCCTTGCAGCCCCCGATGCACCCCCAAAACGCCACCTCCCAAAAGTCAGCCCATCACAAACTACAGCAATTGGGATTTGTTCAGCGGGGCATCCCACATTCACTACCCAGAGGCGAGGAATAATACCAGCTCATTAAAAATGTGCTTCAAGTCTATTATAGTATCTAGGACAAAGTGTTCCCTATTTTGACACTCCAAGATATATTTTATCAGAGCAAGCTCTTCAGAAACACTCACTCAAAAAGACTTATCTGATTGTAACAGGTTCCTCACTTCCCCCAGCATTTTAAAATTAATTTCTAGCGCTTTTTTCTGCCTTAGTCAGATGATGGGATGTCCCCACGGTCAGATTTGTCACTGGGGCAGCCGCTGTGACACGTCCCAGCTCCCTCACACCCTGCATGGCCAACCCTCGGAGGGGGAGAGGACGGTCCAGAGCATTGCTGAGAAAAAAACCAGTATCTGAAGCCAGAGAGAACTTGGGAGCGATGCATGGTACTTCACAGACACAAAGATTTATTTTTTGGGGGGATGTTTGATATAAACACCTTCTAAAATTAGGACCTGGCTTTCTGCCAGCTCCAACAGGCTGCTGGTGCAATGATAAAGCTTTGGCAGGGCTGAGAGGGTGCAACATTTTGGCATGGATCTGCTGCCCAACTCACGGCCACTTCTGCCCCACAGGGTTTTCCCGGCCGCATGTTTGACCCACCGCGGCCACACAGATCCCGCCCAGAGAGGTCATTGTCCCAAAGAGTCCCCAGCTCCCAGGGAGGGAGCACATTTATCTCAGAAAAAACACCTTATCTCAAAGCTAAGAGTAAGTCGCGAGAGCTTTCTACGAAGGAACACGAACACAAATGAAACTGTTCGGATTTCTCCGCTGGACTGCTCCAAAGATGGTCCTGAGCCACGTAAACTGGTCAAGCAGAGGGACCCTGGCCGATGGGGGAAATGGAAGTGAGGGGTGAAGGGGTCAGGGACATGCCCAAACAACACATCCACTGGCTAAGAAGTTAACAGGACCAGAAAATGGGGAAAAACTATACCAAGAAAAAAAAAAATCAAGAAAAAAAATCATGAGACTCTGGACCAGCCATTCTCACATGGACAGACAGACACAGAGCAGATCTATGGGGCAAGAAAGCAGCTCCCAATGCCCAGCGAAGCACTGAGCAGCTTTTCCCCAGGTGGTAGAACTGGTTACGCCAAGCAGCTGGTTGCCTTGCAGGCTCTTTGGGAGAAAAATCAAGCTCCAAGACAGGTCTGTTTTCAGTTTGCATGGAAAACTTGCTGGTTTTCGGAGCCCTACCTACCCCAGAGCCTTGAAAATGCCCAGCACTTCAGTCTTTTTATCACCATTTATCAGTGGAAAAGGTTAAATGCTAATTTGCTGGATACAGAGCAGTGCTCCTCAGCTGCCTTTCTGTTTGCTCACAGCAACTTTCCGTAGGGCTGCTTCCCAGCTAATGCCCAGCTCAAACAGACTTTCAAGGGGAAAGGTCTCGGGCTCCGTACAATTAATTCCCCACTCTCGCACAGCATCTCGCACGCTCATTTCTACAAGCCCCAGCCAACACCACCAAAACTCCACCAACCGATTGCGTGTCAAAAAGAACAAGATAAAAAGCAAAGCTGCCAACTGTTGGTATTTCTGAGCCGGGAAGAAAAGAGCTGATTCTTAAAAGCTGCTGGCTCAAATTGCCTCAGCGCTTTTTACAGATCTGCTTTAAACACCAAACTTTTTGAAAGTTGAGTGGGAACCTCCTTGAGTGGGCTGTGCATACTGCAAAGCCCAGAGCTATCAGCACAAGCAATGAAGGGAAGGAGAAAAATGCACCCGGCAGGGTTCCTCGCTGCAGACAATGCAAAGCACCTCCCCGGG
The DNA here is from genome assembly GCA_018403395.1 of Gorsachius goisagi. Lineage (NCBI taxonomy): Eukaryota > Metazoa > Chordata > Aves > Pelecaniformes > Ardeidae > Gorsachius > Gorsachius goisagi. The sequence goes on along the minus strand of BOSO01002251.1, from coordinate 162,420 downwards.
GTTGTTTTCCCATCTCCAGCACCATGACCACCCTGCAGCTCCTCAGCCACTTCCCCAAAATTACACCACGAAAGTTAGACCCGCAAAAACCAAGCGTGCACCCTCTTTGTTAGAAGGCTTTCGAAACCAGGATGTGTTTCCTCCCAGACTACCTTTTCCCCACCGCAAGCAGGCAGCCCCCCAGCAGAAACCTGCCCATCCTCACCTGCCGCAGGTGCCTCAGCAGCTCGGTGGCCTCCTCCTGCTTCCCCTGCTTCACCAGCACCAGCATGTCCTGGATCATGCAGATCCGCCGGTGGTAAGGGGGCAAGCTGCTGCCACCACCCTTCCCAAACTTCTCGCCGGACTTCACCACGAGGGAGGCGAGGAAATCCCCCCTTTCCCTGGGGGGTACTTTCTTGCGGTGGTGGGCCGGGGGGCTCTCCCCAGCGCTGCCTGGCTGGCAACCCTTGGTCTGTTTGGTGCCCATGGTGCGTGGCCCCGGCTCCTGCAGCCCGGGGGCCGCATGCAAGGTGGGGGGCTTGGGGCTGGAAGCCACGGAGGGGGGAGCACAAGGGGGCTGGGGGTCGCACAGGAGGATGGAGTGGATGCACAAGGGGTTTGGGAGTGCACAGGGGGATGCACAAAGGGGTGGGGGAAATGCACAGGGGATTTGGGGGTGCGCAGGGGGTTGGGGGGGGATGCACAAAGGGATGCAGAAGGGGTTGAGGAGATGCACGAGGGGTTCAGGGGGTGCGGGATGGGTCTCGGAGCCCTCCAGGAGCCTAGCAGGGGGGCCGGTGCCCGGCGGCGGAGCTGCTCCACTCCCGCAGGCAGAGGCGAGGACGGCTGCACCCGGCGGAGAGGAGCCGCGCCGCAGCCCCGCCGCCCCGCTCCATCGCTGGGAGGAGGCGAGAAGCCGGGATCCGAGGAGCTCCTTCCCCCGGCCCCGGGCGACGGCGGAGGGACGAGCGCGGCGGTGCTCAGCGCTGCAGAGCGGCGGCGGCTCCGCGCAGCCCCCGAGCCCCCCCGCCTCCTCCTCCCGGCGCCGAGGGGGCTCCCCCGAGCGGGTGGGGTGGTGGAGTGGCCACGACTTGGGGGCAACTGTTGCGCGGCAGCTGCTCCCCAGGGAGGCGGCGCGGCTCGGCGCGGCTCGCCCGGCTGTGGGGTGCATGCAACGGGGAGAGCCGGGGGAGGGCCGGGGGCGGGCACCGTGCACCGAGGCAGGGCTTGCGGAGGAAGCTGGAGCCGGACGGGGCTCTTCCTTCCTCCGCCGTCTCATCTCGCCTCGCAGCGCTGGGGATTGCACCGGGAGGTGGGGGGTGACTGGAGGGTGTGTGTGTGTGTGTGTGTAAGCACAGGAGGGGTTGCATCGAGGGGAGCTGCACCGAGCTGGGGGGAGGGGGGGGGGGGGAGGTTGCACCGGGGGAGGGTGGCGCCGGGTCTCGGCTGCTGGCAGCCCCTGGGAGGCAGTGCAGGCCATCCCCGCTGGTGGTTCCCGGGCAGGAACACGGAGGGGTTTCCCCGCTGTATTCTCACCCCAAGGGACCCGCAGGGATGTGCTCTGACCTGGGGAGAGTCCCCGCCTGCCCCCTCGGGTGCTCCGTGGAGCCCGTCCTGGGATGCGGACTCCCGGCCCCGGCTGCCCTGCCCTGCCCTGCCCTGCCAAACAGCGGCTGCTCCTGCACCCCGCGGCCCCCTCCCTCCCCTTCACCCCTCTCAGCAGCCGCTCCTGTGCCTGTCTGGAAGTCGCTGCTTGTGCCCTGCCATCCCCTGCCACAGCCAAAGTTCCCCCCGGCACCCCCATCCAGCGCTGGCAACCACCCCTTGTGCACCCTGCTCCTTCCAGCAGCTCCCCACCCAAAATTCAATCACTCCTCATCTTCCAGGTGCTCTGCTGGCAGGGCTTAGGGCACGGATTGAAGCTCTTGGATAAAGATCATGACAAACAACTCTTCTAGACAGGGACCGCTCACCTGCTGCAGGGGACAGATTGCTCCAGAAACGCCTGTGAGGAATAAGCTCTGGGCTGACGAGGCCCCAGCGGTGTCCTCAGACCCCCTCCTGATGCAAGGGGCTGTTTTCCAACACAGACACGCAGCAAACTCCGTGCATTCACCCCTATGCCTCTGCTCGACCAGGGCAGGAGAAGACCCAGCGCAGCCATTGGGCTGTGTGCTGCCCGGGCTGGGGAAGGCATCTCCTCCTGCAGCAGGAACATGGTATGGGTAGGCATTTTGCAACAGTGTTAGAAATAACCCTGAAGTAACACGAGAACTTTTTGCCTCCTCTGTATCCCATGCAACTGCACATCCGTGAATACACAACTATCATGTTACGTCAGTGAATAAAAGGCGGCTCTCCTTGACAGCCAAGCGTATGGAGGCCCCGGTAGTTGTTTCTAAAACTCCAAAAGCCAACCTCTGTAATGCATTTTTATATATGGACCAAAGAACAGCACAGAGCCCCACTGGCTTCAGTAGGGTTTAGCTCTGGCTTACAGAGCCGTGCTATACGGGATCCAAAACCAGACCAAACACCGGTGTCTTCCCCTAAGAAGACAGCTCATGATTGCTGTCATGAGCTAAAACCTACATTTCACTGGCTCAGCCATATCAAGTTAAGTCACATGAGGAAACACACAGCCACATGGTTTGCAGACACCATGAGTTTGTGCGAACCAGAGACCTCACCTGGCAGTAAATCTCCCCTGAGAAGTCAGGAAGAGGCAGCCAATTTGCTAACGTCAACGGGAGGCAGTGGGAAGCAACGCCTGACCCCCCCAGCAGCATTTTCCCCTGCAGACTTCAGCCTCCTCCCTTTAAAAGGGTCAGTCCTCTTTGTGCTATTAGCAGGGTGGGTAACACGTAACAACATTAAGCAATCAAACGCTGTTGTGACCCTGCAAGATGCTGCATGGGGCCCATGTCTGACAATCCAATTGAAGGAGCACCGTTTCAGACCTGAAGCCTCACACTGTGCCCCAAAGATGGTGGGAACGGGACCAGCCACCTCACACGTTTGTTCTGCATAAGGCAGTTTTCCCACCCGAATCGATTGAGCATCAATCAGTACTTTCCTAAGCAGCAACTGTGTGCTCAGTCCTGCCCATACCTGCAACCGTGCCACCTAATGGGAGCTGGCAAAGTGCTTCCAGCCCTAAAATCCTCTGCCTGTCCCTGAGTTTCATCTCCCAGCCTGTTTTTTACACATCTGTAAGTGTGTTCTACACCGAAAAGCCAGCAAGATGAGGTCAGTTTACCTCTCCAACAAAAATATTAAATAATGGAAAAGCAGCAGAAAGAGAAACCCCTCCCAGGGCTGGGATTCCCTGCACCCCTCGGCTCCTGCAGAATTTGAGGCCAGGCAGCACAATATCCTACCCCAAGTAACAGGGCCTCCTTCCAAAGAGACATCACCGTACAAACAGAGCATCTCATCCAAGAAGAAGGGGGAAGCATGCACTTCCCTTATGCCAAGAGCCAAGTTCTTACACCACCAGCCCAGGAGACCAGTTACCCGCAGCCTGTCCAGCTGATGGCCAAGACCCCAAAGGTCGCATGAAGCCTTGTCTCTGCTGGGAGTGGGCAGCGTGGGTCCTGACCCTGTTACAATCTTTATGCTGGTCCACACTGGCTCTGGTAGCAGTTTGCAATGCAGATGCTTGTTGTGCAGGAAAAACGATGTGGATATGACCGTTCTGGCTAGGCCGGGAGGAGGATGCTCACCCCAGATCAGGTGAGCGAACCCACCCGGCAGCACGTTCCTGAGCTCACATGAGACCCAGCGACCATGGGGACATCACAAGGCCAGTTTGCAGCATCCTTGCTCACACCAAGAACTGCCAGTGGGAACTGCTTATCTGTGCAAAATTGGGATATTCAGCCTGGTCTGAAGAGAGAAGCCACTGAGGGGCACAGGGAGAAAACTTACTACTTTTGATAGTTCAGGATTTGATCTTCTAAGACTGTGTTAGGCTAAACACCTTGTAGCTAGAGGCACATGGAGAGCCCATTCCAGACCATCACTGATTTTTCCCCACTTTAAAAAAGGCTGTTTGTGCCAAGCGCCATGAGATGGGGCAGCTTTGTCAGCACAGGCTGTGGGACTGACTGCACCAGCAAGGCACAGCCATCCCTCCACCTCTTTGGGTCCATCCAGTGGGCCATTTCATATTCAGGGGGGACCACTGTACCAATCTCCTGGGGATTCCAATGGAATGGGAGCTACAAACCCTCCCCTTTCACCACCCACTGCCTGGGGGGAGCACGTAGCTCAGTCGGGCAGAGTCTGGCCGAGGAGGCAGTTTTGCACAGCAACCACAGCCCTGAATAAATAAATAAACCCCAACCTTTGCACTTACAACTCTTCTGTCAGCAGCACAGACAGTTTATCTGCTGCTCCTGATCAGGCTTATTTATAGTGCACAGAACAAAGCCAGAAAAAAAAAAAAAAAAAAAGAGCGCGGTGTGTACTCTTGTTACACCAATGCAAAGCAAACGCCAAAGGCCGCCGGTTGGGTTTACGCTCCCTGTGAGCAGATGCAAACGCACCGTGACCGCTCAGGGCAGCACGAGAGTAACCTCCAGGCTCAGCGCTGGTGGCTCGATGGCACAGGACATGCAGATCCCAGTAATGCTCTATCCCAGGGTGTTACTCACTTCTACACCTGCAAAAGGGTCTCATCCAGCTAAAGACCCAACGTCACAGCAACGCTCGGCTTTCACTCACACGCACAATTTTCCATACACGCTCAGAACACCCATGTACAAACCAAGACCACCCAGTGCCAAAAAACCTGACCCAGCACTTGGGTGCTGGGAACCAGATCTGCCCCGCAGCTCTCCACGGGCTGGAGCTCGCTCTGCAGCTCTCGGACCGATGAAATATTCTGCTAAACTCATTAGCGGATCCACAGCCAATATGCATTTTTTCCTTAGTACAGATGTGTGCAAACTGCAAATTAGTAGATGTTTGTCTAAAGGCGTTTGCTTTTTTCCCCCCCTCTGTTCATACTCCTTATGAGATCTAAAATTAAGGGTGTGTTAGAAAAGTCCACTGCTTTAAAAGGAAATAACTTCAGGTCACGAAACCATGGAAGAAAACCATTGCTCCTTTCCCACAAAACTCATATTTAAGAACATTCTCACTTCTACATCACAATGAAGCTTTTCAATGCATTGTGCAGAAGCCAGGGAACATCCGTACCACCCGAGTCAATAACCTGATGGAATCAACTGGCGCACAGGAGATCCAACATCAAATACCCGAAAACGGAGATATGCAGCCTCGGTTCCCTGACGTCCCAGGTGTGGGTATCCACCACCACACCACTTTGCATGAGTGTACACCTATACATTTGGCTTCAGATTAGTCACAGATAAAACTAACTTCCCACTTCCAGGAAGGACTGACTGTTTTTACTGGAAGATCACAATCCAGTTACACTTCTCTCTCGCCAGCCCACTTGTGTTGTCCTTCGCAATGTGCTTTTTAAGGTGCTGCAACTAACCCCTGTATCCATGTACTCACAGGCTTGTTTGGGGGAGATTAGTTTTGCAGCTTGCCTAAGGTAGAAAACCCCTTTCTGATCCCAGGCTTTGACCAGAACTCCCATCCTAAACTGGAAAATCCGCTCTGGAGAAGTGCAGTCCAACATGGGGTACTCAAAAGAGGGATATCGTTCAAAACGCTTGTAGACCTCCATTAAATGGGTGTTTTGGAAGACGTCCCCACCATCACTTTTGTGTTTCAGAGCTCTCATACTCCACCTGAGACACCCAAACACATCAAACCTCAGAGTTTGTGACTTCTTCCTCCCCTGACAGGTCTTGGGGGGTGGGGTGGGGTGTGTTCTTGACAGCTCAGCTCTTGGCCTAAACCCCACAGTTACTGTTTCTCTAAGAAACAGAGAAGAAACATCCCCAAGTTCAAGGACAGTTGTTCATTTTGCTTGTCAGGGCGCAACCCCAGCATTTAACCATTTCATCACCCCAAAAATCTCTTCCACAACCCAGATCTCGGCAGGACTGAACAAAGCCACAGCAATTGGAAGCACCTGGAGCACCAACCATCTCAGCTACATCTGCCCCTTCCCCAAACGTTCTGGGCATCCAAACCAGAGACTGAGTGTGACCAAGCTCTGCTTCTCATCAAATTCTCTCACTTTGGAAGGCAGCGCAGGATCTTGATATGGATGGAATGATTAGGATTAATTTTAAATGTCAGCATCAGATTCAGGTTGGTGCTACTCACTATGTGGAAAGGACTAAGCTGACTAAGAAATATTACTTTCAAGATGGCATTTAAAGGAATCCCAGAGTTAATGTGATTTTTGTCTCTTACTTAAAACAACAACAACAAAACAGCCTTACTGTAAGACACCACCAAATCCAGCAAGGGGAGAGCAGTCAGTCTCAACAGACAGTCTCTGGGGAAGAAGGCCAAATTGAAAAATATGATTTTAAAAGAACAAAAGGCTATCCATATCCTAAGCTTGATTCAATTCGGCTTTGACAAGGCACAGCAGTGAGGCAGGGTTGAAGGGCCTTGTGAAATACTGCAAGATGTAATAGCAGAGGAACTAAACTCCAGGATAAATGGGATAATATAATGATGAGAAACATTACATGTACTGAGAGATGTTTTTAAGAAGAAATGAAAGAATCTCACATAGAAGCACTTATGTTTCCTCCAGGCAATGGATGAAGTCTTCCCATATTCACCTTTGAATTAATTCTCCACATTTGGCCTAAGATAGAAAAGGCAAGCAAGGGAGAACACAACCTGGGTAGCCAAAGCAATATCGGTGCGATATAGAGGGAAGCACCTTCCTCCTGCTCTCCCTTGCTGCCTGCAATCTGTCCTGGGCTCTGGCGTCTCTTTTCAGCATGGCCCCGGGGAGATGCCTAGGGAAGGGACAGGAGACATGTTCATCAAGGCTGGCTACCAGGGTGAAAAGAGTTACTGCAGGCAAGAACACAGAGCTGCCAAAATCCCCAAACCACCACGTGGAAAGCTTTCTTCTTAATTATTAATTTGCTACCCCTTATACCTTTTATTACACTAGAGTAACTGTACCTACACAAGTGGTTTTAGAAGAAAAAAAATGAGCATTCAAATCGAACCCTAGACCCCTTCCAAGCAATTCTGCTGCGACAGAAGGAAATTGGGATTTATCATGCAACACCCTTGGCCAAATCATTTCACCTCCAAGTGCCCCATTCCCCTCGCAAAGCCAGGGGGCCGCCAAAATGTGCCGGCACCCCGTTATCCCACCAACAGCCACTGCCTCTCCTCCAGCACCCTGCAGAGGCATGAGGGAAGGTCCCTCTGGTGCTTGCTCATGGGGCTTTTAACATTAAAAAAAACCCAAGCCCCAAACAGCAAAGGCTATATTCATCTCCTAGAGAGTGCACGAGGGCGGTGCTTGGGGGTTTTGTCAGTTTAGGTTTGGGGGTGGTGGTGGTGTCACTGGTGAGTGTTTAATCACTTAGCCCAATCAGAAGAGTAGAAAAATATTTGTTAGGTGCCAGAAGCATTTCCTCAATGAAAAGGGGATGGCCTGCAGAGGTGCCTGTCTGCGTTACACCCATGAGTGCTGGGGGATGGACCCTTCTGCATCGAAACTGACCCCTCTAGAGCGGAGGGGAGCAGAGACGACCCGCCTTCCCCCCACACTTAGGTACCACATGTGCATGGGGATTGCTGTCAAGAGACGTTTCTATAATCTCGTATTTTTCCAGGTTCAGGTGCTTTCCCCCTCCAGTGCTACCTCTCTCTCCTCCCAGATTTCCCATGCAAAATATGTCCAAACTCAAACCCTTAACCCTGAGAGAATATAAAAATACTTAAGCTGCCGGAAGCAATACATCTTCCCTTCACGTGATGGCTTCAGCCTTTTTTCCACTCTACAATCTGGATGCTGTGTTTATAAAACCAGAAGACTGTTTACACACTGTCCAGAAGTTGTTTAGCAAGAGGTTAAAGCTGCCAAACATTTTTCTGGACTCATCTTGAAAACTACCCTCTGCTTTCCCTCCAGCAGGATTAAAAAGGCTTGGACAGTTTTCTGCACTTTGGTCTGTAGGGAAAAATGACTGCCTTAAGATGCTTTAGCAGTAAAATAAGATCAATGGGCATTTTTATGGAGAATTATCCTTTTGTGCTGTTAGATTTGCCGCAGGGAAACGGCCCATTCAAGTATGGCTTTGGGAATCAAAACTCTGGGAGTGTGTTCTTGAATTTTTCCTGATGACAGCTTCATGCCCCCTTCACATCCCCCCTCCGGTACTCGGATCCATAATGGGATGTGAATTCCCAACAGTGCTAGAGGGGTTAACCCATCCCCAGCCGAGCAAGGGGCTGCTGCACACAGCCTAAACCAAAGGGCTGCCCAGTGGGACAGGTCAGTCGCCAGGAAGGGGGAAACCCTACCAGGACCACCACCACGGTTGGGGAGTGCTTTGCCAGGATGGCACCCAGCCCTCCTGGAGCAGCCAGCCGCTCTGCACCATTTCTGCGGCGAGGGAGAAGCGAGCACAGCGCCCGGTGGGAGCCAAGAGTCACGAGTCAGTTTGACTCATGCTCCTGATGCTTTCCAAATGTTTCCCAGCATCCAGCCATGACACGAAGACAAATGTTTTGGAGGGGCCAACCCCATCCATCCCTGCCACAGCCCAACTCTGACCATGTTTGGCCTTGGGAAGAGGGGTCATCAGTCATTATGGAAGTTTATTACGTCCATTTTGCATGTGCCGATGTCTCTGGATTAAGCACGCCGGTTATTTGCTCTCTAATTTCTGCCCATGTGGTGGAGCTGGCCTGGGGCGATGGATCTGCTGCTGTGAGCACCAGCCTGAGGGGCTTCTTGGGGACAACGTAGGGCCACGAGGACACAAACCAAGCTCACTGGCCTATTTCACACTGTGAGCCCTGCCTTTCCAGCCATTACTGCCCATTCCCAATTCGAATCAGTGGCTTCAAAAGGCAAAAGGTTTCTCACATCGTGAGCACCAGCATCCCCAGCCACGTGTGCCCCCAGGCTCCTCCATCCATCCTGACCCTCTGGCTCCCTGCCTGCCTCATCTGCTGCTCCAGGCCATGGAGTTCAGCACCAGAGATCAAGTTGCTGCTATTTGGCAGCCTGAGCCTCATCAAATCTCAGTGCCAGACACCGGGGAAAAGCGATGCCAGCCTGGTTACCTTTACAAATATACACAACAAGCTGCCAGGCGAGCTCACGGTGCCTTTTATTTTGAGGAGGAACAAAATAACCTCTATCCACCGAGCTATTCGGGCTGAGTAGGAGGAGCTGAACTCAGGGTTGTTTATCAGAAACAAACTGGTGCAAATCCTATTTGTGCAAAGCTGCTTAAATCCTCTCATTTGGAGTCTTTTCATTTTGCCCAGTGCAGGGTTGGGCAAATTTGCTGATAAGGGTCAGGAAAAGGAAGTTTACAGCCTGGGTTTGCCGTCAGCCTCGGCACCTGAGGGTTGCATTTCAAGCAAACTAGAAATATGCAGCTCTCCAGGCTTAAAATAATAAATAAATGAAAAAAATCTAGGTTCAGTTACCTGCTGCTCACAGAGCCTGAAAGGAAAACAAGTGCAGATGGGACGGGGAGGGCAACAAATAAATCCTCATAATTTCATCTCCCTTTTGGATTGCGCACGTTCATTGACTGGATGTGTCCTCGGCGAGTCATGCTGTCATCGGGAGCTTTATCTGGGATGAAGGAACCGTTTTCAGGGCATCTGAAAGAGCAGAATATTTAGGTTTAAACTCTCAGTTATGAGAAGCAAACTCTGTCCTGGCAGCACAACAGCCTAGTCTTAGTTTAATTGCAGAATTAAGTTTTACCCTCCTCATTTTAACTCTCTTAAAGCTGAAAAGAATTATATTCTATTTAGAGGAAAGAGTGGCATCTCATGTTTTTCCAAGCAGGAGTAAGACCCGCAGCATGGGCTGCACCACGATTTGGACCTTCCCAAAGTCCAGAGTGATGCTATGATCCAGCTCAGGCACCTTCTCTATTCGTAAAACTGAAAAGACCCTTCTTTTGAGAAGGAAAAATGTAAAGTCTTTTGTGTTTGCATTCAAATCTCTCAAGCTTGGGGTAAAACTGACCTAAATCCAAGACTTCCCAGCCACAGAGAGGCTTAAACCACTGATTTCTTTCCAACCTGGAGTAAAAAGTTGTTATTTCAAAAATAATGATTAGGAATTGGTAACATTTCGGTAACACTCATTTTCTAATCAGATGACTGTGACGAAGTGACTGGAAGTGAGGTGGCTGGCATCAATGGTACACGGTGTTTCTCTTTAATAATGCATCTCCTCCCGCCTTCATCCTCCCTCTTGGGGAGGGTCCCTGGCCCGGCCGGGCTCCAGGGATGAGGCCGAGACGATGCCTCTTTCCGAGCTGACCTAACAAGGTACCCGCCTTGCAGCGCAGGGGTAGACCTTGCTGGGAAGCCTCATCCGCTGGGATAAAATAGGCAATAAAAGAAAATAACTTGCATCATGCGATGCAGCACCAGCAAGATTCAATTTAGTTTCATTGAAATAGTCAAAGGTTTTGGGGTCATTTCGGCAAAACACAGTAACGCAAGTCAGGCTGACCTGATCCAGCAAGATACACTCGCCCCGCACTCCCCCGGCAGAACACGCAGCCGTGTTTAGAGAGGAATTTGCCGAGCAATCCCGAGTGCTCGCAGGGTCATGGCCCCTCCATCCCCTCCCACCTCAGTGGGGGAGCGGAGCAGCCAAGGGCTTTGCAAAACCAAGCCTGATTGTAGATTATATCAAAAGGATTTATTCAGGCATTAAAATCCTGACGCTCCCTCAGCCTAGTCCCCGAGCACATCTGCAGGTAAGCAGCCCTAGTTCCCAGTCACGTTGCTCAAGGTCCCCATTGGTGTAGCAGTGGGTACAGCTCAGATTTTAACCTTGCTAACAAATGCTCCCCTTCTTCCTCTGGTCACCCCCAAAGGGTCAGAGGCGCTGACGGAACCGAGGATTTTCCCTTTTCCAACCTGGCAGAGAAGCCCAGACCCAGGTGCTCAGCCACCGAAGTTTGCTCAGCTCCAGCTCCTGGGCTTGTCCCTATCCAACAGACCCATTCACCACAAAGCAATTAATTAACCAGCACTATACGAGGGGCTGGTAAAGTCTTTTGCATAAAATATTTGTTTCCCAGGAAGAGGGGGAGGGGAGATGCAGCTTAAAACATTCCTTGGGATGCCTAAATAATCCAGCCCAGATGGAAAATGTGTTCATAAAAGGAAGATGTTAAACACAAAACAACTGTGGGGGAATGCAGAAGGGCAGGGATGGAAGGGAAGGAGCAGGGGCAGCGCAATTCATAGCCTTCACACTGCAGGTGAAATCCAAAATCTGCTCCTCTCCATGTTTTTTTTCCCCAACAGCACAAACAGGATTATTTTTCTCATCACGACAAGCGGAGGTAGGACAAGGAAATAACAGCACAAACCTTTTGAAGAAGGCAAATAGAAGGAAAGAAACTGCAGCTTAAGCAAAAAGAAAAATGGGGCCAGAGGAAGAGGATGCAGGTGGACAGCCCCCTCCCCCTTGCACGTGGGAGCATCAAAAGTTTAGGGCACTTTAGAAAGAAAAGACAAGCTGTGCAGATGAGCCACAAGCCAAAATCTAGACCTAAAATCCGGGGAAAATTTAGAAACAGTGGTGAGAAGTGTTGATCTGATTTCCCTTTACTGTAGGGCTCCTTTTGTGGCACTGCTCAGCATCTCGGTGACATGGCGTGCAAGAGGAATGCAAACGTGAAAGTACCGTAGGATCAGAAGAACAACATTTATAAATGCAGCCACTGGACTTAATCTCAGCAATTAACATTAAAACCTATCACAGAAACCAACAACTGATGGATCAGACCTTCACTGCGCCTCTGCAGAGGCCCAACGCAGAGGCCACCCTCCAAACCCCCATCTCCTCTGCAGAGCCAACACACCGCCATGCCCATAACAGCATTTTTAGGACTCTGTGTCATCAGCACAACAGCAGCAGCCATCACTTCACAGCTCTTCAACCACCCAGTCCCTCTGCTATTACCGGCCACCATCAGAGGGGCAAGAGCAGCCGGGATGCTGAGAAGCTCTTATCCTGGGACAACCACTTCAGACATTCAGTGATTCTTTTATTTTTTTCCCCCTTCAGCATAATGAGCACAGATTAACCCAAAGCCACAAAAAGATCCAGCAAAGAATAGACAAAGCTCATCCAAGTGCCAGATGGTAGCAGTCCCGACGAAATTCAAAGGCCTCTTCCCTGCTTAGCCTTCTCAGACCTAATCTAGATAAAAGCCCTCGCTTCTCGAGCAAAGAGCTTATTTTCCACAGTAAGAAGATGAGGATGTTAAACCTTGGAGAGCCAGGGGAGCATTGCTATTTAGAGGGCATGAGACATCCCAAGACCCAACTGTCTCAGATCTTGCACTAAATGTTCCCAGTCTCACCCTTCTTTATAAGTGGGGGCGAATCAGTAGGTGACCTGGGATAGCCTACACCCCCATCAGGAACAAAGAGCCAAAGCCCTCCAGAGTAACTTCAGTTGGTTGTGACCATGGCTCAGACCCCCAAAATAACAATTTTGCCAATGTGTGTTCACATTCTCAGACACTTTAGACCTAGGTTTGTAAGGCTATACAGGCTCCCAAATGCTAGACTAAGCCCATCCGTAAGCAGATCTCTGGACTAAAGTCAAGCATGTGTCTCTCTGGATCTCCCTGAAGGCTATTTGCAGGGGATGGAGTCTGGATTTCCATAGGACACCTTCAGAAGGAAACCTGTGCTTGCACATATTACCCCAGCGGCACATCTGGCATTGGAAGGTCAAACCATGGATGGGTAACAGGCACACCAGGTTTCCCCATGCTGTTGTGTGGGAATGCCTGGGCCATAAATAGGAGGAAATCATGAAAGAATGAGGAGTCCTCCACTTCCAGGTGCCTTCTAGTCCTGGCTCTTGCTATCAAGATGGCTGTCAACATAACTGGCTGCATTTCTGCTGCTGAGGAGGGGAGCGAAGCCGGCTGTCTGGCAGCTGCAGATAAGGGATGAGCAGATGGACATGTGGGGTGGATGCTGGGGGGCAGGAGGGAAAGTTATGGGTCTGAAAATCTTAAAAGGCACAAGAAGAAAGAGAAATCAAATCAAAGTTAAATGCTGCAGCTCTCCCTCTCGCTACAAACATCAGCGCTGAAATAATCCAGGAGTGCTTTGAATTCCTGCACAGGAATCAGATCTGATTTGGGATTCAAGCAGCAGCACAGAGCAGTGAGCTCCAGCAGCGTTAGCCCAGAGTGTGGTGGGAAGCACCGAGACCTGCCTTTCTTCCTGGCCATCCCAGGAAGGCTTACAGACCTCGCCACCCCCATGAAATCCTTCCAAAACACAACCTCCCATTTAACAAACATGGACACAGAGATTCAAAACGACCACGTACGACGACAGCAGCCTCACACTGATGCTCTTCCCTGCGGCATCTTTCAATCCTGTCCCAATCCGGGGCTCTTCCCATCTTCTCAACCATGGGGGCGAAAAGGTTTTATCCATTTTGCAGATGAAGACATGAAGCAAGAGGCAGACTGGAGCAAGAGCACGAGGTGGTCTCCAGAAGCCAAGGTCACGGTCTCTCTCAGATTCACTCGAGCTCGTATCTTTGCCACAACACAAGAGTTGATTTTTCTTTTTTTTTTTTTAATTTAAAACCCTAAACTTCAGCGGTACAACTATGCTTCTTATTCAAGCCTGCTTTCTCTTAACACTCCCCTATCTCTGTACGGCATTTTCTGGCCAGAAACAGCAGCCTTAAATTCAAGAGCAGCGTTTAGTCTCACAACAATTTTTATTGTGCATCATGAATTTTAATAGAAATACATACAAACCAAATCCCTCAGCACCAAGGCATCAAGACAGGCAAGGTTCCTACAAGGTGAGAGGTGCTACTGGTTTTTTAAACACAAGTGCAGGAAATAGTTGTGGTGGGTGAGGGAGAGCCCAGTGGAGCTCCTTCCATCCATGGAGAGCATGGAGCTGCCCGCAACTTTAGAAATCACCTTGATCAGATGATTCCTACATCACAGCAGGGTTTCCCCATCTTGGGTGCTCCATATCAGCATTTGTCAAAGCTCGACAGCCCCAAAATGCCAAAATTAAACTGGTCAACCTGCCCACTCACATCTGACATGCAGGACTTCCCACCCCATCCCTCCATCCATCCACGTGCAGGAGATGACCCCAGGCACCAGCAGCCCTCCCTGCCATCAGCAACACCCCTGGATAAGCAAGGCAAGAAGCCCCAAACACAGACCCCAAACCAACACACAGACATCAAAGAGATTTCTGGCTTAAATGATCTTCCTGGCACTGCCAAGGGGGTTCTTCTCCGTTGTGGCTTTGACAGCAAACAAATCAATCACTTTGCGGCCTTGAAAATATCCATGCCCCGCTATTTACAGCTGCCTGTGCTGGCATGATGCAGATCCCTGCCTTCCCACGTGGACTGGGTTAATGCCTCACCCTCCGGTTTCAGCACCTCTAGAAACCCAAGAAATTAAACTAAACTCCTCTAAAACATCCTTGGTGTCTTCTCTCAGAAGGTTAAAACAAACAAATAACAAATAAAACCAACCACTTTAATTTGCCAGAAGGAAAAGCAACCCCTAATGCTCGTCACGGAGAAGCTTGGGTGATGTGATGGATGGTCAGTCAGTTCAGTGGGGGGTTTCACATTTCCAGGAATGGGCTCGCTCGCAGGCATGCTGAAGGTCACAGGGTTATTGGCAGCTTTCTGCAACAGCAAAAAAACCCAGATGCTTGTGGGTGGAAGTGACCTATTTTGGGGAAATGAGCAGAACAATGCCCAGAGCACCCTCTCCCCACGAAGATGGCAGCAGGGAGGGATGTTTCACAAAATCTTTTGGCAGCAAGGTGCCATCTGGTTTTGCAATCAATGGCATGCTTATGGGCAAAGCCACGCGTCACATGAAATAAGGCCGGGAGAAGGAGGCAACAGCGTTACCAGCATTGCTAAGAAGCCCCAAAAGAGACAGACCCACTGGAGAGCCCTCTCTGGCAGAAAGCTGGTGGCTCCTGGGCTCTCCCATACAGGTACAGCAGGTCCTGGAGACATTGTGCTTCCAACAATGTGAACATTTATTTGCAAGCTGCTCTTAGGAAACGGCCAAAAATAGGACACATGTTGTGCTATCCGCAGGAGTCACAAGTTTTTGGCCCTCCTGAAGTCACACCATGGGAGTCACATGGAGAGCACCTGTAACAGCTCCTGCTCCATTTACCAGCCTCCTCCGTCACACCACAGCAGAGCTGTCTCAGTGCTAAAAGCTCCTACAGGCCATGCCAGTACACAGAGAGATGCTCTTTGCATGGCAGCAAACAACAGTGTGGAAGCATGAGCGCATCCAAGTCTCACCAGCACACAGGGAGCGGTGGCTCTAAAGGCACTGAGGTTTCTGAAGTCACCTGCTGCTGAAAGCAGCTCAACCTGCAAGGATTCAACGCTACCAGAAATGTTGATTTCTGCAAGTTGCCCGCAACCCTAAACACCAACACCATTCATACGCAGCAGCTCTTGCCCTTAAGCAAACCTTCGACAGACCCATTCCCATCCCAATCAGCCACCAAAGGCTAATGCTCCCCACCCCTGGGTAAAGACCCCTCAGCTCTAATCTGGTGGTTAAGATATTGACACAGCAGTCAGATCAGCACAGCACCAGACAGCCTGAAGGGACTTAGGGCTTGCGAGAGTTTAGTGGAGATGCCAGCAGCAGAGGGGAGAAGCCCCTTGCCCTCGGCTGCAGGCACCCTCCCTGCACGGCATGCTCCTTCTCCTGGGGAGCATCACCATATCCTCCCCATCCCACCCCACCGGGGAGCGGCAGCCTGGCCTTCGTTATTGGGCAGCTATGAACTTTAGCTCAAATTTAGCTCTATCAGGTACTATGATACCAGAAATGACTCAAGGGGAGATCCTGGCACTGCAGTAGCTGGCACATGGACCTGAGGTTGTATTATTCGGTGTCTGCTCATACTTAGCCATCCAGTTTTCAGCAGAGCTGCTCAGATCCCAATTCTCAATGACAGGGAAGTGCTTCTTTATGTATTTTGACTTTGTCAGGGCGACTATTCCAGGGGGCCATTATCTGCTCCAGTGTTTTCAGCTACCCCAGCTGAACAAGTCCCAGCAACACCGGGCTCCAACAAGCCCTGGACGCCAGGGGACTCCTTCCTCCAGCCAGCCAGTTCAAACACAGCAGCTTTCAAGCTGCTTTAATTGACACCAGGGTCCATGCCAGCCTCCAGCTGTGCCCGGGCTTTGAGAAGATGATGGCCACCTCATGTGCCAGCGTACCGGCTTCCCCCTGCGCTGCAGTCACTTGTTTGTTTTACGCATGTACAGTCATGCCCAGGCAACCAGTTCGTGGAGGGAGCTTTGCTGCTGAAAAACTGCTTTGTGTTGGTCTCCATCCCTTCTGCACACAAAATGCTGTGGAGGCAGTAACCCGTGCAGAAGGGCTGTGTTGGTACCAGGCAGGTCGTGGTGCTCCGGCGATGGCAGAGCATCCTCATGCAAGCAGCACACCCGGGGCGGGTACTGCTGGGAGATCTCCTCCGATGAAGGCTTCCTGTATTCCTACAAATCATATTATTCATGCGTGATGGAGTGTCAGAAATAATTGCAAGCTAGCTGTGCTCCCAGAGCACTGAGTGCAGCATGGTTTGCCAGGAGTTTGCCTCTCTTTCTAACAGCCAGCAGGAACCATGCACGCAGCATCTTCATTCAAGCAAGATCTAAGGTGGTGGGAGAAAGAAGAGTTCCCTCATCCACCATGGCCAGGAAACACAGGCACTGGGGCTTTATTTAAAATAGGAGATGGGAGACAGCTCAAATCCTCCAAAGAACAATTAGGTACCTGTGGCCTTCAGAGCAAAGTTAGGCACAGGAGCAGGGTCCTGGTCAAGAGAAACTAATGTCCTACTGCCAGTGAGGGTCTGAGCCATCTTGCTGGAAACATCGCCTCTCTCCTCCGGATATCGCTGTTGATACTAATTCTGAATTAAGACAGACCCTGTGCTTGCTAGCTAGCACCAACGTCAGACCTGGGTGGCTGAGGTTTATGACAGTCGCAACAGAGAAAGGCAAATCCTCCGCAATACCTCCTTTGATCGATAGCAGGAACAGTCTTGCCTAATTGCTTTGACCTTTGCTCGGTAAGCCTTTCGCTCACCAGGCTGGGCTTCAGCGGGGGAGATCCACAAGCCCAATTTATTCCTTACAAATTTCCTGCTGTTCCCTTTCCCTGCCTGGGAACAAGACCCAGGAAAAATGAACCAATTCCCCAGACTTTCCCCAAGCAACTGCAGACATGGAAGGACCTGTGGGAACAGAATCGAGCCAAGGTATTGGGCTGTCTCTGCTGCATCGAATATATCGAGGAGCTACTTTTGTCTGACAGTCACCTGCAGCAAGCACCAGTTTGCAGGACCAGCTTTGAGACAGTCTAAAAGCCCTGGGAACACTACAGGGACTCTGTTGCATGAAAGATTTATTTCTAATTAAAAGAGTGGGTCTGTGGCCTCAGATGCTGTTCAGGAGATAGCACGTGCCTACTGCCAAGTGAGTGCTAAGGCTGGGTGCGTTGTTTATTGAAAATACAGGTGGAGACAAAGAGACAAGGCAGGCTGTTGGGTAGGAGGTGTTTCAGCACAGCGTGGTCTCCTGCTGCGCTTGCTGGCAGCTGGGGGACGTGGTGGGGAGCGGGGCTGCGGGAGGGGAGCAGCATGAGCCCCCCTAAGCCCAGCAGGGCTCTGTGCGCTGGTGGGGTCACCTCTTCCACGGGGGTATCTCGCAGCTCTCCCTGTCCCCCACAGCACCCTGGCTGGCGCCAGAGGAGATGCCGAGGGGCACAGCATCAACTGGAAGCTACAGATAAAGTCAACCTCACTGAAAAAATCCCTGTCTTTGCCACTACAGCCGCACTCACTGCACAAAACCTGGGCACTGACGGAGTCCAAAGGAGTGGCATGAACTAAGAGGCCACTTGGGAACATCAGGGGAAAGGGCTGGAGACCTGCTGCTGTTCAAACAACTTTTCCCATCCCTTCCCAAATGAAGGCCCTGCTATTTTTGGGGGTCCACAACATCTGACAAGGATGCGTTTCTCAGGGGAAGGGGGGAAGCAGCCTACCTTTGTGCTACTGCTCCTTCCTCTCAGTCAGGAGATGCAGAACCCGACTTCCCAGCAGTCATAGAATCGTCTAGGTTGGAAAAGACCTTTAAGATCATCAAGTCCAACCGTGAACATAACCCTGCCAGTCCCAACAAGAGGTGCTCCCACCTCCCTCTGGGGCCGCACACACCCCAGGGGGGCTGCGGGGTCCCCGTACCGGAGCTTTTCGTTAAGAAAATGCCCCTTACAGCTCCAGGCAGAGCCACGAGCCCGCGGCTGCCGACCTGAGCCCCCTGAGCTCTGTTCTGAGCAGGCAGGGCGGCAGCATGGACGGACGGACGGACAGACAGACAGGCAGCCAGCCCCTACGAGCCCGCGTGCCCTGAAGGGGGCTGAGGACGCCTTCCCCCCTCGCTCTGGTGCCGATTCCCTTGGGGAGCTCCGCCAGAGCTGGCCTTCCCCTTCCCGCCCTTTCCCACAGGGGCGGAGGGGGCTCGGCCGCGCGGCCCCGCGCTAAGGCTGCACCGGGACCCGATCCCGGCCCAGCAACGCGGGTTTAAGGCTGAGCTCTTGCCACCACCTAGCGGTGCTCGGCGGGGGGAGCACAGCCCGGCCCAGCCCGGCCTCTCCCCGCGCCGGCCCGGGGGCCGCAGCCTTGCACTCGCCCCCCGCCTCACCCTGCAAAGCCCCCGTTAGGGTGCAGCCCCCCCCCCGACAATTTTCAGTTTCTTTCAGCGCTTCAAACTCTTCGCTTTGCAGGACTTTTCCTGACCCAGCTCAGCTCGGGTTCTCCTCGTTTCTAGGCTCTCTCGGGTCACCTGCGCTAGCTCTGACCTTGCTGGGGATTTGCTTGCAAATCCTCATTTTCAAGCTATTTGCTCCCTCCTGGAGCTTTAATAAACACAGCCAGGTTTTCAGGAGGGTGAGGCTCAAAGGTGAGGAGCACATTCAGCCACCCCCATTGCTCTGAGTGCCGTAGCAAGCCCTTGGCCTGCTCCTAAAGCCCCTTTGAGCTCACTCTGAAGCCCAGTTTTGCCTCACAAGAGCAAAGTCACCGCTGGGGACACCCTGCAGCCCCCACACCACAACCCTCCCCGCGGGCTGGCAGGCACTCACCAGGGCTGGAGGAATCCAGTAGCTCCAGTGCAGCCTGCTCACTTCCAAACATATCACACTGAGCCATCACACCCAAACCATCAACGCGCTGCCTGAAATACCTCTCCAGGATCCCCCTGGGGAGACAAGTCACCCCACTGGGTGAAAATCCTGCCTGGGGTGTTGAGCCATGGTGAGTGCTGCTGAGTGATGCACACCGCCGCAGCCCCAACTACAGGCCACAAAAGCACGTTTTCTTACCCGTTTATGCCTGCTAGAAGATGAGAATTTTGCTCATAGAGGGCTCTGGAGTGAAACGCGTAAAGGACATAATGCATTTACCCACATTTTTCAGTCACTCTCCTTACCTGAGCTGCTCTTGGGCTCTCACCCTTTCTGCACAGACAACGCAACTGCATGGTGTGATTTATACCACGACCAGAGAGGCTGTTGCCATCCTCCTCGCTGTAAAGCCCCCTCTTGCTAGAAGATAGAGGTCATTACCAGAAGGGATCTTTTCAAAAGATAAATGATAGTGTACTGTGAAATGTTTTATGCACAAACATTAATAAGGTCTATGAAAACGTGCCGATCTATGGATTGCCCTACTCTTCTCTTGTAGCTGCAGATTAAACCATGTTGTGATTTATTCCATTGAGGTGCAAGAATCACGTAGAAGGGAGCTAACAGTGGACAGCACAAGGAAATCTATGCTTGGGTGCCAACCGTTTCTTTAACATCCTGTAAAGCAACGCCTTCAAAAGGTAAATAGGGAATATTGGTTCTGCTAGGAAGCCTTGCAGGTCAGGCCATAGTCTCCCCCCTCCCTGGAGCAGCATGGTCAATCAGATGCATTTTCTAGCCGAGGGCAAGTTATTCTATCAGTAAAGGTCGCAGCACTTAGCAGAGCTGTAAAAGCCCTTTATAAAGGAGAAACTGAGATGTACAAGCACAAAGCAAGCTGCCCAAGTCACCCAGCGAGGCACAGCAAGGAACCCAGACCTCTTGAAAGCTGGTGCAGCAGCTGAGGCACAGGGACATGGCTTGGCATTGGTGCTGAAGGAAGATCCAAATCCAGCAAGCTTGCACCTTGCTTCTCCGTGTTGCTGAGTTATTTATTTAGCTGAGTTGTTTTCAACCCAGGGTTAGCAGACACCTCAAGGTCAGTCCCCAGGCTACCTCTGAAAAGTTAGCAAAAGCTGACAGAAAGGGTACCCTGTCCATGGATGCCACAAAGGAACCTTTGTGTACACAGCTTCCCAGGGATCTTCCTGGAGGACACCTGTGGGGCTTGGAAATCAGAAGTTTGAAAGTCACTGAGTTAAAGCAGACTCAAGTCAAAAGAGTTTAACACATCCATGGTTTTCTACCTTTAGCTACAGCTTTATTGTCTCACTCTGCCAGGCAATTCACCAGTCGCAAAATGTTGATTACAGATGGATGGAAAAGGAGAATTTAAAACCCACATTTCAGTGGCTGCCAGCATACTCATTCACATGAACTTTTGAGAAGACCATTTCTTTGAAAATCTATTTTAAAAAGATGACTAAAGAAATTTGCTTGCAGAAAGAAGGCGCTGCTGTGAGCAGACAGACGCTGTTCTTCGTTTTCAGCAATACTTTCACGTAATACCAAAATATTTGGCACAAAGCACCCGATTAAAGAAATGCCATCGCTGATGGCAGATGGTACTTCTCATCCCAATCTGCAGCAGCCTGCTCATGGTAGATGTAATCTGATTGCAAACACAGCACGTGCATTTTTTCCAGATGAGCAAGCTTTACATAATTTTTCATTGCCCTTATTTTAGTTTGTTAACAAACATCATCGTTCTGAGCAAACAGCCTGATTATAATGTTATCAAATGAATCCCTTCTGCTCGCCACACCCTTCCGACCTTCCAGCTCATGTTAACGTCCTGTTGTATCAGCAAAACAGCCTTTTTTTCCCCCCTTTGTACTACCTGCTTGTAACAACTAGTTTTAAGCTGCTCATACCATCAAGCCAGGAGGGGGCCTTGAGAGAATCTGACTTAAGGCTATGGCACTAAATTACAGCAAGGCTTTCCCTATGTAAGAGGCTTGGGAAATATTCCAGGCAGCAGGTTGCTCACCTTTACTTTAGAACAAAACTAATTCAATCACATATTGACTTGCCAAGTACTTTTTCCCCAGTGGGAACTCACTATGGATCCTCCTATAAGTTTACTCAAGTGTAACTCGACGCAAGAGCTATGAAAACAGGATTTTCTTCAAGGAAGTTGCACTTCTATAGAACTTGTTGAACAAAGCTATGCACTTGCCAAATAGTGGCTGCTCGAGTTATGAAAGAGAGTTTGTTTAACAGAAAACAAGTGAATATGTGTCCGACTGCCTTTCTCTTCCCCTTCACTGGCTGAGGGACAGGATTCAGCTGAGGCCAAAGACGACTGCTTTGCTGTCTGAAAGAGCGGCAGACTCACTCCAAGCTGAGACCATGTGAACACAGGACATTAACGCTCATTCAGGGTGGACATTTCAGAACTAGCCAGGTTTCCTAGAGCCATACCAAGGGGGTTTGTAAAAACTATTCTGTTAAAATCACTTTTTTCCTACTAATCCTCAGAGTCCCTCTCCCCAATAAAAATTTCAGAAGAGTGTCACAGATTTGCTTTTAAACAACTCTCCCATTCGCCACCAGATGTGAACAGGCACCATTTGGATGCTTTGAACTCTGTTCTTCAGAGAAGCAAGGCAGGCCGGCCTTCTTGCACTTGTCAAATGCACAGTGCCTGGCTCTTAACAAGCTTCCAAGAGCACAACGAAGCATGTTTTTCCTACTCTCTCAAGCACTGAAAACCTGCAGGTGCAACTTTTTCCAGCTGCCCAGTAACTGAAGCTAGAAGTGAACAAGTCACATTAGCTTGATCTCCACAACATCCCTACGTGTCCTCCAGCCATCGCCAGGCACCCACAGCCATTCTGAAACACTCAGCATCTGGCCCTGCTCCAGCTCAGTTACACAGCACCTGTAGCAAGGAGGCAGAGGAAGGCACGATCATCATCAAGGAACAGCATCAGGAGAGATGGATCCAACCACAAATCCTGCATTTTTCATGATGGGCACCAGCCACGTTCCCTACCCCATGGTACATAAAGAAAAAAAACTCTACATAAGGTGCTGACTGCACCACAGGTATGACAACGGGTTTGAAATTCCAATTGATTGCGGACCTTCGCTACTATCTGCTCCGATGGTCTGCACAGCATCGGTGATTTATGAAACCTGCACAGCAACCGGGCAGTAGAAATAAAGACAACAGAATAAACTTCATAGTTTTTATTCTGCAAAGCAATATGCACATCTTACAAACACAAAATTAATCTAGGAGAGAAATGTCATTTCCAAATCAGCTATTAACCATCATGCAACAAGACAAGTGAAATGTAAGAACAAAACAAAACAAAAAAGCCATCTTAACCCTACAATCACCTGCAGAGGGTTGAAAACCAAGGCTCAGATTTTCTATGTAATGCCAAAGAAAAATGCAAAAGAAAATGGCAGCTTTCTAAGAACAAGAAAACACGTACAAATAGAATCAAAACTGATTCAAGTCATAGTTAAAAAGAAAAAGAAAACAAAAAAGGAAAGATCAATATGATCTGAACTTTAATATTAAAGTTTTTACTCTTCTGTTTGGCTGCATTTAACTTTTGTACATTGTGCCTAGGAACAATCCAATATTCCTCAGTATTACAGCATTTCAACCTGATGGACACCCTTACCCCTCTACTGGAATACAGGGGTGCAAAGGATAAACTAAGGCCAAAAAATACAACTCTAATGTTTTCCCTTTTGCGATTGTGGGTTGCAATCGCAGTATTTCTGGGTACTCCAATCAGTGGGTGATCCGTTGCAAAGCATGCTCCTCTAATCACCAAATAGCAAAACCAGATTAAAAAAAAAAAAAAAATCTGAAAAAATCTGTTTTCCCCAAGAGACCAAATTCCAGTTGGAACATTTGGAGTTTGGTTTTTAATTTGCTGAAACAGAAAGGACTCGGCTTTGCTTTTTTTAAAGGAGTTGTATTATGTTGGGTGTTTTCTAGGTATTTCCAGAATTTGCAACACCACCCCAATCCATTTCCTATTCCTGCCTTTGGTCCCCAGATCAAGCCACCCTCGTAGGCAACTCTGGAAGTCAGTATTAATGCAGAAGGCTGGGCATACATGAATTAGGAACAGCTCAGACAAGTTTTCATGAGAAGCCGTCTACCTGTTTGGACTTCGCTGATTCATGCCAGCGATCAGTATTAGCCCATAGCAGCATCAGGAGAAAACTGGAAGCTTCATTTTATCCCTAGACTTCAAGCTAGGCCATCTCTAAAGCTTTGCCTTAACATCCCTGGAGAAAAACACATGTTAGTTAACACCACTTAAGTAACTGAAATTCTATAAAGGAAACATGTTCTGAAGAAATGTGTGACTATTTTGCTTCGAACGCTCTGAAGACTCGTGAACTTACTGAAGTCCCATACATACAGGCCGACAGACCAGTAGGGTACCATTTAATAGCGTCTATAGGTAATAAACCAAGAATCATATGCCAGCATAATCGAGACTGTGAGATTTTGACTTGGGTTTCTTATTTTGTGTACTTTAGAGCGAAAGGAGGAGGGAAAAAAAGCTTATGTGTATGTATGCAGACCTGCAGTCACACTACCCGACAAGGAAGCTGAAAGCCAAGATGAAAGGTCAATTAAGGCAACCAGTGAGATTTTAAAAGCAGTGGTGGAAATATCTGCAGGAAACCCCTGACTCCTGAAAATTAAGGAGGCTGCTCAGTAAGAAGCCATAAAGAAACAGCAAAAGCCAGAATGGGAAAGGGAGAAGTGCACAGAACAAAACCTCTGATTTAAGAATGGACACAGAGAACAGTGTGTGTTTTACTGTGTGGTTTCTTTGACCTTAATCACAACAGCCCTAGTTCTTCCCTTGTCATTTTCCCCTGAGTGGACAGCATTAAATGGAAATTGGGCAAAGCTAATAAAAGTGTCATTTTCAGCTGCCCTTCAGAGATGGATGGAGCGTCCCAAAGTGAAGCTCTGTAACAGACTATGGGATTTCTTTTCCTTTCATTATTTGCACTTGCCCAAGGCTGTGCAGAGCCCCAGCAGACTGTTAATACAATACATCTTTTTATTAAGTTTCACTTTCTAGAAAAAAAAAAAGTTTACAGAAAGCTGCTCTGGAGCAGAGACGCACAATCCCGGTTTGAGGGCTGCGAATGGGAGGCCAAGTGGAAAGCTTTCGAGACAGTCTCTATGCTGACTGATTCTCTGGCATTCAGCAAGCCAAATGACAAAAAGAAAAAAAAAAAAATCAAAGCTTAGCACTTTTCAGTAAGAAACATTTTAAAATGGGACTTCACTTCTTATTATTTTTTTTTTTACTATGAATAAAAGCACAAGTTTGTCCTAAATACAGCACTATTAAAATGTGAATATGTATTTCTTTTTTCAAAAAAAATCTAAAATGTTGATATCTTTTCTTGCAAGCAAGGAGCAAATGGAAGAAAGTATTAGGCCACACAAATACACATTTAATTCATGTAGTAGATCGGTGGCTTTGGAAATGCAGTATTATATCAAAGGTGCATACTGTTTCAAACACACTGTACATATCATTGGGCAAAAAACAAAGATCTGTTCATTTGTTTGAGACACTTGCAAAGGCATCTTAACCTGCCCAGATGCAGCTAGACAAAAATATCTTGCTCTGACTATATGTAGCCATATCACTAAACATATCTACACAAACATTCGGCTATGTCCACAGGTAAAGACTGAAAGTTTCCGGCCGCACTACAATGCGGAACAAGTGCATCATCTGACCTATTCTGAATATACTTTTATAAATATGTACAAATCAATTACAGGCACTTGAAATGTCTTTGGTTGGAATAAACCAACATTGCAAGATAATGTATTCACAGAGTGTTAAGACCCATTCTGGGTTCAGCAGGCAATGATTACGGTTCTCAGTCGTCCTCAGTAAAAGGGGACGATGGATTATGCTTCTGACAAAGCAACCTAAACAAAAGAAAACATTTAATTAAAAGTCAAATTCTTAATCCCATAACAATGATATTACTTATCTCCATGCAGCTGGCATATCTGTCCTTGCCCTTTCAAAGAACCTTGAAAAGTCTAACTCAGAAAGGAAATCAAAGTAACTCTGAAGGTGTTTTGTACTTAGCATAACCAATTAAAAAAACCCCAAACCAGCTTATACTACAAAATATCATTATGATCAAAAGGTGCCAACATTAACTTCCTACTTCACAATTAAATATATTCGTATTTAATCCTTCAAGCAAAGTGCAGGTCCCCAAAGCAGTACTGCATAACGACTGTTTCAATAGCCTTGTCATTGTTTTAATTTAGTTCTGATGAACAACCATCAGAATTATGTATCACGTTTTATTCAAAGTTTTCAGTCGGTTGGGACACAAGATAAATAAAACTACCCAATGCTATCTATTCAATGCTTCATACGAAATGGTGCGAGTAACTCCAGAATTCCAGCAGAAGCGTTGCATTACAGCACTTACTGAACTGCACTCATCCACTGCTGTAGAAGCCTAACTCTGAGGATGTACAAAGCACATGTATGTATTTTGTAGCACCCATCCATACTGTCCACAATGAAACACCTATGCCTCTTTGAAAGGGAATTAAGTCTACATCTCCAGAGATAAGAAAAACCAGACTGTGCTGTGTAAAAAGGGAGGTTGTCTATGTTTTATCAGAGTCAACATTTTGTTATTACACAGACTCACCTTTTCAGAGCAGAATTCTGTATTGCTTTGCCTCAGTTTGCTTGGTCTGCCCTTAATAACTGCATAGCAGAACATCGTAATCACCATCACAAAAAGAAAGTAACTGGTATGCATGAGATGCAGGTTTATTAGAGAGCGATCATCCTGCACAGAGAATTAAAACAATTTACTGACAATGCACCAATAGTTGACATTTTATATTAAAGCAATAATTATCAGATCAGCACAGAAATTACTTCATGGATCAAATTTCTCTCCTTTGCGCAGCTGGCACAGTAATGAAAGTGATTCCTAATTGTGGCACATAAAGAGCCAAAATGTTCCTCATGTTAAAAATCTGTACTAGAGATCTCTTCTCATATGCTGGCAGCGTCTTTGGTCAAATGATTTCAAAATATAAATGTTAGTTATTAACAGCTGAGACACATGGAGATTACATGACAACCATCATGCCCACCAGGGGTAAAACATAGCCAACTCTGTCTCAGCCCTTGCGCTACATAATAAACCAGCACCGAATATGACTATTTTACGACATGAACAGAACCATATTCAATTAAAACAGAGCTAGGCATTTATTCAACATAACAGATAAAAACACCTTGGCACTTACATCTGGAACTATAACAGTTAGTTTGGGATTTAAAGCATGATACACTTTTCCGATTGCTCCTTTGTAACACCAGAAAGGGTTATAATCTTGTGCATATTTTGTGTTAGAGTCCCTTGCTGTGGTGAAGATCTTGTACCAAAGTGTAGCATTGCTGTATGTTTCAGGAACACAATGTGGTGGCTGACTGCAGAAAAACAGAAATAATTAGCACCTCAATTGCCATTCTCCATGTTCAGTAAGGCCAACTTTTAGAACAGAGTCAAGCCCAGTCTTCTCAACAGCACCATAAAACATGGTTTTCTTTTGGACCTTCCAAAACTACAACAAAACCCAAAGGTTAACCGAAAGGGTGTATAAAACCCATAGGATTCCTATACTAAGATTAGAATTTAACTGGCAAGTTGTTCCAGCAAGTCAACAACCCACAGCTTAATTAGAAAAACACTGGGTTTTGTAAGGCTTCAGAGAGTCATGTGAATCCATCTGGTGGTTCTCCAGGGTATATTGAATAGTGTTAGAGAGTCTTGAGAAAACAAAGGGAAACTATTTTGATGAAAGGTCTGTACCTGCTGGGGTATGGTAGCAAAGCAGCATTCGGCTTACACTGATCTCTCAGCAGGAAAGAGGATAAGAACCTTAGATTCAAGCCTTAGCTCTCACACAAGGTAGTGAAACTAAATTATAGGGTTTCTTTCTTAAACATTCACAGATTCTTTTGTTCCTAGTGAAGTTTAAATCACAGGTAGCATGCTGAAAGGCAGGTAGGGGCTATAGTTCAAAACATCCACAGAAGAATCTAGTGATGCTAGAGGACAGCAAGTCTCAAGACTCAAGACAGGGTTTTCACTGTGGGGGAAGGCAGGCAGATACATAATTACCACGTTCATCAGGAAGTAACAACCTCAGAGAACCAGCTGAGGAATTAATCACCCAGTAACCAGTCTACGAAGGAGAGTTTAAAATGCACTTACACTGTGACAGGAAACACATTGCTGGCTGCTGTCACAGTCATGCAGGTTGTGAACACAACCTGCTCGCAGTGGCCATGAAGAACGCAGTCATCTGAATTCCAGGCAGCCGGCAGGGTGAATGTAATATTTATCTCCTCGTGGGATTCTCTGCCTTTGAGAAAGAGAGAAGGAAAGCTGCTTTTCATTCACAAAAGTATCTGAGCAACAATCACTAGGATAAGGACAACACACAAATGACTAAGGCAGCAACCATAACCCAGAATCTGTACCTTTGAAGTCATCCAGGATCTTTACTATCAACAAAGAGAGCAAAAAGAAAGTTAAAAATCAAAACAACTACAAAAGTCCCAGCTGCTAGTCTTTCTGATCTCTCCTGCCCCCAGAAGAAGAGGGGTCATTAGGCTCCTTTCAGAAATTAAAACCTCACTACTTATAAGTGAATTCATGCATGTTCAGAGACCTTTATTAGAAAGTAAAAATCACAGATCTTTAGCCTTTCTCCTCTCAAAGACTTTGTTCCATATTTGCTTTTTTCTGACACTTACTTTTCAAATTGGAGATATTCATGTAGACAAAAACATGCTAGCAGATATTAAACTGCAGATTAAGTAGTGTATGTTACCTGCATGCGGATATATTCATAATGACAATAAATCCAGGCTACTGTAAATGGAACTTACATTTGATAGCTCTTAAAGCAGTAACAAAATAACAACATAAAATACAGTAATACAGATTTACAGCTATGGCAAATGTCTCTTCACAGGTCTCTGAGGTTCAAGACACCTTCAGGCGTTATTATAAAGTGCAACCCTGGCTAAAAGCTAAAATTCAATGAGGTTCTATTATCAATTTCTACCA
Organism: Gorsachius goisagi; assembly: GCA_018403395.1. NCBI lineage: Eukaryota > Metazoa > Chordata > Aves > Pelecaniformes > Ardeidae > Gorsachius > Gorsachius goisagi. The sequence goes on along the minus strand of BOSO01002251.1, from coordinate 133,852 downwards.
ATTTTCTACAATCTCCTGTCAAAGCTTATTGTCAGAGCAGCCACACAGCAGATCAGTCTCGTCGCACCACACAAATTGTAACCATCTTATTTGTTGCCATTTGCAATGTTTAAGCTTATTCGTGTATGCAGTTTAGATAACTATTGGTTTTAGTCAACATGCTACTTGATCTCTCGTATATACATTAATGCCTTCAAAGTGTGAGTTAAGGACTTGAAGATGTATTGAGATAGAACTGAAGACAGTCACTGCAGAAGCTTTTGCTTAGAGTTTTTTGGTTAAAAATTACCTTCCGTTGTCATTAGGTTAATCATTTAAAACTGCAAAGCTTAATCTTGGCAAACATGCAGGTTCTTTTCCATTCTATACGCAGGGAAAAGTTTTTTTTAGAAACAAGTGAAGAGCACTACGTTGGAATATACTCACAACAAATCTGGAAATACATATATGTTCCAAGCAAAAGATTTATCTCACCAATAATAAGCTGGTGAGTTTGTATTTGATTATACAGTTATCATTCAAATTTATGAAGGTCAACTCTTGCATACCTGAGAGTCCAATTTGGTGTCCAAAAATTGTGGAACTTAGATGTGTGACATTGCGAGAATATCCGCCAAATGGTCTGAGCGGGTCCAGCGTCAACGTGATCATAACAGAGATGTTTATTGGACCAGAGTCCTCAAGAGTTTGTGGAGACTGTGTAGAAGATCTCGCCTGTCCGCTAGTCACGGTGCTTTCTGGAGTTGTGGTATCATTGATGAGATGCTTTAAGGTTTCATTCTCAGATATACAGAAGTCCAAATCATTAAACCTCAGAAGGAAAGTATTCCAGTCCTTAAAACAAACATGAAGATTTCAACCAGATTAGCAAGTTAACTCTTGGCTGCCACTTCTCTAAAGCAGTGCAGAACTGGACACGTACCACCTGCCCACAGCTCCAAGCCTTTTAACGAAAATTACATGGCTCTCAAAGCAAGCACAACCTCCACCGTGGCCATCTCAACAACGGGGCAAGCTGTTTGCAAGAGTTAGACGTGTTCAGTCGCAGTCACTGCCTGAACGCCGCTCAGCACAGCAGCAGAGAAGGCATATACTAACTTTGTTCTCACCACGCTCAGGGTATAAGCGGTTCCTGGCAATGTTTGCCTCATTACAGAACAGTACTACCAGACGAGATCAGAAGTTTCACACACAAGCTAGCTGGCACAACAGAATAAGAAAGGCTCCAAGCCATATTAGGGAAGATCCACGTCAGATGATTCGGCCTCATCCTCAAACTAAAAAAAGACTATTCAAACATTCATACCAATAGACTCTTTCCTTATGAAATTAGAGGCAAGTATACATGAAGACAATCTACCATAAGACTCTGTGCACTCCCATGAGAGGGTTCTTGAGGAAAAAAAAACCCAACTCACTGGTTTGGGGCATGTTTTTCAAATTAGTATTCCCACTGTTCAGCTCAGGAACTTTTTGTACCTACCTCTGTCATTTCTGGTGACTTGATCTCCTTGATTTTGAAGAAATAACCCAGCGTCAGAAAAGCTATTGCCATAGCGCTTACACTGATCATAAAGACCACAAGCGGAGGTCGACTGCTGATGTAAACCTTCAGGTTCTCCAACAGGTTTATGTTGAACATTATTCTGATTGTTCACCTAAAAATAAAGAATATTACAATGGAGTGACTGGGCTGTGTGTGTTACAGGGTGGGGGTTGGTAGATCACATAAGACAAAAGTTTGACAACAAAAAATGGAATCACATACTAAAATGAAATTCAGTTATATGACTTTGTACTGTTCATTGAACGCAGACTCAGTATGCCTTAGATAAAGCACAAATCAAAACATGCTTGACTTCACCTTCTCAGCGCCTGAAATTGCCAGCTAGGAACAGATTTCAAGAAACAAGGACAACTTCTAGCACAGCCAAATATTGCTGATAAGCAATGAAACCAGTTCTTTTCTTTCCCCACATACCTTGGCAGGATCAACACTGCTACACTTTAATTCCAGTAGTATTTGAATTCATCAAATTATAGTGCAGACAAGAGTTGCAATGCAGCCCACAGATCAAACTTTGTACATCCCTGCAGATACTTTCAAAACTGAGACCAAAACCTTAAAAGATCTCCTTTTCCCCCATCCCTAACCCCAAAGGACCAGACCTTCAAAATGGGATCTGAAAAGCAGCCTACATCATTTTAGGATTCTGCATCAAGAATCCTGTGGTCAAAAATACCTAACAACTGCATTGGGGTGGAGGCTGGAAGACTCCTTTCTTTATTTGATTCTTGCAGGATCTGGAGAACTTTGGCCAGAGTCTGCAAACAAAGAGAGGACCCTACACATTTTACTGAATCATTAATTTTTCTCCAAAATATAATACTTTGTCTGATACCCCTTCTGAATTTTCTTTTCATGTACAGAGCAGAAAGACCCAAGCTAAGTTTACTGCATCAGCTTCCTCACCTTCACTCACAATGAAAAGCCAACGGTGCGGTGTTAAAGGGCAGCTTTTACCTACAATCCTGGTTGAAATGGCTTTTAACCCCAAATAAACTGGAAGGGCAGTAACTGTTACTACCAAGGTGTTGCTTATCCCCAAAATTCATAGGAAAAGGCAAGCTCTGAGACTAGTATTTAAAGAATTCAACACTGCAATGTGAGCATTCACACAGATCTGATAACTTTTAATTAAGTCAGGGACACTGCTTCTAGCAGGTCTGGCTGATTCTCGGTGACTCTTATTAGAAGCACACATCATTTACGATCCAGACGTAGCACGGCTGAAGCCACGGGAAGTCTGAGGATGAGAGAGGGACAGGTTTTGAAAAAGAGTGCAAGGGAGGGAGAGAAGAGTCTTTGATCGGATCTACTGATGTAAAAGAAAGCAAGGGAAGGGAAAAGGACAAGCTTTCAGACAAAGTCTTTTTCCAATCCCACAATGTACAATGATCACAACTTTCTTGTGTGTACTCAAGATTCTACTGGCAGAAATACTTCTGCCATTCTTAATGGAAGGAATATTGACAAAACCTGCAAAACTGCTCCAGAGAGGGGAAAGTTCAACTCATGAGAAGAGACCCGAGATCCTGTGGCGATAACACACCACCGAGCTGTGCATGCTGACCGTCCCCATCTCCTCCCCACACACTTGCTCGCCTCGGTGAAATCTGCTGAAACAGGGCTCACTCCAGAGCACAAGATCATGTCCTGGGTTTAATATTTTGCACCATCAACCGATTTTCATCCACCCTGTGAAGATCAGGAAAGCCAGCAACTTTTTATCAGCCAGAATGACTGGGTGACAAACACCTCTATAAAGTGTCCGAGAGTGAAAAGCACAGGGCAGAGCATGGACAGATAGAAGGAGGAGAAGAAAGAAAAGGTGATGGCAAACGTGCACCTTACCAGAACTTCTATCTTTGTCCGAGACCAGCTGTGCTATGGCCGAACAGGCCAGGGAAGGAGTCAGGAGAAGGCAAGAGCAAGAGGGAAAGGGAGAGCTGGTGTTGGTAAGGATCATGCTGGGGACGATCCGCACTTCTGTGCCTCCCATCTTGTCACTGGCAGCAAATTTCTTAAATGAGCCCTAGTTAAAAATCCCAAACGCTCCATCTAGAAACATTGGAGACACATGTTGAGATGGAAAAAGATCAAAAGATAAACCCAAAGCAGAGTTGTATTCAGTGTTCCCTTCTGAATTTCCTCTTGAAAATAACAACACAGATGCAGGCTTTATTACAGCATTTAATCAAAGCGGGATGTCACCCACCGCATATACAGTGCTGCGATTCCTTTCTAAAGGGGCTTCCAACAGCTCCATTAGCATGCTTGTTTACCACAGGGTCTAAAATCATCCATAAAACTGGATGTGCTGAAAAGCATACATATAAAAATATTTAGGCTAATATTTTTATGTAAGAGATCACCAGTTTTTAAGTGCTGCTTGCTTAATAGGCTCCCATAACTCAACGGCTTTGAAAGCAATTAGAAAATGCTATAAGCTGCAATTCCTGAAGCGTAATATGCATTTGTGAGAGAAAAGGGAACAACTGTGGATTCCAATACTAGAGCTGATGTGAAAATAGCAGTTGGACACAGTGCTAAACAGAACCAAGAAGAATGTTTCTGCACTGCTGCCTGAAGAATTAACGATTTTTTTTAGTGAAGTGCTTAAATAGCACTAATTATCAAAGACCTTGTGAAACAGATCAGCGCACGTAAATCAAAATGTATATTCCCATTAGATTTTAGGGGTTTGGTTAAAGGTCCACGCACTTAAACTCCTCCTTTCTGTTCGGACCTGTTGGAAACACAACACAAATGCTACTCTGCCAGCTCTGGTTGTAACTAACAACTTCCCCTCTGTAAATGAATAACCTAAAGAATATAATTTAAACTTTCATTTCTTTTTCACACAGTTAAAAAAAGAAACCGAATGCTATTACCTCCTGGCAGGTCAGGAAAGTCAGATCAGATTTCACTTTTTAGCTAAATAAATAATTTAGAAAGCGGCTCTAATAACTGCTGCTGGCCTTGCCCCACTCCGGCTAAGCCTTTTAATACTTGTGCAATAAAAATCTCCAGAGTCAGCCTTGCAAGTAGCTCAAGCACAACGGGAAGAATGAAAACCGCCAGCCTGGAACATTGGCCACCAACTCCAAAGTAATTGCTCGGTATTGAGGTGTATCCATCAAGACCAAATGCCATGTTCAGGCAGAGTTACAGCTGACGGTGCTCATCGGGAAACACTCAACCAGCACTGGAGAGAGACTGTGCTCCTAAATCAGGCCCTACAACCCTCCGAAATTCTGTTATACAGTTAAAAAAAGATAAAAATGGTGAAGGATGGAAATACACAACAGTGAATATGCCAGAGTCCCAGGCAAACACAGAACTGGGTAGCCATCAAAAAAGTCACTAATAGGGATTCCTAATTCTTCCAGTACAGCTCAAGTCCATATACAGCGACCTCAGAGAAGTCACATTTTAAATTCCTTTTTATTTGTATATGAAAGAATACAGAAAAGGTAACTTCTGAAACAGACCTATGAGTTTTTCAATAATAAAGTACAAATAATGAAAAATCTTGAACTCTATTGCAAAGACCAAAAAGCCAATGAAATGAGTCATAGCAGAAGTATTAAATTCCCATTTCAGGGCTTAATAGGAAAGGAACTGAATTCCTAACAACAATTTAAAAAAAAAAAAAGTGTGCTGTACTAAAGCAGGTATGAAGTAAAATTGCAGTTGCCAAAAAGAAAAAGAAAACAAAACCTGAATTTTAAAGGGATCAAAGTAAACATCTGACCATTTTTATGTGTATCTTGCTATAATGACAACTACCATCTTCCCACCAGGAACCTTAAAATCATGTAATTTCCTTACAAATATTTCCCCTTCTTGTTGTGCATGTCTAGAGGACAAAAACAGCTGGAGGGGTTTAAATAATCAGAAACCACCAATGAAATATCTTAAGGAAGAAAGCTGTGGGTAGAAGAGAAGGGCAGCAGGCCGGTGCTAACCCATCCCAACTGCACTCCATTAAGACCTCGCATATTTTCTAAGCCTGAACATCTTCTTACACATAACAGCGTTTAATCTTAACTGTGCGGTTTAATTCATTTATAAATCAATTATGTTTTCAAAGATGCCCCATTACCAGTAGTACAATGGAGGTTAGGAAATGGGTCACATCAGGGTTAACCACTTTGAATGAAAATCACGTTGCATGCCAAAAACCACTCATAAACACAAATCAACTGAACTGTGATTTTCCTAGCAAACCATCCATAAGTAACATGCAAACAAAGAAATGGTGTTGATCTCAAACTAAAGTGCCTCTGATTTAAGAACAGTAAACAGTAGCAGGTACCAAAAATATCTTTAATTTGGTTTTCTTCTCTTCAAACCGCACTTGATGTCTAACACCTAAACCACAAAAATAGTAAAGCAAAATAGATTGCAGTTGTGGTAACTGTGACGCTGCCTATTAATGTCCAAAATATTCCAGATGGTCTGACAAAACTTTATAAAGACTAATTAATAAGAATGTCTGTATCTCTAACCTAGTATCACCAACCTACTGAACAAAACTAGCAAAAGTAACTTCAGTTGATCTTGCAATTGAAAAGAAAAGCCTCTGCAGGTTCTCAAGCAGCAGCAATTATTATCCTCCCCTCCTTTTTTTAAGGGAAAGAAAATAGCATAAAAATTAAAATTCCACAGAAGCTTCTAAACTCACCAGAAGACTGCCTTGAAATCACAGAAACATGGAATCATTTAGGTTGGAAAAGACCTTTAAGATCATCAAGCCCAACCCTTACCCTAACCCTGCCATCCCATCACTAAACCATGTCCCTGAGCACCTCATCTGCCCGGCTTTTAAATACCCCCAGGGATGGGGACTCGACCCCTTCCGTGGGCACTATTCATTTCTACTACAGAAACTATCAAGAGTTTTTACAGTCAGTTTCTTTCAGGAATTGGGAAAGGCTAATTTTTTTTTTCTTTAAATCTTTGTTAGAATTTCACAACATAATATTTTTATCATAAAACACGCAGTTGGGAGGAAAAGAGGGGTTTCCTACTAATTTTATAGGAAGACTTACTTTGCCATACTGATATCGGGGGGGGGGGTGGGGAGGAAAGGTGCCAGTATCTGCAGCTGTTTCAGTTCATCTTTTTATGAAACATATGAAGACCCTGCGGGATGAAATTGTTCAGCCCAAAACCTCTGTCAGCAGCAGAAGGGCAGGCAGGGCTGACTCCTAGAGGGATGAAGGGAAGGGGATCCTCCAGAGCAAAGCGTTTTTTCCTTGTCCTGTCCTTCAGTGTTAAAAAAAAAACAAAAACAAAGTAAACAGACTCATAGTAAATGTCATCAGACTCCTTCACAAAGTAGAGGAAGAGAAGTAATCGAGGCTTGCAGAGGAAGAAAGTTGATGAAAACATCACCTAGGATCCCTCAATCCACTGCAACCAAACACAACCAAAAGATCAGCAGCCAGATGTGCACAAACACATCTACTCCCCCAGGCTGCTCCGGGAGAATGCACCCAAGCGGGAGGTAACAGTGAATTGGTTCAAACCAGTCAGTGGCTCATCACAGTTTTCTGAGCTATTTTATCCTATAAATATGTTTAACGATTTTTAAAAAAAAAAAGAAAAAAATTCCTAGAATCTGGAAGCAGAAAGCGTGGCAGGAAAATGGCCTGGCCCTTTGCACATGCAAAGAGCACAGATGGAAGACACTGTACAGCACCGAACACGAGCGAGAACATCACCTGCTGAAAAGGAGATGCTTCCCTCATGTTATTCCGATAACGGAGTCAGTCAGGAAGCAGATTATTAACGAAAGCCTGAGAGCCCAGGGACTTGCAAGAACAGAACGAAGCAACGTGCATGAAATGTTTCTTTTCACCGCTCAAAACACTTTCCAAAGCATAATTAAGCATTTCAGCATCCCCAAGAGCTACATAAACAGCAAACATTGCAGTCCTACCCATAAAACAAAGCCAAGGAAGAGAAATAATTTGGTGAGTTACAGTTAATTTGAAGGATCAAACTGATACTGAATTTCAAACACCCAAGTTCCAGACTATAACTCTTGTTAAAGACAGAAAACTTATAATAAAAAGTAAATGAGTTAAAAAATAAACAGGAAAATCTGTGGATCAAATGTTACTCAATCTGCTATGCAACGGTTCCAGACACTGAGCAGCCCTTCCCAAGACACACAGCTGTAGTTCCAGCTGTCTGGGGTGGATTTAATGCAGGCACCTGAACTGCATGTTGTCTGATGCTCCTGGAACAGCCAAGTTCATTTTAATTTATCACTTAAAGAAAAAATTTATGCAGAAACAGACAAATGCAAACAAACTCCTAATACTTTTTTTAAATGCTAAGATTTTTAAAAAAATTGAAGAACCAGAAAAGGGTAGAAAAGTTGTAAGCCAGAAAATAGAAATGGTGCCAGGGAAGCCGTATTTCACTGGTTCAATGACCTCCAAATTCTGACTTTTTGAACAATTTAAAACATACCCAGCTGCAAAATGAAAGTAAACCTAACCTCTGGTTGAAAACAGACATTTTGCTGCCAAACTTTAAAAAGGCAGCCCTGCTTGCCAAGTGAGCCTGTGCCATGGGAAAGAGCACACTTTCATATACAAGAGTTCTGGCTTGCGAATTTTTAAAATCTTCCAATTTTTACAAGTCAAAGTCGTGACTTACACCATGATTTACCACGATCTAGATCATACGGACTAGAGTAAAACATACAAAATTAGATTTAAGGGCTCTGAAGTTGTATTAAAAATTGCTACTCCGGTTCGTGCTGATTAGCACGAGAACCTGGGAGAGGAAGGCAAAAGTCGAATGATTCTGTTTTATAGGATCTGTGGAAGTTCCACGAGAAGACAAATTCCACATATACTGTCCCAACAACAGCCAAATAAATGCAGCTCACAGAAAGGCTTTACTCAAGAAGTATGAAAAGTCTCAGTAACAGTCAAATAATCACAAACTGGCTCAGTGACCAATTTGAGAAGGTTAATCGTTGACTTCTTCAAGGCTACTCATTAAGGAATGCGGCACAGAATTCAGCACTGTAAGCACAGAAAAAATGCCAGAAAAAGGCTCTTCGGACTGTTTTAACGAGAACTGTTGCTTGTAATGAGAACCGTGAGGCAACAGAGACGCAGACAGATACACAGCTTGAATCCCAAACAGAAAATGACTGACAAGTTGAGGAAATGGCAGCTTTAGTGGAAATGGCAAAATAAGAGCTCTGGATTTAGAAAGGAGGTAACCCTGGCTGGGAGAGAAGCAGGGAAACAGCCAGTGGCCACTAGCGAAGGAGAGAATACAAACAGCAGCAAAAATGAGTGAAGTTTGGGACTTCGGCAACAGCTGAGATATCGAGGATGTGGCAATAGTGTTACCGTGCCTCTCTACTTCATCCCCACTGCTCAAAAGAAATAGGGCTTTAATTTGCGTAGCCTAAGCTCACGTAGGTAAGCACAGTCTCCATTTTACAGACAGATAATTAACCAAACCCAACATGCCAGGTCTATTCCAAAACAAAACCTGGGATCTCCGAGTCCTGGGAACCAGCTTTATTCACAGGTCAGAACGGTCTCAAAAAAATGAAACTCCCAACACAGACTGGCTTTTGGCGGGGGGGGGAGATTTGGGAAAAGCAACAAAATTCTGACACCACCGAGTTTCATTAATACTTAGTTTAGGGCTCATTTGATAGATCAGCTTCATTCCTACAAAAAGTGTTTTGCTATTTAATAAAAAAAAAAAAAAAAAGAAAAATATGATGATCACAGCTAACAGGTCTGCAGGAACACTGGCAGGGAGTGTTTACAGAGGGAGCTGCACTCCTGTGGTACGACATCCGTCCAGGGGTGACGGACGTGCCAGCCTCCTGCCCCTTGCCGGATGCATCTGGCTCACACAAAGGATGCCGAGGTCTGTTTGTTCGTGCCCTCAGATGCTCCTCTCCGCTGACAGAGCACAGGGGTTTGTATTATCAGGCGGCATTTCAAGTTCTTGTCTTTCAAGTGGAAAAGAAGAATCGCATTCTGCCGGCCCTGAGCCACTCCTCAAACCACGGGAAGTACGAGAGCTCCTAAGGTCTTAATCCTCTTTGACGGGACTAAATCGAGGGTCAAAGAGCATTCAGTCTCGCAGGCGCAATTCAGCGTTCCCTCTGCTCAGAGTGCCTACAAAAGTTGTCCCCTGTCCTGCGGGCACCTGCTGACCTGGAATTGGATTGCAGCCACTGGCTCATTCCCCAGGGAAACAGAACTGGCAGCAGCTCACTAGATGAACCTAGAACCATTTTCTAGGTCCAACCTAGAAGAAAAGGGATTAGCACGTATTTCCTATAACTCGACCGCTTATAAAAACACATTAATTACCACAAAAGATAGGTCCGGCCACTCTGTGACATACTCCCAACTGCAAAACTTCTCAGAAGTTCGATGAGGATGTGAAGAGTAATCCTTAATGAATTCTTATCTAGACTCAAGGTTTGTCTAGCAGGGCAAATTTACCCCTGTAATTATCCTGCCAGAGCTAATCATGCAAATAAATTTCCCCAGAGAATACAAGCCCTCAAAAAGCAAACAAAAGGAAAGGGTAAAAAAAAAAAAAAAAAAAGCAGAGCTGTAATCTGTTCTTTCCCTTACCAGGCACAAACGTTTCCCAGGGTGTCCGTATCTGTGGTTATGATAAACGGTTCAAATTCAACGTTCCGTATCTAGCAGCCATGTTCTAGGCACGATGCACCGGAAATTTTTATTATTAAAAACATTGTGACATCTTCAGTCAAGTTAAACCCAAAAAGTAAATGAGGATACAATAGGGAAATGCAGGGAATAGCAAAAAAGGGATCACTACTCAGAAGCTGCTTTGGAATGGAAATATTTTTACCGGAATTAGGCTTTCTTACTATTTTTTCCTGGTACGGTGCCACAAGTACCGAGTTCAAGCTAACAACCCTTTTAAAGAAAATCAAATTAAATAATAAAGCAAAGCTCACGCTAAAACCTACCGGCCGGGGCAGACCACGGCGCTTCACCTCATCGCCGTGTAGCCCTGGAACCAGCACAGGGAGCCGGACCCCAGCCCACCCGCCCCGCCCCGCCGCCGGGGCCGGCAGCCGCTCCCGCCGTTACACAACCGTCACCGGAGCAACCCAACGCCCCGCTCCGCCGGCGGATCCCGGCGTCGAGGCCCGGGCAGGGCCCCCCGGGGCGGAGGAAGGCGAAGGCGACCCCACAACCACCGCGCCCAGGCCCGCCGGGTTGGCGATGGCCGAGACGCCCGGCACGGCGGCCCGCGGGCCCCGTCAGCCAGAGCCACCCCCGTCCCCATCTTACCGGCGCCCGAGGCGGGGGAAGAGGCCCCCGGGCCGGGCGGGTGGAGGCCCGGAGGCAGCGGCGGTGCTCAGAGGCGGCGGGGCTGCCGTGCGGGCGGGCTCTGCACCATCCTCCTGCCCTGACGGGGGCTACGGGGAGGGGGCCGGACGGGGGCGGGGAGGCCGCTGCCGGCGCCGCTCGCCCGGACACCCGCCTCTTCCTCCCGCTGCTTCCGGGGACGCAGCCGTGACCCCCGCCGGCCGCGCGGACGGTGGCGCGGGGGGGACAAGCTGCTGCTGCGGCGCCGGCAGCGCGCGGGCGGAGCCAGGCGGCGGGCGGGGCCCCACCGCGCCCAGGGTCCCCCCGGCCCGGCCCGGTCCCGGGGACACCGGTGGCTGTGCTCGCCCCCGCGCCAAGCTCGGGCTCGACGGCGGCAGCTGGAGGCCTGCGGAGCGGAGCGCTGAGGGCTCGGATCGTACCGCGCCCCGCGTTGTCTGCCCGGGGCGGAGCGCAGCGCCTGAGCGCAAAGGCGTTGCCGACGTTTCCAAGCCCCCCTTTCCCACTAAATCCCCATCCCCAACACCCTGAAGGCGGTCGAGATTAAATCCCGAGAACAGAGGGCTCGACGGAACCAACCGGAATAACTTTTAATTGTACGAAGAAGGCGAAGCCCTGCGTGCAGGGACCCAACGCAGGGGGGCGGAGCCGGGGCGATGGGCGAAGGACAGAGCCAGGCTCTGCCCGGCGGCAGCCAGGGCCGGGACCCACGGATCCCGTGGCAGGGAAGGGCCCAGCTGCGTCAGCCCCTGCTCGGAGCAAGGGCAGCCTCCACCCCGCTCCCCTGTCCCCCACTCCAGCAGTGGGAGAAGGTGGAAGGAAAGCAGCCATAAGCATGGGCAAGAGCGGTGGTGCTTCAGTCTGACCTTTCTACAGTATTTTCCTGAAGATGTCCAAGGACAGTAGTGAATGTCACCTCCTCTCTTGACTGTGGGGACTAGTGTGTATGCGGGTAGTGCCAATGCACATCTGGCAAGCCTCTCATTTAAAAGAAAAATTACATACACTCGTTCTGTACACGTCTCCGCCAAAAGGCCAGTTGCTGTAGATGAAGCAAAATGACACCTTATCGCCTGTGGGATACCTGCATGAAGTATCAAAAACTGTTTTGTCCCGTTGCAGCCACTACAGCATATCAGCCTCCAAAGTTCAGCTCTTCATCAGATGGAACACTGCTTCCTCTCCCCTCAACGATTTTAGCCCCCCCCCTTTTTTTTTTTTTCATATTGCTGTTAAATAGCACTGGCTATAGATATTGACATCTCTGCCTCCCTACCTTGAGCACGATACCCAGCCACAAGAGACTTACACCAGAGAATTTGTAAACACTGATGATAACTGGGTAGAAGAATCAATTTAATTTTGTAATTCAGTTATGTGAAACCAAAGACCTTGTACAGTTTAATTAACTGGTACTTCCTGTAAAATAGGTTCTTTACTACAGCAAAATAAATAGGTAGGTGACATGCAAAGCAGTAGTTTGCAACTTAACTTCCAGCTCCTAGTAATGAGCTCACAGTCCTCACTGAGTAATGCAGAACCAGTAGTGGGCAGCTGAAAAACCCAAAGAATTTCTGGCACAGCAGGCCATATTCTAATTCACTTTAAGATAGTGTATCAATTAAACTCTCTGGTTCACCAGTAACTTGTTCATAGACACCATTCAGTAACTGCATTCATTTTTGCACCACTGGGATCTCTCACCGTATCTTATCCCAAACTGGCCTGCGGGACCAGAGCACCTCTATGCCACGGCGATGCCTGGTGGAGCCTGGAGCCAGTACCAAGCTCATCCAGCACTGCTTACTGGAGGGTTCATCAGCTCAGGCTGAGCCCAGAACTGACACAGCACCTCCCCAGCGCAGCAAGGGGCACCACCCAGTGCCCCGCGCTTGCCCAGTCTATTAACATACTGGGAAGATCCTCCGCAGTTACTACTATGGCAAATTTTAAGCAAGACAAAACTATTTAACTGTTTTACCTACAGAGAGGTCATTTGCCTAATAAAATATTGACAAGGTCATAAAGCAGTCCAGGTACTCAAACACCAGAATGCAAGTTCCTGTTACTACTTGGGTTATGCTACGGAGCAAACCTCTCCCGGTTGCTAACTTTGAGGTGGGGTATGGAAATCCATCTTACTTGCCTGCTGGGGGGGATTCAGAAGATTTGTTTCCTGAAAACACTGCCACTTTCATAGCTTGTTAACAAGATGGCACAGGAGTAAGAGATACTTTAGTTAGAAATGCACCAGAAAGTCATTCTTAAGTACTTAAGCACTACAATGACCTTTCTGCAAAGAAAAAGACATTGTTACCTAGGCTTGAACAGCTCAGAATTCTGTCTCCCAAACCACAGAGAATGCAGAAGCTGTCACAATTGTATTCACATTCATCATTAACAGCATAACCAAACGCAGTGATGAGATTGTCAGGAACTCATTAACAAGGGCATAGTGTACACACCTTTATTTAAACATGGCAATTTACACAATAGCTAAAAGTTTGCGCTTTTTTTATTACCCCCTCAAGAAAACCTGTGTACCTGGATACCAGAATTAGCACCTAGTGTTTATAAAGAAAATAAAGACTCTGCAGTATTACTTACTGCAAGCACTGGTCAGATCCTAAGCAATTTGGGCGCAGTGACACATGGACACATTAAATAATCTAACTGCTTGTGCTCATCCGATTAGTTCATCGCTTCACCTCAGCGGTGGAGTTTTGGGTAACTGGTTATCTCTGAAACATGGGGAATGCATAGTTCATAAGGCTGAATACATTTGATAAAAAGGGAAAAAAAAATCACAGTTGTGGTCTGAAATTATTGCAGTACAAATTTAAAATAGCAGTGTTTTTAAAGCAGTGGAACATAATAAAGAGGTAGGTACTTTCCTCCTTGATGGTAAGAATTTAACATTGCTTAAGAGTAGCTCAAGCTAAGTCACTTTATCTTGGATATCTCAGGTACACAAACAAGTCATGGCAGACTGGATTAACTGGAAGATATTTGAAATTATATATAAAGTGTTTCACTGGCATAAAAAAGTTCTATTGCAAGAGGTTACTTTTTGTGGAATGAGCTATTATTCTTAACTTGAAACATACCAATTAAACTTTTGGTGACATAAAGCCGTATTTACCTTTATGTTCAACACATGAGCAAGGTAACTCCCTTTGCTAAAGGGGGGGGTCACTAAGAACAGAAGACTGATGTTTCATGAAAGTAAAGTGCACTTTTCTGCTCAGAGCAATGGCTTGTGCTTCTTCTAAAAAGCAGCCTCTAATTATATGAACTTATTTATGTACCAGGATTGTCAAAAAAAAAAAAAAGCAGTCAGGACCTAAACCACTGATGGAAATTACTAGGCAATGCCAGAAAAGAAAGCCACTTCTGGTGCAACTCTTGCACTATCTCCTCCCTGCCTACTTTTCATTCCACATTATGCAATTTTAATAAAAATATTTCCTTCCTTTCTGAAGCTTGGCTCAGCATTCTCTTCAAAAGTAGTAGTATCAGCAGTTATGTTAACCACTGGAGGCTATCAGGTGTACTGACAAAGCAGAGAGAACATTTACATGAAGAAATGTCATTTTAAATAGCACTTTTTTTTTTTTACAGAGCAGATGACAAGATGAATGTCAAGTTTTCAAATGGTTACAATACTTCTCTGACTATAGTTCATTGGTTATACCATCCCGCTTACTGAAACATTAACAGTGTACTTGCCTTTATACTGCAACATGATTTAACTGAAAGGTGCTAAAATGAACACTTTTATGTAATTTTCACTCATACACAAGATGTCATGCACAGTTGAGACATTATGTTTTAAATCTATTTACAATTTTACATATTTTACAATATATATTCAATCTTTACAGCTACAGAATAAATTCAGACTAACATTGATGCCTTTTGAGTTCCTGCTAGAACTCGAATTCTTTAAGTTAAACTAATTATTAAAAACAAGTAAGTGCATGCCTAGAAGGAACCTTTCAGGAAACACGTCAATGGACTAGTGTTGCTTAAAAATTACACCGGTTTGTGTAGAAAATTTAAATTCAGTTCAAAAACCCACAAAAGCCTAATAGAAATCTACTTGACTAAAATAAATACAATTCATTACACTTAACAAAAAAAATAGTACCTTTAAAAATGTACGGATTTAAGCTCATCTGATTTTTAGCGTTAAATTTACTTCCCTTCCCCAGTAGGGGATAGCACTACGTGAGGATAATGATGCTTTTCAAAGCTAACACTGATAATTATCCTGCATAAACCTGAGGCTGCAGTGGTGGGGGCAGCTTGTCATTCTCCACATTTTCAGAGTCAATAGCTGCTAAGGCTTGATTTTTTGGTTTTATTTCTAATGGATATTTCTCAACAATATCTTGGACTTCCTTTGTAATTCCATCAGTCCAATCTATTAGGTCTTTCTCAAGTTTCTTGGCTTCATTGACAATTCTTTCCTGTCTCTCATTCAACTGAGATAGCAGGTCTAAGTTTTTATACATTTGCTTAACACCCAGGCACACATCAGGTGAGAAACTGTCAGATTCCTGCTTCTTCGGGGACGTCTGACCGGTCATAAACCGATCAAAATCTTCTTGGCTTAGATTTAAAGACTGAGCATCCAGTTTTTCAATGAAGGCCACAGCACAGCACTACAAACAAACCAGAGTAAGCATCATTGCAAGCTACAGATTGGAACTTACACATTCCATTTTTTTATCCTGCTGTTAGACCAGTAACTGATTATTTTATTTAATGCCTCAACAGATTGCTCCTAAAGAGCTTTTCCAGAAGCTAACTATATCAGGCAGTTCACACGCCTCTCCTCTCCCCAAAGTCTGAAGAAGTCAAAAACTCTGAGTACAGGAAGACACCATTTCAGCTGAACGGTACTGACTCCCTGGATAATGTCCATTACAAACCTCAGGGTCACTGCATTTTGGAGGCGAGAGACCAGAAAGAACAAGACATGGCAACTAGACGAGAGCACTATATTAATATTTAATAATCTGACCAGCAGAGATCTGCTATGCTCTCTTCATTTTCTGAAGGAAGGAATGCCAGATGCCCATCTTACCTTGTGGATGCTCTCCTCCTACTGAAAGGATTTTTTAACATTCCAAGCATTTCATTCAACTATGTATTTTGTGTTTTCCCTTGAGAAATGCTTTACGATGAAATGCAGAGAAACCAAGTTCATAATCATAACTCCTTCTAATATAAACAAGCATAACAATAAATGCCTCCTGCAGAAGCTTTAAAAAGCCTGTTTACCTCCACACATCAATGGCCTGGTTCTGCAGTCCCTTCAAGAGTTAAATTCTTATGGGCTTAAATGGGGAACTTTGCATCTGAAACATCTGCACAGCCCAAGCTCAGGATTTTACGAATAGAAAGTACTTACCTCCTTACAGAATAAAAATATACTCAGGTCTTAGCATCAGGCTGTTCAAATAAAGGGTGCAATATTATAAAGAAAGCAGAGCACGGACTGGTTTGGAAAGCAGAGAAGGAAGAGAGAGGAGATATAAAGCAAAAGAGCTCACTGTACTCTAAGTAACCTCAACCACTATTTGAAGAGTAGTTTTAATTTTTCTTCTATGTTATACTGTGTTTGCCTTTACTGGCAATTCCTACATCCAGATAAAAGACGACCTTGTATAAAACATCAACACTATTCCTGCACTTACCAGATTGGTAAAATAGTAGCCATCTTCTCCTGTCATTAGCCTGCTTGGATTACAGAAGCGTGTTATATACTGGATGTTAGACTGCAGGCGAGGTGGGTTTCCCTTCAAAACAATGTATATAAGTGTTGGAAGAAAGTCATCAGCAGAAGCTGGCTCATTTTTTGTGATTTTAATAGCATTAAATATATGCTTGCTGCACTTGGTGATGCATGCTAGTTTATCACGAGGGACGCGCTTTGAATCCATTTCGATAATATCTGTAAGTTAAAAAAATTGCACAAATCATTAAAACCATATTAACTAGACACCCGAATGAGTAGGACACTTACTAGACGATACTAAAACAGCATCATTTTTATCTGTGGTGCATGATGTTCCATAAACATATCTCTATTCCAGCTTCCCTTCGCTCAGTCCAAGTACTCCAAATAGAGCAGGTAAGCCTAAACGCTTCTGTGATAGAGAAATTATTCCTGCTTCACAGATGACATACTAGGCCAATACCATAAAGACTACTGCAAATCTAGGAGCCTGGATCCCCTTCTGATGACAGCAGAAAATAATCTCTATGAACAAGAGATTTCAAATGTGTAGCTGTAAACATAACTTCATCACAAACCTGTAATTGCTTTTACAACCATATCAGAGACTTCTGGAATTTCTTCATTGACAGGAACACACAGCATTTGTGGAGTTACCCAGTGCAAAGCCCTATGACAAGAAAAAAATGTCAAACCATTCCATGCCAGTAACATTCATGTGTTTGAAGCCAGCTACTTCTTGAATTCAATGCACAAGGAGTGCTTTGTACAAACGAGGCACTAGTCCAGTTATAAGCTAGTTTATTCCAAAGTAATTTATTTCCAGAAAAAATATTTTCTTTTTTTTCTTTGCTATAATTTAACAAAAGCACACCAATTAGTTTTCTAAGCATAGTAGCTTTCATTGTTCATTCTGTTAATTCCTTCTGCTTCTTAAATAAAGTGGTTTTGACTGTTTCTGGTTAAAAAGCTCACCATTTTTGTATGCACAGCAGAAGACTCTTAACATGCTTGATTCAGAGCTCGTTCACAGGACTGTAGATTACTCAGCTATTTTTCTTTCAAAGACTTACCTGATTCTCTTTTGGACAGCAAGATCTTTCTTCTCATCATCAGTTGTTTCAGGGCAAAAGACATATTTATACTGTCGAGTCATAATGTATTTTTCAATCTGATCCATTGCTTTCTCAACTTTTTCAGGGGGCACTGAAAGGTACAAATCCCACCCCAATGTGGTAAATAAAGTATTCCATGGCTGTTTTGAAGATTTATTAAATTTTGGTCCTAGTCTCACCAAATCAATACCATTGACTTGAGCCAGCCTGAGTTAGTAAAGAATGGATACACTTGGAGTACTGTCACTCTCTACAGCAGAAGTAAAAATACAATGGCGAGAACACCATAGCGACATGCCAAAGTACGTACGTGCATATGGTCACAATGAAGCACATTCATTTAGCACATTCAACACACAAATTAGGTTCAGCTGCTTGTAGCTTACAAGAATATTTCTCAAAAATACAGTCTTTGAGAATAAATCCAATGAGGTCTTCCAAGTCCTCTGTTCCTATTTATGTCTAAAAAAATCCCTGGGTATGTTCAAGCTGCGCCACTTGCATACCAGGCAAGTAAAAGCAGTCCACAACAGCAACGCTCCCCTCTCACTGGCTTCTTGTGCATTAGTGTAATGTAAGGCTCACAGCCTGTTAATTGGGTTGAGGCTATACATTCAACCTCAGCTTTAAACAAACTATCAAATTTTAAAAAAGAAATGACTGAAGCGCATTTAATGAGAGTTTCAGAAAAACCTGTAAAAACAAATAATTTAGACTGCAAAACTTTACAGAGCGGGTGCTTCTGGGAATAGTTCTGACTATGGTACTAGAATTTCTTAACAGCATTTCCGGAAGCTGGTTAGGAATGCCTCATTTTACTTGAAAATGCAAGAGGCTTCATCCTCAAGTCAATACTATTTCAGCAGTATGATATGAGGAAGAAGAGCATACCTTTCCAACGTGTCTGTAATTTCTCTGCTACATTTTGATAGAAGTCCTGGGCACATTCGGATTGTTCCTCAATACTTAAGTCCTGTAACAGAAAACTGATTAAGTGTGCGTGTGTGGAAGAAATGGCAGCTATGCCTCGTATGTTTTGGTTTTGTTTAAGGAAAGTGTCCAGCTGCAGTAACAGCCTGAGAATGGAAATATATCATCAGAGGTGTTTATGTTGGCTAAATGATATTCAAAAACATAAGAAACCAAGGCATACTGGCTCTTTAACATGTGAAAGATGTTTATTTGCTGAACAGATATGTATTAGCAATGGAATTGGACAGGTGCAATGCCATTTTCCCCAGACACATCCCTGAGTAATGGTGACAGAATGCTTACTCCTAATTTTGTGCCTACAACTTTTAAAAAGATGATTTAAAAGAGCGAGCAGCTCTGTGGTGCTTAGTCACTGGCTAGAGTTAAACCACTGCAACAGTATACTAAATAAATTTGAAACAATATTTAAACAGTAAACACTTCTAATGATAAAGTTACTATGAAATATATTCACAATGTTATTTGCAAAACAGCATCATCTTTCGAGCATTAACTGAGTTACTGAAGAATATAATGGAGGTTTGAAGGGTTAAAATTAACTGTACGGATCAAGTCACTTTTCACCATTAAATGGCACCATAAAACCCTATGTAAAAAAAAAAAAATTGAGGGAGAACTTGGTATCTGAATTCCCTAAGGCCAAGACAGTTACTCTGAACACAAAGTCAGCTCTGATGGCAGTGCTGCATTTTAGGCCTGGAGTCCGTGTAGTAGCAAATTGTACATTTTGAGAAAGACTTCTTTTTGACTAGTACAAACGGTCAAGGAACCAGGAAGTGAGAGTACCTTCGATGTTTATAACTAATAATAACAACAACAATAATACTACACTATTTTTTATAAACAGTGCTCAGAATCAATCAGCTCTAAAAGAAATAAGTACTTGAAGATGTTTTCAAACTGGAGGGCATGTAAGATTCCATCAAAACTCCCTTTAATTTCCAGTCCAATTTGAGGGTATAATTTGAGTAACTACATACTAAATAGGAAAAAACCAAAACCAAACCAAAAAACAAAACGGTGTGCTGAATTTGAACCATAGGTGGCACTACAGACACATTAATATCTCAAGAACATTAAGTTTTTACATGGAGAAAGAAGATGTAACCCTTATTCCTCATTAAAACAAAAGCCCAGTCAAGTTCCCCTTCCCGAAAGGAGACATTGTGGTTTGTATTACCTTTGTTACTTTTTAGATTCAAGATGTGTAAAAACTCATTATATTGTAATTTCCACAGGTCATATTTATCTAGGAAATTGTTTGTTCAACAGACACTTTATCTTTCAGAACTAATTTCTTCAGGATGCAAAGGAAAGTTCTCTCAGGACACCTGAGCTACTGGGGTTTGAGTGTTTCTATGGTCATACACCACACCAAAAAGAAAGGCGTTCAGAATTTAAGACTGTCACTAGATCTTCATTTGACTAAGCACATAAGCTGAAGACTCCTGTATACAGGAGATAAAAAAACAAACTGCTGGAAGAAGAGCAGCATTTTCTCCATCTCTGCCTAATTTCCCCATTTTATTTTTGTAAAAGGCATGCAAAACTTACCTTTTTATGGTTCATTGTGTCCAAAAACAGTTTACATTGCTTATAGATATCTTGTCCAGGTTTATGATATGGCTTGAGAAATTCAATGAATTCCTTGGATACTCGATCTGTCTCGATGCTAGCCTGTCTGTTTATAGAAGGGCTGGGAGCCTTGGATTCTTGGATCTCTGCTGGGAAAATTTGGGCACATCAGATTAGATTTTTTTTTTTTTTTTTTTTTTTTTACACTGATGGATGAATTCAGGAAGCGGTTAATGTGTATTAAAATTTCAGGCTGGGTTTTTTTTTCCCAGCTGTGCAGATGAAGAAGCATTTATTTCTCAAGCTTTACCAGTGAAACACTGGATATTATTAAACAGAACTCTAGGAAACTGAGTATTCCACTGAAGTGAAACATTGATAGCCAGATACCCATTTACACTAATAGCCTTTTTCTATTAGCAAATTACTGTAACATGGGTTTGTTTTCCAGTTTCTTACATCTTCGTTCCCAGATAAGATTTCTCCATATGAGGTCATCAAGGCTTCCAGATGGGATTCCAGAAGGTCCCTTTCCCATTCTCCTTCACCTTTACATTCCTGATCCTTTGCTTGCACCAACACAAGTATTCATTCAACTAGCTCATGAGCTAGCTCAGGGAGCAGCAGTTTGGGGCAGTCCTGGTCAGAAATCAGTGTTTATTATAGGGTTATATTTCTGCTTGATCAGGCCCCCAAGGTGGCTTCCTGCCAGGTCACAGGAGCAGCAGTACAAGACAAGGAATGGGAGCAGGAGGTTGGTGCAAACGCAGCAGCCCTTCTTCGGCTAGGCAGCAGATGCCACAGACTCACACCTGCAGTGTAAATGCGAACTTGGCCATTTGTGTTTCAGCAAGAGCAGAAGCACCGCATCTGTTCAAGGAAGAATTTGCTTGGCATTCAAGAAGGAGGTAGGAACACAGATTGCACACAGCACTGGATGCAAGTTTATATAGCTGCAACCACAGGGTTTTTCCACACAAACACATCTGATTTTCCAAGATATATGTTGCAAGTTAATTGTACTGATCCAATACCTTCACTACCCAAGTTTAGTTCACCCACCTTTCAACTTGCCAGCCAACACTGTTCAAAATGAAGGATTGAATAGAGATGATGTAAATGAACATGATGAAAAGCAAGCAGCAAAGAGACAGAAAACATGAAAACATTCATGATCAACATGACACAAACATGTCTTTCAATCCAAAAATACTAACATGCACAACAAAAAAAAAATCCATGTTTCAATAAGCATACATGCAGAACTCAAAAATAAAAGGAAAAAACCCAAGATTAGTATATTTTAATTGATATGTTTAATTTGAACTTGAGGCAGCTTATCGGGGGGAGGTTGTGTGCTGTTATTTGCTTTTAAAGAGATCCAGCACTATAGAAAATTCAAAGCTGCATGATCCACTGACTAACGAACACTGATCATTTGACCAAAGCACAAAACTCATTAGGACCTCTACACTTCAGCATAACCTTCTCTGGGTAATTTGGTCAGGTACCATTAGAACATTTATGGTACTGAAGTGATAAGAATGGATAAGGTTTTACAAATATTTACATTCTAACTGTAGCAATCAAGATAGAAAGTGCAAATCAATCTCCTTTCTAGGTATACAAGAACACTCCAAAGGGGATTTCCTCCAACCTTCTTTATACCTAAGATTCAAAGGAGAACGCCTGTACAGTATTCAAGCTGAACAGCAACCATTACCATATGTTGATTTAAATTTGTCACACTTAATAACACATAAACAGTAAGAAGACATCATAGTTTTCAAATAATAAACAAAGAAAGCAGGTACACTTTTGAAGGGTAGAAGTTTAAGGTATTTTTTCCACAATTACTTACTGACTTCATTTCAAAGAAGAGCTGAAGATTTATTTTCTTATTTCAACACTGAGTTCACTGTATCATAAAAACAATGAACCTCATTCCGCTATTTGACCTTTGAGGAACATGAATATGATTTTTTCAGTCACAAATTCAAAATAGATTATTTTTTAGTTACTAGAGAGATGTAGTCAACTGAGGCAGATTACTGTTCATGTAGGCATTAAAAACATTGAATATTAGAATGAACCCTCTTTTTAACGAGTCGCACCAAGAACTATACGTGGTCACTCAGAAATGTTGCAGCTTCATTAATCTCTGCGTCAAAATCCTGATTTAAGGAAAATGAATCTGTACAATAGGCACCAATTACTAAGGACTGCAGGAACACAGGTACTTTCAGCAACAAAATATTTTCAGCTCTGTTGTACTCTAAAAGAATTAAGTTTAACTAAAAGGAAGCTGATTAAAGAATTTCCATATGAAGAAGTTAAAGAGAACCTAGTAGAGGAGATACACCAAAATTAAAAGAAAGCGTATGAGAAGATTTAAGAAAGGATCACCGTTACAAAGAATAAGTACTATTAATATTAAAATCTGTCTCAAGCCATTCTACAAAAATGCTAGTTGTCACAGCAGAACATTAGCACTCCAGTGATTCACTATGGTTGTGCCATGGTCATGGATCCGAGTCCAAGTAAAGAATATAAGAAAAGTGCGGTCATTCGCTCTACCACACTCCCCCATTCATCATCTTCATACAATTTTAAAAATAAAGAATGGTACATCTTCAGATTTTTCTAGTCAGAAAAACGCATCAGAATTGCAAACAAATAACATAGGATAAAGTCCTAAAGCTGTTTGCATCAAGGGTTTTGGCATCCTTTTGGTTTAAATGAAACCAGTATGTCTTCTCTTGATTTGAAATTGCCGCCTTGACTCATACAACAAATGTCTGGAGATGTTTTGAGAATGCACAAGTTCTTGAAGTGCGAACTATTAAACTGAAGTAGTTTCAACTTATAATCAGATTTATAAGGGCAATCTGGAATTACTTTTTTGTAAAAATATGAAGCAGCACACGATCTAGCTACTTCTTATAAAATCCTGATTTTTTTGAAACTGTGTAATCTTTCAGATGTCACGCTAAGGAAGAGCTCAAAGAGGCTTCAGCTTTATTCCTATACTTTCCCTACGAAAAAAGCAAAGAATTGGTTTAGAGATTCAAGTTCACTTCAAAACGTTAGACTTGCTTTTTTTGTAATCTTCATATTCAACAGCACAAGTTATAACTGGCACAACCCTAGTTCGTATTCTGCAAAGCCCAGCTAAGAAATAAGCTTACTAAAATCAAGCAGACAGCTTGCTCAAGCTGTACTGCATTACCTTCAGTAGGGGAAGCCAGTTCCCAGGAGGGAGTAAAAATCTCCTTCAAATCCCTGAGAATGTTATCAGCATTTCGCTCCCTCCCAAGCTGTCCTTGCTTAACGATTTTCTCTTGAGCCACTGAAATAAATGCAAAAGCAAGCAAGACACTAAGAGTGGGAGGATGTCAGGAGAGACTGTGAATGGGATAAAAAAGTAAACATGGAAAGCAACAAGAATGAACATAAGAAAGTTCTTAATACGTAGCTGAATGCCTCATTTAGCCAGCTGCTGCCTGTGCACCAAGACAAATCCCAGGATGAAATCCAGACATATTTAGAACTTATTAAGCAAATGCATCATCTATAAGGTTAAGTTGCATTAATGTTGCCTTGTCTTCTGGAATGCCTCCTCCACAGTCTAGCTTTTTCCAGTTTTTGCCCATGTAAGCTATTGCTATGCAAAGACATCAGTGCCATTAATCATTTTTACTTGTAACACATGCTACAGAATAAACATTCAGCCAACCACAAACTTGATATTCACAACCCACACACACATAAACACTACAAGTTTCCTTTCACATTTATTTTCATTTAAAGGCACGCTGCTTACACATTCCATTTTTTCGGTAAGCTGTTGAAGTGATTCATTATGGCGGCATCATCTGATATTTTATATCAGCATTTCTATCACACTTAGACATGTCAGTTTGTTTGAGGTGACTGACAGCCAGTACCCTTTTCTCCTGCTTTCTTCAGGAAGAGATCCCCTTCAAGTCCTAAACCACAGTATCACACTATGGTTGACTCATGAATCTAGCAAGAATGTGCGTCATACGAACAAGATACTTCCACTCAGCAGTGCAGGAGTGCATTTATACTAACCTTTAGTGGAAGAGTTCCTGTGTAACTAACACAAACACGGCCACAGAAGTGCAACTGTTCTATTTAAAAAATTGCTTGGCATCACCCAAAAGCTCATGTTTTCCTGCATTTTCTGTAAGACTTCACATGTCGCTCTCCAGAAGCACTGTTATTCCAACTTTTTCAAGTCACAGAGCATTACTCTGCCTCTTAGTACAACACACCTATCAAAAATACTATTTAACTTAACATGTTGTACAAAACTATTAAAAGCAAAGGAGGAAGTTACCCTTCTTAGCTCCTGTTCTCGAAGAAGCAGTGAAGAACTTCTTCACTGTAGTGACCTTTCGTGTTTTCTCATTGGTTTTCTTTTCTTCAAATTTTGAAAAGGTCAGTGACTGCGCCCCTTGGGTACTCTGACTACTGGCGTACGCTTCTTCCTCCTCACGCTGAAGCCTGGAATTAGAAAAATGTAGCTCTAATTTAAGTGCTCAAAACCAGCACAAATAAGCTAATTTCTTGTGCAATAAATTAATTATTCATCTGACACACTAATTCTCCTCTATACCCATCTTCATTTCTTGCTTCCTACCACATCTGCCTTCACTACATTAGGTCCACTCTTTTCATGTTGTAACAGTGAAAGTGAGGGAAAGCTTAAGATGGCCAGGGAGAATTAAAAAGTAAGGTCAAAAGGGAGGAGACTGAAGTATAATCATGGTCACCTTCCCCTTGTCACAGCCCTAAATTCTACAAAGGTAGAGACAAGGGGAAAAACTGCGAGAGTGCTTCCAAGAATCGATTCAGTTACCTTCCTCCCTGCATCCTGTTCTGAGTTTCACTACCTATTAACACAGGCAACTCCCTTCACCATCTTACTGAAGACAAAAACCATGGCTGGCAGCCGAGCAAGTGAAATACCTAGTTGCAATCTCAGAAGTATTCTGGGAGACATTATTGTTGTCATAATTTGTTTTCAAAGTCTTGGTAATTGTATGCATGATTGAACAAACAAGGCAAATCACTTCACTGCAACATGGATGGGTGCTTTGCAAAGACCAAGCCCATTTTTTTTTAATCTACATGTACAAAGTAGGGGAGGGCAAACATACTAATCCTTCAATGGCTACTTTTCTTCTTGTGCAGGAGGATTAAAATAGGTTAAATTATATTGCCCTTCAAGATGCTAAAAGGTTGAGCAATTTTCTTTAAAAATCCATCCAACTCAGGATGGACCATAAATGGTCTTGCATTTGTAATCTCCTGAGGCAGGAATTGTGTCTTATCTGTGCTGACAAGCCTGTCTGTTCACTATGGCAAACAGTCACAGCTTATCTGTTCCTTTAGTATCTCCCTACTGAACAGTTACTTATTAAAGAATTCCTTAAATGTCCCATTTTATTGTACATAGATGTTATAAGACTGACAGCATAACTATTTGCTCTAGTAATACTGAAGTCCTTATTAACTGTTTAAGCCAAATTTATGTCTGAGGAAAAAATGACATGTCCTCTGTACTGCACTCAACAGCTTACCTGGCACCTTCTGATTAGGCTAGGAAAGCTTTCAAGCACTTCTTTCTACCTGTCTTTGCTGTGAATCTGGTCCAGTGCCAGCCAGTAAGGAGAATTTTAAAAACAAACAAACAACTTCAAGGCCTAAGGTAAAAGAGTCTAGGGTAGTTAGATGCCAGAAAACTTGGGGCTTCCAAACCGCAACTATGAGTTTGGACCCAACTCAAGTTCAGAGAGCTTCCACAGATGTCACCTTCTTCAGGCAGGCTGATGTGGACACTACACTTAATGCCTTTTAATTTTTTTCTCTTCTTCCCCCCTCCCCTCTCCAGTGACCTTGGTTAACATATCACTAGGTAAACTTAAGTCCACCAAAGGGTTCCAGACTCGAGCGCAGACATGTGTCTCAGTCATTCGCTCTTTTTCCTAGAGTTCTGGAATACACCACTAATAAATACATTAAGTTAAGCATATGTAGAGAATGTGTGTCAATATGAACAAACATCTTGGCCAGCTCAAGTCAACTGCCAACCAACTCTTAAGGCACAGTTTAAGAGCTCTTCATCTCAAGAATTCACGTAACGCTGGAACAGTTAATTCTTAGTGGATGTCAAACACCTCACACCTGGAAGTGACACAAAGGGCAGCTGCAGTACAAAAGATGATGCTTTGCAGTTTCTCAGGCAGTGAATAACGGTTTTGCTTTTTACTCAAATCCAGCAAAAAGCAGTTGTCGCTGCTCTTAATGTCTCACTCAAGCACAGATTTCCTCCAACCCCCATTTTCAGGGTCAAACATTTATCACACTGGGAAAACTAGACTGTTTTGCAGAAAATACTTGCTTAGAAAAATTACCTGAATTATTAAAGCTAAAGCTTTGATGCTTTGGGGTTTAACCCTGCAGTTTACAAGAATAACTACAAACCCAATTTTTTAAATCAGTAGCTGAAATGTAAAACCACTGTGCTGGCTATATTCAAGACAATAACTGCAGTCTCCAGAGGCAGAGGTATTTTAATCAAAATTGTCACTTTTGCCCTTCCAACTGCTAGTTATAGATTTCAGTATGCAAATGAGGTCAAAGCATTTGTTGAGAGGGTGGGGCGTTGTTTACATTTGTTACTTTGCAGACTTTCTTTTGAAACCTCTTAAATTAGAGTGTCATAAATATTCATCTTTGCATCAAAAGGAAAAATTTTAATTCCTGATGGAAAGGTCAAATTTGAGAACTTATGATGCAACTGAGCCAGAATAAACAGGACTAGAAAATAGGAGACAGGCACAGTATTTAATGTAGTCACCCTACTGTAAAAGATGAAGGAATAGAGGGCTCTTTACCGCTCTGCCAGCTCCCAATCCTCTTGAATCTGTTTCTGCCTAGCCTTATGGTATTCCTCTCTCCAGCACTTGGAGCAAAATCCCTGCCAAGCAGGATTGCCATAGTAACCACATCCCTTCTTGCACAGCAGTTCTGACTGATCAACGTGAATTCCTCTGCGTTCAGATTTCAGGTTCATTTTCTTCCTGTTTAAAGAGAAAAAGGTTAAAGACAGACACATGGTAACAGCCTGCCAGAAATAAATTTCTTTTGAAGGTTTGTCATTTAGAAAGAAGTCACCTGTCTTAATTATTGAATAGTTCTATAGTAACAAAATAAAGGCCACATGAGGAAGGGCACAGTTATATAACCATACAGCCAGCCGACTGCATCATTAGCATATATTTGCATAGCTTCGACCTGCAAACCGTTCTAGGCAGCTGGCCTGGAAAGCAGGCGAGCAGTACCAGTCGCACAGCTACGCACACACAGGTGGGAAAAGGAACAGTTCTCTGAGCTCATCAGCGCGTTGTTCTAACAGTCGCAGAGGCACAAAGCAACAGAGGAGAAAAAAAAAGAAATACAAAAAGTTACAGTCACCACCAAAGAGAAGAAAATTGAGTAAGAGCCAAGATGTAAATAGGTTTGTATTCAGGCCGAGACGGCCTCTGCAAAGAATCACACTACTGAGACTTTCGATAACGTGTCTTTGGCCCCAAAGAATACTTCACTGTGCCGAGAAGACGTACCACAGCTAGCTCAGCAGGGTACGGCTGGCAGGGATGAGGTGCACCTCCATTTCCTTCAGCACTCAAGTTGGGCATCCGTATAAAGCACAACCCTATAGAATCTATACATAGCGACTGCAACAAAGATGTATTTTCATGCCTACACTGTGCAGAGCCTGTCCTCCAACGATCCAGCCCTCCCCTTTCTTTTTTTTGCTTGACAGAAACCATCCCACATGCCAGCTTGCTCCCAAGGGCATTTCAACTGCTTCATTCTAATTCTAAATGCTGGATTCATTTTAGGAGAAAAGCAGCAGAGGATCACCTGCATTAGCAAGTGTAAGGTCTGCGTATTAAAACATTGTCATTTGGATTTCAATATTGGCATACACAGACACTACAAATATCAGAGTATGGCACTGGAAAGCAGGTCTTGGGCACCAAATCAGCACCTTAGAAATTCAGTTTTTTGCTCTCACACTCGTAACCAAAGGCACTCCTAGGACCTCCTTACTCTAACAGGAAAACCAGAAGATTTTTAAAGCAATACTTCCCCACAGCTTGAAGACCCTGCCCTCCCCTCCAGCACATAACTTAAGATCACCCAAGGAAAACAGAAGACACATTGAGATGCAACATATGGAAAGCAAGATGAAAAGTGATTTTCCTCAAACTAATGAATGTCAATAACTGTCAGAGTAATCTTGTTTCCCCTCCCCCAAGATTCATAATGACCCCTAAGTCTGTATGTTTGAGGAATCTGGACCTCTAGTTGTTCACGTTTCTGTCCAGCAAAGGTTACTCAACCCTGGAAGCTCTTGCACTCAACAGCCTCAGAAAGAGCCCCCAACTCTTCTCTTGGTCATCCAGATGTGATACGCACAACTGTCACTACCAAAGATTGTTTTCTACTATAGGAAGTAACAGCTATTTTGTTCCAAGCTGAATTATATAAGATCAACCATTTTAAAAGACTGCTAATGTTTAACATTCCCAACAATCTAAACAAGTTATTTTAAGTAACAGGAAACACATACGATTTTCACTGAGGGGGGAACAAATTCAACATTCTGTCTTAGCTATGTGAGTATTAAGGCTCCTTCCACTAACATTTTTCCTATCTTTGAAAGATGTAATGAGTTCCTAAATATAATCTAAAAACAGTTTAATTGTAGAGACCTGTATATTAAGGGAATCAGTTTCTTAATGGCATAACTTAAAGATGCATTTGCTCATTTATACAGATAGAGAGCAGCTGAACACTCTTTTCTTTCCCACAGAAATGTCTGGCAGTTAAAATAAGCTTCTGCAAAGCAAAATGAAAAAACCCAACTAGATTTTAAATGTTTGAGAGCGCTTTACTTCATTCCCATACAGACAACAGGGGAAAGTAAGCACACTGCCTTTGCAAAAATCTTTTGGTTTCTGTACTATCTTAATTTTCCAATTTCTCAAGTAAGGTCTTTAAGTTGATGATAAAGGTGCACAGATCTGCTGACTAACAATCTATCTAGCACACCAGAAATTAAACGTCAAATATTTTGTCAACTGCACAGCCTGGGTGGAAACCGCATGTTAGCAGTATCTGGCAGCACCCGTTCTCACAGCATCACTCATGCCCTTTATCACCAATTCTGAAAAGAATGGGGAAGCAAAAACTTGAAGTTCTTCAGTTGCTCCTGATCCAGTTTAAAGACCTCTTCCTAAAAACAGAAGCTGCAGGAGCATTTTGATTTGAGGCTTCTATTGCAGGTGACTGTACTAGAAAACAAACAAGTGCATAAAATTTTCAATACTGCCATTAACAGTGAAGTTGATCAGTCTGAAAGTTTTCATTGTAAACTACAGGGAGCTATAAGGACAAAACAGGTAAAATATTTTCATAACAAACTTCAGAGAAATCTTACTCTGCTCTCTAGCACTCAAGGAAATAACATCCTTGATCCAACCACCCACTCCAGCGGAGTCAGTTACAACAGGTTTGCAACTGCAGTCTGTAGGCCAATTTCATTAATTCAGATGTCTGTTGTTCTTATTCAAAAGCATCGTGGCTTTGGACACTCGGATTTTTTGAAAACTAAAGGAACAGAATGAAATACCTGACCTTGCTTCTATCCCACATCAACATATTGCTTTCTGAAAGCTTAACAGCATACGTGGTTTCTATACCAGCCGTGCACTCTCACTATCTCTATACAGACACACAAAAATTACCTTTCTGTACCCACAGACCTGTAACCTCATACTGGTACCGCAATTACCCTTGGCATCCTGCTAGCCCTCTATGGACATCAGAACTAAAAATAAGGTTCTGTTTAGTGCCGAAGTTCAGCAGCTTTCCCCAGAGTATGCAAAGCAAGTCTCTTAGAATCATAGAATCATTTAGGTTGGAAAAGACCTTTAAGATCATCAAGTCCAGCTGTTACCCTAAGCCTGCCATCCCACCACTAAACCATGTCTCTAAGCACCTCGTCTGCCTGGCTTTTAAATAACCCCAGGGATGGGGACTCGACCCCTTCCCTGGGCAGGCCATTCCAGTACTTGACAGCCCTTTCATCGAAAAAATTTTTCCTAATGTCCAACCTAAACCTGCCCTGGCACAACTTGAGGCCATTTCCCCTCGTCCTGTCACCCATTACCAGGGAGAAGAGACCAACACGCACCTCGCTACAGCCTTCTCTCAGGTAATTGTAGAGGTCTCCTCTCAGCCTCCTTTTCTCCAGGCTAAACAACCACAGTTCCCTCAGCCACTCCTCATAAGATTGGTGCTCCAGACCCCTAATAGCAAGGGGGGTTTTGGGGTGGGTGTTTTGTTTTGGTTTTTTTTTTTGCATTCTTTTAGGAGAGGTTTGTGAACACCTGCAAAGCCAAGCCACTAGAAAGCAAGCTGTTCTGTTTGCTCCCCCTTCAAGTATTTTCGATTGCAGTTACATCAGTTTCATATCCAGGGACAAAAGAGGTCACCCTGAATCAATAGGAAGAAATCACATGTCACACTTAAAGCAGAGGCTTTCTGTTTCCTTTAAAGACATACAGCCATTACAAAAACATTTCACAGCCAATTTTTGCAGGTCAGTATTTACATTTTAATGAATGGAACAACTCAAGTTTTAATAAACTGAATATGAAAAATCCACCTCAAGTCAACTTTCTGCAACTAAATCACTGTGTACTTTATGATCTTCCATTCCTAAAAACGTTTTGTTGGAACTTTTGAGTGTTCAAAATGCCCTTTTTTCCTTTCTTTCTTCCCTTCTCTCCCTCCAGATAAAGGTATAACATTATTTATTCAACGATCAACTACTCAGTGTATTTGCAGAGTCACACCTCGTATTTTGAATGGTTGGACCTCTTATTTTCATTCCTGCCCTGAATGCATGACCTGTTCACAGCTCACGTCTGAGTAACATAATCCAAAATAAAGAACATATTTGTTGTTTTCCTGGAGTTGGAGACATAGACCACTCTGAACAGCTTCTACATTGCCTGACCACTGACAAGTCAGGAAAACAATAGTAAGGTAACAAACTTCCACATTAAAAAAAAAATTTCAGCTAATCAAGAAGGACAATAAAGCACCAGAAGATCATAAATAAAATTAATTAGTACAATTTGGAGAAATGCACTGCACCAGTCATCCTTTTTACATCTCCTCTATCCCAATTAAAACACTTCTCAACAACTCCAAGAAGCACCATGTCTCCCTCCCAGGAGCAAACACCTGTAATTTAAAGTATACTCGTACATCGCTTTGCTCAGTAAGGGCTTCAAATAGTTCTGCTGTACCATCAGAGAAAGCAGACACGACGCTTTCTTATACAGTTCCTCACAAACACCATGATACAGAATATTCTTTTAAGCATTTCTGTACCAGTACTAGACCTCATCAAAGGTTAGAATCTATGTTAATTAGTATCACCCCTTTGAAAAGTTCAGAAAATAACAGGCTCTTTGATTTAGTTATTAATTTATAAAATCCCTTTCCCCTTGTAACTTACTTGCAAGTAAAAGCTTCTTCCCTCCCATTTTCCTCTGAAATGGAAAAATGAAAGACACCCAACCCCTTTCTATGATCACGATCTTTAAACTCCTCCTAACTCACCATGTGTGTGGTTCCTGAGAGGATCACTGCTAACATGTGCTGTTACACCATGGCTGCAAAAGTGGCTTTATTCTGGACAACTACAACATGGAAAGCTGTCCCATTGCTGGCAATCAGCGTATTTGTACCACAGCTAACAGAGGACTAGACTGTACGGACACCAAAGAACTCCTTGTCTTACTGCCACATGTGTTCCTGGACTGGTACCAACCCAGCCTGACAGCTTGGGTGCTAACTCCAAGCTACAGCATCAGCTGCCCATGGCTGCATTTTCCCATGCTGTTCTAGATGTCAAGCTTCATTTTCCAAACTGCAGTGATATCAAGAGCAGATGAATACTTGTGTGCCGTTGGTAGATGAGGCGCATGATACGGTTATATTTGAAGGGTTGCACATCAAAGGTCTCTAATGACAGATCACAGTTTCTTCTGTAGCTTTTTCATAAGCATTTACAATGTTTAGCTTTGTTATGATGTGAATCATGTTTAGCCATGTTATGCATGTGAAAAAAACCACACTATGGTTTAATTCAAGATTAGCTTTTTACTTGCCTTAATGCAATTCACTCTGAAGCTCTTGAATACATCTCCCTATCAACACATTTTTCTCATTGTACCAGATTCATTTGCATTTTTCTTTTTATTCAGTAGTATTTTGAGCACTCTTTTACTTACAGCAAATACTTTTCTAGAAGTGCAATACCAGCTCAGAAGTTTCTTGTCCTTGCTCACATCCCTAGATTTTTCCTGTCAAGTTTGTCATCCAAGAAGAATATCCAAGAAACCATAGCTCTTGCTTCAGAAAATGGAAATTCACATAAGTTTGGGGTTTTGGTTTTTTTTTTTTTTTTTTAGGAAGTATAAACCAGCTGTCTGCCCAACAGTTCCTCTGTGACTCTGTCAAAGCTGCAACTGAAAACGTATGTGCAAACAGTACAGGGTTTCGGTTACCACAGTCATGGAAGCAGACATCTGAGCCAAAACCAGAAAAACCAACTTTTCTGTAAAATACTGCTGGCGGACAGCCACATCACTTTCCCTGAGTCACATACTTCAACCAGTCTTTGAAGATTTACTAAAGAAAACACAGAAAGAGTTAAGACACAGGAAACATGCATTTTATTACAAGTATTACCAAAGAAAAAGAACCAAGGCGTTAAGGTTGGATGGTGGCGTCAGGAGAGAGTGAAGGGAAGAGGAAAGGTTTGGGTTTGTTTGGGGTTTTTTTAAATGTTGTCCATTGACCTGAAGTGCAACAGCATTCATCAAATGCAGGTGCTTAATAAACCTACATTCTCATTTTCAAGGATTTTCAGTTTCAGGTCTTGGGAGCCCAAGTTTTGCACAGGAAGCAATTAAGGATACATCTAAATCTACAAAGGGATTCCATCAAAGCATTTAGTCTTCAGAAACTTTCAGATTACAATCTACATCTTAAATCTCTACACACCACTGGGAAATAGCTACAGACACCAGAACACAATCTACAGTGGTCACCAAAGCTCAGGCAGCAACTCCTTGCTTACGTCTCACTTAATGCCCACGTTTCCATATGGGTCTAGTCCCGAGTACATCAGGCTGGATGTCCAACCTGTGGCATCTTGACTACTCATATAAAAAGATAGTGAAGTTCACCAACACCCGTGCAGAACTAACCAGACTGTACTGACACAGAACTAGGCAATCAGATACTAGTTTACTTCTTCCTTCTCTCATGATCTTCCACTACATTCCCATGGGACTAAAGATAAGACCTTCGTCATCAGTGCTATTACACAATTAAAACTATGGGATAAGAAGAGAGCTCCGAAGTTTGCCAACGCCTGATGATCACACGTTGTATCTTGATATGCAGGGCAGTTACGTAGAGCACAAACTAGCCCTAAGTTTCCAGAAAGCGCTCCTCCTCCAATTGTAAGTCCATAAATCCTTAGGCCATTTTTGTCAGTATCGTGTAATGGGGACTGACATAGCAGCACTTACTGCTCCAGGACATTGTACCTTTCGTATCAGACTCAAAGCTCTCAACAACAGTAGAAGTCTAATTTTCACACAGACCAGACTACAAAATAGCTGGAAAAAAAATCATAGTAAACTTATTAACGCAGGCATCAGTCACAGCAAAAAGCAAGTGCATTCTCAGCTTTTATGTAATATGAAAAGGGGCTCCTTTCATCAAAAACAGGAGCTGTCGCTAAGGGCTGATTTAACGCACACATGAAAGACTACACTTACGTAACATGTTCTTTTCAGCAATAAGTAAGATAATTTTCATAACACATTAGGGTTTCCAAAGACTGCAGACATAGCTTTGGCTTCAGGAAAAGCACTGTGTGTAAAATAAGGTTTAGAAGTAGTGTAGCTTTATCATGAATTCAGACACCACCAGCTTGTTTTTCTTGTCCGTCTCCGACATGTGCCTACCTTACCTCCCAGGGACCGAGCAGGCAAACAGATACCTTCACTGTTGATGCAGATTTCATCACTGCCACGATGACAAGATATTGACTTTTCAATAAACTATTTATTAGTTCTGGATTGCTTAGGTCGCCTTTGATGGAAGAGCTGGTTGAAAAAGCTCACATATCAAAGCCGAGTAGCAAGGGATCTCATTTAATCAACCCGTAGACGCCTTTAGTAAGAAGTAATTGCAAGTCAATTTATAATTATTACAAGCTATGAAAAACAGTTTCTAAATAACTCTGTATGCTAACTTTGGAAAGGAAAGCAGTGTCTTTGTAAGATTGTTCCATAAACAAGTTCCAATATTGGTACCAAAGATCATTAAACACATCTAAAAACAGGGGAAGACTTCACAGAACAGGCTCAAAACAGGCAGGCTGACACAAAGGTCTGAAACTGCCTTTGACTTCATGGAAGCCTATTTCAGCCTTCTACACTTTTGACCACAAACAAAAAAAAAAAACCACCAACCCTGACTCCTGTCAGGAGTCCCTCCTTTTTTTGGTTTGGTTTTTGTTTCCCCTCTCATCTCTTTACCTCACTCTCCTTCCTAAAATCAACAGTCTTAAAAAAATCTTGGTGCAACTCTTAGCAACAACCTATACCAGTTTTTTCAATGGACCAAAGAGAACGTGATTTGGCTCTTCAGGTTTAAGCCTTCATAGCACTTAATGAACAACTTGCATTAATTCTTCTCATTAAAAAGTATCAAAATGTTCCAAAGAGCGCTCGCAATGTCTGATGCTGTATCATGCACTGAAACCATCTGGTCATTCATGGCCATCCGCGTGCACGGGATTTTAGAGCAGGAAAAGAAGAAAAACTGGGGAAGTCTCCAAACACACAATTCTTACAGTAGTGGTTGCTGGTTTACGTTTTACTGGTGCCTGAACAGCCCACCATACTGCACACGAGATCATGAGAGCAGCAAGCCCCCCCTAAAGCCGCATGCAACTTCAGTGACTGAAAACACATTTACGAGGTAGCCTATGAAGTACATCCGAAGAGAGGGGGTGGAAGGATGGGATTGGGTCAAGGTCTCTAACTGCTACAAGTCTGGCCGATGGAAAAATGTCCTTAAAATAACCTGTATTTATCTCAATGAGCAATCACTGACCCAAATGCCACAAAATTCTTAAGAGCCATGCGAGTGTTGAAATAGTCGTGATTCATGCGTAACCCTAAACATTCGAGCATGTAATTAGCAGAAGGGTAATTAAACATGAGTTAATTTCCTCTAAAGGAAAGGGTGGGGCA
Source organism: Gorsachius goisagi (assembly GCA_018403395.1). NCBI lineage: Eukaryota > Metazoa > Chordata > Aves > Pelecaniformes > Ardeidae > Gorsachius > Gorsachius goisagi. The sequence goes on along the minus strand of BOSO01002251.1, from coordinate 98,033 downwards.
GCGTGATCTAAGAGACTCCTGAACAGAAAACATGAAAGCCATTAGATAATTTCCAAATCAGGAAAGAAACACAGTAGCTGTCTTTGCAGGACAGATCATATGAGGCTTCACAGTTTGAATGTATATCTTTCTTGCAATTAAGAAATTTCAGCTATAGAAGTCGTTTCCTAGTATAAATAGTACTAATGATCCTGCAAAAAAGAAACAGTTGTTAACTCTGATGACAGACACAGTCTGATCAGCCACCTGAAAACAACCGCATGGTTTGGTACTGTAATTTGGCAGGGGAAACCACTGCCACTACTTAAAACCTCTGCAACCGAATGGCCACGAGGCCTCAGCGCTCTGCCCGCAGAGCTCACATTTCCCCCTCCAACATCAGTACGGACCTTAAGCTACACTTTTGTTCGTCCGTGTCAAATTCTTCACTACTGCCCGTGGCAATGACGGCTCGGCCAGGAGCAGCACGTATTCATGAATTAACTGACTCTGTCTCACCATCTACATGTGACTCATAATTGCACTTTTAAATGAAATCACAAGAAACATCTAAAAACTGCTTTGTACTGTTTCACTGGGAATTCAACTAAGAATATGAAGAGGATTAGCTAAAACTTCTAAAGTCTCCTCAGAAACAGCAGTGATTGGCAAAAACCACAGAGCATGTGGAAGCCAATGTCAACCATGTTCACCTGGATACAGATTAAAACTAAACTTACTATAACCTCAGAGAAAAACTTCAAAATCTCCTATGCACTTTGTACCTGACCTGTTACTGGCAGCATTTTAACAGGACTCCACAAGCATGATTTTTAGGTTTAGTTTTAGGTCACAAGTAGTCCATCACCAGGGGGGTAAAAAAACCCCAAAACCACATAATTGGGGATTATATAGCAAACATCAGGAGGGGAAGGAGGGAGCTGAGAAAGACTGTTCTAGCCTGCGAACCAAAATTAAATACCAGAATCATGGACTATCTTCAAGTTTATAGTTAGTTGTGTGAAGCAATCTTATTAATTGGTATAACTGGCTTTATATCCTATTCTATTCTGTGTCAGTTTGGCTTTCTGTCAGTAAAGCATTCCATTAAGTTACAATTCTCTTCCTAATCCCACCCCCCTGCAAAACACTCGTGTAACCGTGTCTGGAAGGCCAACACATCCAACGCCCAAGTGTCCTGGAAAACACCATGTCCTTCTACGCTGACTGGTCACTAGTCTCAAAGGAGTCTCAGGTAACTGGAAAACAAGAGCTGCCCAGTACACGTCCCAGGGTACTGGCATGCGGAACCACCAACACAAAGCACCACTTCAAAAACAGTTTCATGACTATGAGACCAAACAATAGAAGTATGGCAAGTCATGTCAATAATGGATTTAAAGCACAACTCCATAATGCCTCCCTTTTTCCAAAACTCTACAGTAATTCCCAGCACTGGGCCAGATCAGGGCACCACTCAGCCCCCAAAAACTGACTTGAATTTTGCCTGTAACAGTCCCCTCAGCTAATCTAGCACCCCACCACACAAGCGGCGGTGCCCCTGCCACCGACCAAGGCAGCCCACACCAGGGGAATTTAAGACAGCGTCGAACCACCCCCTCAGAGAATTATTTCTTTTTTGTTACTTCAAGTGTGTCATTCCTCTTTCAACATCTCACACCCTCTCTGAAAATACAGCCACTCCCTGCTTCAAGGGAACAACCTGAACGCTACACAAGGTGCTCATACGGTGACAAACACCCACAAAAGCAGCCAAAACGTGCTGCTCAGCGTCTCAAATAGACTCCAAACTCCGGCTGGCTTGGGCTTAAGGACTTTGATCCCCAGCCATAAGAAGCCACGCAGGGGTAACGCTTACAAGGAAAGGGTCAAAATCCCCTCGCTCCACAAGGGACGTAGCAGGGCAACAGGCTGAGGGGCCGGGTTTGCAAAGCTACCAGCGACGCCTTTACCCCGATTCACTATTTGAAAGGTACCCATGGAATTAAAAAACGGTAATAATTAAAATATATATTAAAAAATCAACTTAGTTGTAAGAACAGCACACGGAGGAAACCGCTGTACTCGGTTACTCTGCGTCCCGGCCACCGCCTACCTCCCGGAGCGCGGGGAACCCCCGAGAGCAGGGCCGGGTACCGATCCCCCCGGGGCCGCCCCCGCACGGGTCCGGACGCCGGATCACCGAGACTCGTAACGACCGGCGGCGGAGACGATGGGGGGGGGGGGGGGGCCGCTGACAGCCACCAAACCGCCACTAACCGTCACCGCGCAGCTGCCTGGTGAGGGGGCTCCCTCAGTGAGGGAAACCCCTTCCCGCCCCCAGGCCCAGCGGCGCAGGCACCGGGCGGCCCCTGCGAGGAGCCCGGCGGGCCCGCGGCCCCTCAGTAAGAGGCGGGTCAGAACTGCGGCTCACCGGTTGCCCCAGGCGGCGGGGGGAACCCGCCGCTCCCGTCCCGCTCCGCGCTGCTCCGCTCGGCTTCTCCGGCGGCAGCGCTCCCCGCGCGGCGGCCCGGCGCTTCCTCCCCTCCGCGGCGGAAGGGCGTGCCGTCACCTCCGGGGGCGGGGCCCCTTCCCGGAAGGAAGCGGGGGGCTGGTGGGCCAAGCTGAGGCTTCACTGCTGGCGTCGCTGGGAGCAGCGGGCAGGCGGGGGGTGTGGGTCCTGACCCGGGCTGAGGAGACTGTGGGGCAGAGAAGGCGGCGGGGGGGTGGCAGGAGCGAGGGGCTGCCACGCGCCTGACTGAGCACGGCGTCATCGGGGCCGTTTCACCCTCCCCGCGTTACGTAAGAGCGGGAGATGGGAGCAGGCCCGGTTGCTGGGAGCACCGACATGTCTTTCTCCTCAGATCCTCATTTTCTGCCCCTTCCAGCACAGCGGCCGGCCGCCTCCCTCCTCTCCCGCCAGGCGCCGGAGTGGTTTTACCTCACACCCCGGCCCTGTCCGGATCGGGCAGCCCGCGGGAGCACCCGGGGGCCTGTGCTTGTGCTGACTGCAGCAGAAACAGAAACAGCTGCTGCTATTTAAAACGTCTTCCTCTTTCCCTTCTTGTTAACACGGTGCTGCCGAGTGCTGGTTTTGGTCTTGGGTTTGTTTCCCTCCCCCCCCCCCCCCCAGCTCCATAGACATCTAGTTGTGAAAGCAGGGATTGCTTTAACAAGACAACGGGACAGCGAGGAAAAGGTTACTTTAGTTCAGAAACAAGAGGGAGCTACTTCTGAACGCAGCCAACTAAGCAAATCCAGAAATTTAACTTCCTTCTCAAGTGCTGCACGAGCAGGGGCAGCTGCAGACCTTCGCTGGGCCGCTCGACATGAACGGGTGGGGAGGGAGAGAAGTAGAACTGAAACGATCTGATGCCTGCCAGCCTCTCTGAGCAGACCGCAGACACTGCGTAAGTGCCATCTGTTAAAGGAAGATATGATGATGGAGTCAGTGGTTGGTGCTGTTAAAGCCCAGGACAGAAACTGGTGTCTTAATTTTCGTTTGCAGTCACGCAAAGCAAACTCAAAACACAGGGAATGTGAGGAGCGGGGCTGCAGACCTGATTAGCCAGATGCCAACAATTTTCAGTACAATATACTTTTATTGCACAACACAAACTTAATAGCCACATTTTCTTCTATGTATTTTAAATAAAAACCAGACCGTATATTACCTGAACTGAAAAGTCAAACATAGAAGTAATACACTACAGTACCCACGGTATTAAACATCACGCATCAACTTAAAACACATTTGGAGATTATTCCAAACCCTGATCGTTAGCATCCAGGCTGGATTTTCAAAGGCATTACGGGTTACAATGCATAGACACATACAATTTATAATTCAGTAAAACAAAATCCATTTATAAAAGTCACAGTGAAAGTGGAGGTAAACTTAGACTAAGGTTGTGTAAGTAAAATGACTAAGAACCACTGTTCTGGAAAGCAGTTTCCAGTTAGAGGACTATATACAGAAGACAACAACAGAACATAATTACCCTCTGAAATCTAGCTTATTTGCAGAAAGATAGTGAGAGACTGGAGGGTTTTTTTTGTTAAATTACGTTTCCATAGCCCAAAACTAAGAACTGTCCTGTGTCCTCTCTGCTGCGTGTGAACAACCTGAAAACTTTTACAATTGTTTACCTACAAATAACCAAAGAGATCGATACAGCTCCAGGGCTCCGTAATACCAATCATAACTTAAAGCCAGTGAGCTCTATAAATTGTCCAGAATGAAGTAGTTACTAAATGAAGCAAGTGAAAGAAATACCATGTCCCAGAGATTTATGATGAGCTGAGAGATCATCTTTCTACAGTCTTTGCTCTGAAGTCTTCTCTTACCTGTCAGGCAGTTGTGTCCCAAACTTGATTACTGTGCTTTGCCATGCGGAAAAGAAAGATCCAATGCATAAGCTTTGGCATAAAGGTCCTCAGACCTCTAAACAGCAACACTGAAATTCACAGAGTGTGACCCTGCAGCCACCTCACCCATCACTGCTGTATTTCCCAGCGCAATCCACAGCCGCTGAATTTTCCCACCTGCTTAACTCGCCACATCGCGATATGATGAACTTAGACGGAAAGTGGATGAACACAGGCAGGGTTCACCGGGCTTCGACAGCCTGGATCCTCTGCCTGACCTCACACAAACGGCCATGAGCGCTCCTCTGCCTCACACGGCACAAGAGTTGTCATACACCAGAAAGAACACTCTGCAATGGAAACAATCAGCTCTGACATGAGACTTTCCCTGTTGGCACTTCCATCATCTTCCTCATCGTGTCACCTGGCCCAGGTCATCTACAAACAAGAATGAGCAGTGAGAATAAAGCTGGGCAGGAAGGTTCCCAGGGGTTGCAAATGCCAAGTGAAGCTAGAAAATCATGACATTGTATTGTATCAGTAATTTTTTTTTTTTAAGAAAAAAAGCAAAAAGATGAGAGGCTCATCCTCCAGCTCATAGCAAGCAATAAATAAGGCCCTCAAATTGCAAAATACAGGTACTTAGCCTGAATACATACTACTATGAAACAGATCTAAGCCCTTAAAAGGAGTTTACATTACTTAACAGTCTTTAGAAAAAAGTAAAGCAGAAGAGTGAAATGAAAGTGATTATGCTGTAAGTTTTTTAATTCATTTATTCAGGTATTTTTGTCAGTGGTAAGATTTTCACTGATTCTTTAGCAAGTTATCAGTCACCATATTGTAATATTAAAATGATCCCTTTAGTTTAAAACAGGCGAAGCATTCACCTTGCAAACAAATGCGCAGCAGAGAGAAGTAAAACATTTCCTGCACACAGAACTGCGTATCTTGAAGGCTAGAGAAAGGGGCGAGGACCAAGGGGGGATCCAGTCAGAGTCATTATCTCACTCAGGATAGGCGCCTCCTCCTCATGCCTCTTACACTTCATCTCACAAATGGAAACATGGGGGAGCGTGGATCAGGATCTCACCAAAGTCTTCCTTCAGAGCTAGTGAGGATTGTCCCTGGGGAAATACACTGCAGAACTAATCCCCTCCCACTTTCATACTTGCAAAAACCAGCTCATGCTCAATGCATGGGGGACACATCTGAAACGGGCTGTATTCAGTTGGGGGGGGGGAGGGCAGCGATCTGCAACCTCACTTGGCTTCAGATTTCACTAGGAAAACACAGATATACCAAGCACCATAAATAAAAAAATTGGCCAAGCTGTCTGTCTTTCACAATATCTACATTGGCACAATCTGGCTCAAAACAATTAGGGTTTAACAAAGCTATCGTTAGAACAGTTTAAAATATCAACGTCCTTCAGAGTCTGCTGGAATCTCAACAGTCCCTTCAGTAAAGGCCAGATTATGCGTTCATGCAAACCCGTACATTTCTCTTATGACAGAAGCCTTTGACTTTTGCCTTCAAGGACTTGTGCTAGCCAGACCCAACGCGGTGACTGTTTTGTTTCCCTGCTGAAGCGATAGGCATCTAAGCGGAGCAGAAGAGTGGAGACTCTAATTGGATTAACAAGTACTGATTCTCTTAATGGATTCATTGTTGAGAATCAAGCAAGATTATTGATTTTCCTGTAACTATAATAGCCGTTACTTTTTCATACATCGGACACCTCTGGGACGAGTGATTTTACAAAATGGGGGCAGGGGATATCTAAGGCATAATCAGGCTTATCAGAAAACCAGTGTTGAACTCTCATGCTAGTTTCAGGAAAGAGTAGTACGCAACAGAACAACAACAAAATCTCAGAAGTATTCACATTAACATATTCAGGTTTTTGCATACATTACATCCTTAGGTGTCTCCCAGGCAGACTTCTAAAACTTTAAAAAAAAAAAAAAAAATCAATCAAAAGGGGGGTATGCAGAACTTCCTGCTGCAGTAACTTACTGCTTTTGCTTTTCAGGTAACTAAGACCTGAAAATCCCCCAAAGAAACCAAAGAACCAACACCCTCATCAATACAGAAACTGATCCCTCATTACAAGTTTTGGTTAGAATCAGGTTTTTAAAAAAAAAAAAAAAATCCAGCAGTCTCAGAAAAAAACATGCACCATGAGGGAGAAAGAGAATTTGCTAAAGGCTCAAGGGCTTCCCAGATCAAAGATGCACCTTCACTTTCCTCTGAGGATGGAGGTTCAGCAGTGAGCATTTCAGATTACTACAGAGTATTGTGGTATTCAAATCAAGAAGCCCGCACCAAGTTGAAAAGGTATTATTATTTTTTTTTAAACTCTTGAAATCAACAGTCATTAAATGGATGCTGCACATAAAAACATTTTCATGTAATTTTTGACTGCTTTATAAAGACGAGGAAGCATCCTTCCTATTTTACAAGTATAAAACAGATGAATAAACATTTAATGTGCTGTGAAATTGGCCAAGTCACTTAATATGAGACCTGATAGTAAGACCTTGCGCCCTGTTAAAAACCACGAGAGTATACATACATAGAGGGGATGTTTAAAAGATTAGTCTTGTTATGCTTTTGTGCAGACACACAGCAACCTAAAAAAATAGCTAACAATCTACTTTTTAAATAACTATCCCTCAACTGTCCCACCATTACACCCAGTATTCCTAAAAAAGAGAGTAATCACTGCAATCCAGATATGCAATCTGGGCTTTGAAAATACTTGAGACTTCTTATCTGGGGGGACAGGAAGAGCTGATTCTAACACATGTGGTCCTGTGTATCAATTTGGAACCAAGAATGGCATTTGTCCTATATCAGAACACGAAATAAAAAATGTCTTTCCTTCAGATTGAATGAGCTAAATGGACTGACATGCATTGTGCCTTTAATGGTCTGCAAACTTGATATTCATAGCAACATTATATTGATGACATGAGACTGTTTACTGCATGGCCAATTTGTCTATGGTGTCAGCTCACAAACAGGGTATTTGGGAGCGCGGGGGTGGAAAAGTAGCTACATAGATGATAAAGAGGCAAAAAAGCGTGAGTAGGAGAAGCACAGAGAAATAGGTAAATACGTTCTAGCAAACCTCTGGCCTAGCCAGATATAAAGAAAAGCCCTAAATAAAAAAAAAAACAGTATTACATAGGCATTTAGTTTAATTAGACAATTATAAAGCATTCATGATATACAAAAACATCGTCTTAAACATGGATTTAGTAGATCAGCTACTCACATTTTTGTTGCAAACGCAGCAATTCAAAAATTACACTACACGCCAAGAAAAGTCAATAATATTAAATAAACCAGTTATTAGATTATACTCCCCTGACATCCGCCTGCACAACTCTTCTGTTTCTGTCAAAAAATGAACACGTATTAGGCAATATCATCTAAATCATTGTAAACAACGACTGCTTAGAACAAGTGGAGTCAATAACAATATTGTTAGCTTGCACAAATCACAACACAAAATGTATGTGTTTAACGAAAGCATGTTGGCTCAAATCCATGTTTTCTTTTTCAATATTGCACTTAATGTTTGCTGTCTTCTGGAGGATCTGAAGGATGAAAGTGGCAATTAACATGCAACAGATACAGACCAAGATTTTCATTTTATCTTTTTGGTTAGTAGTCTTCCTCACTTATTTAAGCAATAAACAGGTAAAAGTTATAAAATATCAGTGTGTGCATATTAAGAAATAGCAAACATGATTGAAACAGGAATTTTCTCATCATAGCTTCTATAGAAAAACAGCAGAAAAATTCTTAGAGCCAAACCAAAAAACATACTGTTAAATCAGACTGTGTTCATTGCTGTAAGTAGTGCTGAAATTCAAACCAGTTACGTCCCATGTAAATACCTATCTGGGAAGTGGCAAAAACCATCAAATAACCCAGTAAAATTGCGATTCTCTTTGTCGTCTCTAAATGAGCTGATGCTGTAAATCATGAAGCAGCCAAAACTTTGTAAGCCTCAGCTTTAAGATCTTACGTCATTTTATTAGAAATTGTGGTTTGCAGTTTAAGATTCCCTGGGAAAAAAAATAAAAATTAAGCCAGCAGAGCAGCGAAGAAACCATGCAAGCTTCCTCTGGGGAAGGAACTTTCCAGGGAACTTTAGGGAAAGTTCACTAGTCTAAGTGTGACTTTTAATTTTGGGTTGTGAAACACGAGTACAACAACTTGTAACACAAAGGCCAATATTTAATAAAACAATTTAAACGAACTTAAAATAAGATCCAAATGCACATAACTTCCTGCTTCCCTCCATTTCAAAATTTAAGCTCTGGACTTGAAACTCAGCACTTGACAATGATCCTCTGTAAGTAAACACTGAAAAAGAGATCATTAGAGCTACATGCCCCCAACTCAGAGAGACAATTTACTAAAAATTCCTAAGTTAAATGCATAAAAGTGTGACAATGCAAACAATTTGTCTCTTTTTTTGCAAAACAATGTGATCATAAAGTTCTTAGAATTAGTCTAAAAATTACCTCAGGTAACTGAGAATTTTGATCATTGTAATTAACACATTTCTTAAGTGTTTGGTCAAAAGTTTAATTAAGCAATATTCTTGGATTAACTAATCCAATGCAATGAAATATGCAAACATTTACTTTCCCTCTCCCCATAACGTTATTTTGAGGCCATTTCAAGTGGGGTCTTTGAGAAAAATACTTGAGTTTTCTGTACCTCACAAAACAAGCAATGTCTTCAGATGTTTAGAGCTACCTTTCAGTTTTGGACATAAAGTAATTAAACTTTGGGATGTGGTTAAAGATGTCAGAAGTGCAACGATTCCCTTCTGAAGAGTATTGATTCTGCAATGGCTGCCTCTTTCAGTGTGGAAAGAAATTTACTACCCAGATATACAGGTTTATAATTGCAGAAATATTTGAGTATGAAAGTTGAATTTTTTTTTCCTGTTTCTACATCAGGAAGGATCAAAGAATGTTAAAAATGAGACTTAATTGTCTGAAGAAGGTGAGGTGAAGGAAGCACTTGTATCATCATTTGACTCTAACTCTAGAACAAAGTTTAATATCATAGAATGTAAAAAGAGTCAATAATAAAATAATATACATTAAATATTCCTCTTACTTCTGCTAATAGGAACATACATATAGGGTTTTCTCGTTTACCAAAAGCCTTTGTAAATGACCTGATTCTATAGAGCTTGTTTTTTTTGTAGATACTGTAAACATGTAGAATTTCTAAGGCTAAAAACAGGCACAAGTCTTTCATGAACACTTATTATTCCTAAAAGCATTAAGGAATATATTCCAAATCTGCTATTCCTTTTTATAACAATGGAAATAATTGAAATATATTATTATATTTCACAATGCAGATTCTTAATTTAAAAAGAAATATAGCTTAATCGTGACAACAATTAATAATATATAGGGAATACTCCTATTTTTTTAAAGTTATCTATTACATCAAAAGTACATTTCCAGAATCTCTGTGCTGGGTGTTACTCAATTTTATAAGGTGGTAAATTTACGCAGTGACTAAAACATTTCTAAGAGGGTAAAATTCAACCATGTTATGTCAGCATTTTTAGCACCCCGGCTTTATAATAACACAGGTGAGATCTGCAATAGCCATTCTGCAGACTATGATACTAAAGCCACATGGTAGGTGGCACCTTTTAGAAGATGTTAAACTCTCCTCTCCATAATTTCCATGAGGTGATTTTGTTTGTGCCTCGTTAAGGTACCTGAGCCAACAGTCTTGTTTCAGGCTGGTTTTTCAAGATTTCAGAGGTTTTTCAACCTCCATAACAGGTTCCCTTTTGCTGAGCAGCTAAGCATTAGCCAACATTTCAGCAGACTGATTCCAATATATGTTAGCAGCAATGCATTTCCAGAGACACGTTGCAGAAACATTAAAAGCAATTGTCATCTAGAAGTCCTTTCATCCCCTGCACCGTTCTGGACAAAATAACTCACCACCAAGTAATCTTGAATTCATAGATAGGACGCTTGCAGTAATAGTGATTTATCAGGTGTTTATCACACACCCCAATACACTGATGATCCACAGTTATCCCTCTATCAGACAGGTCTGTCACAATACAGTGCAGAAGATCATATACATCAGCCACAGCCTCCCAGGGGCCGAAAGATACATCTACTTCGCAATGATGTTCAAATAGCTTTGTCTCACTTTCACTCCTTTCAAAACGTAAAGAATTGAAATGTGGGCACTCGTAGGGAGTGATGGGCATCTCTTCTTTGAAGACACAGACCTTCAGTTTTGCAAATCTCGCTTTTCTTTGCATAGCTCTCAGCTTTGCTATTTCGATTATCCGTTCCAAATGATCTAAAAAAAAAAAAAGGAAATTGAAAATGACAATGAAGCACCTAGTAAAAGAAAACAAAAGCAATTCTTTCATGTGAAACGTATTACTGCAGCATTTAACAAGTTTTCCTTAACATAATATTAGCAGCAACGGGAAACCGCGTGTAGCTAGATAGATAGTAATTAAATCCATCTCAGTTATCTTGTGAACTTGGTGTCTTTACTATATGCCCAAGTTTATTCACTTGCAGGTCCTAACAGAACAAATGCAGAGGCAGAGAAACCTTCTCATTTAATAAGCCTTGCATGTTATGGCCTAGATCTTGCTCCCTTTTAAGACAGCATAAAAATCCACATGCTTGGATACAGCAGGAACAAATCTGACGTGGAGACCTCAAAGAGCTAAAGAGCATGAAAGGTACATAATAAACTTCTCAAATGCAATGGAATTAGTTTGAAAGCTGAAAGCAGACCTGGAAGCACCATGTACACTACTTGAATCACACCAGAAGAAACAGTCAGTCAATACTACTCTGTTTATTTACCTTTGTAATACGGCATTAGGCCCAGGAAAGCTTGTCTAACTTTTTCTCCTTTCAGAGGCTGGATATCCTCTAGGTTGTCTAGCAATGGTCCTATGGAATAATACTGAGCTTCCTTGTAAACTGACCTCACTCGTTCTCGGGGTGGCAGGTCACCAGATCGAAGAAAGTTAAGTATGTCTCTAAAAAAAGGGCAAAAATACTATTAAGTAACAAGTTTCCACCAGAACAGCTGCAGGTGAGAAAGGAGAGAAAATGCTGGATGTTCATTGTCTATTCTATTGAGATAGAAATCCTTATGCTTAGAAAGAAACTGTGTGAGTCCTATCTCCAACATATGTTTTTAAAAGCCTTTGCCACGTTCAGGTTTCCAGGTCATCATTTCACATTTTGTCCTTGTTAATGTGAAAACTCATTCAGAAAAATGCCATCATATTTTAAACAAAAAGTTCAAGGTGGATTAACCACTTAAAATAGAAGAGCACACAGTATTCCATGGTGAAGAGCTCATAGTCACTGTGTTTCAAATTTAGGTCCGTGACAAAAGAATCTTTTCCATTTTCCTGGAGAATCATATGCATGGACATCTTATCCCACACAGAACCAGGATTCTAGCTGAATGGATGGGATATTTGCAAAGGCGGTGTTCTCTTTACAGGATCAGGGTCATATACACTTGTAGTATGTATTATAATAATAATAATAGAACATTTCCTTGTAGTTCTGAAACACTGTTAAGCTACAAGATTTTTAACAAGAAAATAAATCCCTCTATAAGCATTAACCAATGAAATTATTATTGAGCATATCAAATAAAAGAAGCATTACTGCAATCTTCATTAGAATGTCAACAAATATAGCAAGTGCTAACTTGGCTCTCTGTTCCAGCTCTATTTTCAATTCAGATTGATAGCATCACAAATGAATTCATTTTCCAACAAAGAGGTGGGCACTTCCAAATTGTCAAATGTAAAGAAACAATTATTTTCCAATAAATGTAGTGGCTTAATCTATTTCTGTCCCAGATTATGGTACAATCCAAATGAGCTTTGGAAATAATTGAATCCTTCTCTGTTGAAGAGATTAAGGAAATGTCTACAAAGGAGAAACAAGAAATGTAAGTTAAACCGCACAGCGTGCTTTGGACAAAGACCTTAACCCATGAACATTAACCCATGAACACTGCTTACCTTTTCTAGCAATCTGACACCAATTCAAACAGAATATTAGTAAGATCATGGTTAGTTTTATTAAAAATACAACAAAAGCTGAACACGTAAGAAGGAATCCTGAAGGTGAAGGAATATGGCACTACCAGCAAAAATAATTTGAAAAACAATTATTTGAGGCTCGTGGTTTTTTTACCAGATATGTTGTATCTTGTTTAAACACTGAAATCATAATAGTTTCAACCGTTTTAGAAACCTAGATGCGTTCCTCCCATTCCGTCTTTATCATAAACAGTAATAGCAATTAAAAAAGCAGTGTTGTGCAAAAAATCTTCCTATGAAAAGCAATGCCAAATACATTCTTTTTAAAACACCAACTCGATACCTCGAAAGTAGGTACTCTAGAGGAGACAGTTCAAATAATTATTTTTTTTCTTTTCCCATTGTAAAACTTAAGCCCTTAAGTACAGAATAAATAGGTTTTTAATTTTAATTTAATTAAATTATTCTTGTCTTGAGATGTTTTGAAGGCGTGGATGCCAGCCAATTACATTTGCCTACTACAAAAACATGATTTAACTAGAAGGAAAAAATAAAAAATGAAAACTTATTTTTCCTTTAAAATAATTTTCCTCAGTAACAACTTTTAAATTATTCTACTGGGGACACTGTACATACCCAAAGTAGGTTCCATCTCTGTCAATAAAGTATCTGCCTTCAGCATCTGTTGGAATATAGTGCCTTCCACTGAACATAGCCGCCAACATTGTGTCCTCATAACGTCTCAGTGTTGACAGTCTTGTTGTGAAATACATGCCTCCCACATTTAGTGGAACAACTTCTGGAAACTGCAAAAGCCATCACATCACCAGAAATGAGCCTCTAGTCCTCTGCAAACATGTTCAGGCCAAAGGGGTTACAACTTCTAGAGGACATAGCATACAGTCTTTGCCACTCTCACATAATTTGGTCCAACAAATGCTTCTTTCCTGGCCTGTTGCCACAAAATAGTGAGGTTCAAGGGTTAATAACTTGAATACTTTGGCGGCTTCTGGGTGTAATCAGTGAATCTTTTTAGTTGGAAATCTTAAACAGCAGTAATCATTCAGCTTTAAAAGGATATATTGATTAAAAGCATGAGTGCTTCCTCTTGGCTCTTTTGGGGAAAGAAAAAGAAAACAAACACCCCCTGCCTCCCTTTACACACACACACACAAAGGTAGACAATCCCAGGCCAGTCTTGGGACTCGCACTCAGTTGCCACTCTACTGGTTCCTTTACACCGCTATACTATACTATACCCTGAAAAAAACCAGTGATTCTGTTATTTACATTAGGTTTATAGGCCTAAAATCTTAGTAGCACACTTGAAGGTATGTACGCCTCAATACCAGAATAAAAACTTACTTGTCTTTATCAAGTCCAAACATGGATGGAAATTCTGAGTAATAGTGCCAAGCTATTGAAATAAAATTCAAGAGACTTAGTTTTACTCGACCATTTAGCAACTAATGGAAACTGAGCTGGCTATCTCTAAATACTCCAACAAATAAATCCTGAATTCTTGGGCACCTGAGCGGTACGTGCTGCAATAACTGGCCCTTATCGAATGAACAGTACCAGAGAGCTCTTACCTGCTGAGGCAGCAGAGGTAGCGCTTGTCCTGCCTGGGTTGCAGTAGGAGTGGCTGGCTCTTGGAAATCATCCTCTGCATCTGAGCTCGACATGGCATCATCCGGGTTTCCACTCACTTTGTTCTGCCCTGTAACTACCACCATCCCTCTGGCTCTCGTAAGCAGGTCTGCTAGGTAGGCAGCCGTGGCAATGCTAAATGGGAAACAAGACCCAAATTACTTAGGCGCTCTCCCCACCAGCTTCAGAAAGAAGATCACGTGGCAGGCAAGGCACGTCGCTCCCCGGCTTCACGCTGACAATTTACAAAGGCATTGTTATCACTGGGAAATGAATCACAGCAAGGATGACTGTTGTGCTGAGAAACAAACTCGGGGAGGGCTGTCTCTGCAGGAATGCAGTTTGTAGAGCTGTACCAAGGTCCTACAGTCACAGAGCCCTTGCCAGTGGCTGGGTAAGAGACCGGCGTCCATTGGCTGCGCGGTGCAGTGCGTGATTGGCTCCGCCACGCTTTTGCAGCAAAATGTCATTTGCTGGGTGAATTTGGGTGGCTGATGTTCCACCCCAGCCATCGCAATAGGCCACCAGCAGAAGCACGGCCTGAAATGCACGCTGCCATTGGCCAGGCACACTGTGCAACACCCCGGACTCCTGCTCCCAACCAAACTCCCAGTCTATCACCTTCAGCTGCAAAAGCGGATCAGACCCTGCTATGGACAACGACAGGCACCGTAAAGGCTCTCTCTTCAGTACTAGCATTTCCTGGAAAATGTGACAATCGAGCTTTTTAACAAGAGAAAAGAAATTTTCCTCCCCACTGCATCACATTGTACTGTACACAAAGGCACGCGTCTGATACGCCCATATTTAACTCCACATATTATCTTGTGCATTTACTGCTAATTATCAATTTCCTTTACTGGACAGACAAAAATGCATAGCGACACCAACTACAATGCTTTCACAGCCCATCTTCAACCAGCAGACAGGACAAACTGACAAGAAGGTGCATTATAAAAATAATAATTGAAAGAGCAGAGTAGGAAAGACTATAGAAACCCTGCTGTTCTCTTTACACTGCATTCTTATGTAAAAAGTACCTCTGTTTACAAGATTGCTCTGGTGTCTCCAGTGGCATCACAGCATCCTAACAAAGCCGTTACACCGCTGGGGTCTTTATCTAGCGCTCTGACCCTGCAAGCTCCTTCTCTCAAGTCACCAGAAAATGTAAAAAGAGAAGGAATAATTGCACAAGCATAGCTGGTAGATTTGTTTATTGACTAAATAAATGTTTCAGAAAGGTTGCTTCCAATCAAAACCAACAAGCAGAAATGACATAAAATTTTAATAGCCATGATTAATTCTTCTGCCTTACTAATTCTGCTAATACAGTCATTATGCACATCGTCAGGCTGTCGGTTGATCTTGGCTCTTAAAGGAAACGCTGCAAGTTCAGCATGAACCCAGACAGAACTGGGATGCTCCTGGTCAGAACAGATACTCAGAGAGCTAATCAGATACAAACCCCCACATTCTGTGGGACTGTACATAGCCTTCTTTCACCAAAATTTGGAGGTGAATTCTAGATCCTGGCTAACACCCTAATAAACCTGGATAAGTAGGTACCATGAAGTTCCAAAAATTTCTTTCTAAACTGCAGGTTAAGAGGTTTGTCTCAGCTCAAGATAGGTATTTAATTTCTCTTCTCTACAGTCCAAAAGATAAGACAACTTTGACTTCATAATCATTTTCCCATCACAGTACAATGCATAGGCAGATAAGTAAGGATGGAAGGGCTTCTCAATGTCCACACCCTATTATTGTAATGTTTGTCCTGAAACATTTTATTCTGACATCATCAATTACCAAAACAAGTCAACTGTGCCTCACAGATAAAGAACATATACTACATAAATGAAACATTATTTTGGTCAGGACTCCTTTAAGGAGGTAAACAAATTATCATTAAGAAACAGCTTGCAGCAGTTTAATTTAAAAAATGCATAGTCAAAATTGAGCGTGAGCCTGTATCTACTGTGAATGTATTATTTATAATGCTGTTACTTGACACCAGTGCTTTGACTGCGATATTTCCAGTTCTCTTAAGCCTATTCAAAAGAACTCAAGACTGACCAAAAATGTATCTTAAAAAAAATCTTTAATTGCCTACATTTTTCAAGAATGTCCCACAGATTTCATGTAAATAGAGTGTATTCTGAATAAACAATATTCAGCTCCATTAAGTATACTGGAATCATGGACCACAGAATGTGTTTTGGGTAAGTTTATCCATTTGGCACTGCACCAAAAAGGTCCTCTTTCCCAACAGAAGTCGAGGTTTGAGAAAAAGGAATTATTTTTCCTCTTTCCTAATCCTCCTTCAACATGACACCAAGGTTTAGGAAAAAAACATGAGAGCGCACACGCTAATTATGTTGTGCTCATGAGTATTAACCTTCTTTGACATTGGAACATTCACACAAAACAATCTCCTAAAAGGTGAGGCTTAGCATACAAGATCTCAGCCCACAATTAGTCCAGGTTTTCAAGAATAAGATTAGTGGCAGTAAAATGAAGAGATTGATCACTGACAAGTTTAACCTGTTTTTTGATGTTCATTAAAAGGTCAGTGAAGTTCCTCTCTAGGTTTGCTTCACTTCCTGTTCATCCATGGACACGGAGTAGTGGAACAGCAATATGCTGACTGCAGCAGAGTCTTCCTGAAAGAAAAACATAAGCTAATCACTGGGCAGTCTTCTGACATAGTCTTCTGCATTTTGGTTCTCTGCATTTCAGTTCCCTTAATTTCATGAGGAATATGTATCCATCTGAATATCCTCTTCTTGCCATTTAAAGCATGCACAATCATTACTATTAACTAGGCACAAAACCATTTCTGTGTAAAATAGCTCATTAAAGTTATACGGTTTGTTTTGTTTATTTAAACTAAGTAAATGCATCAGTTTCACTTTCAAGTATGTCTAGGTCCAGATCAACAGATGAGAAAACATCACCAATAAACAAAATGAAAAAAAATAAACAAAATAAATAAAATATTTAATTGAACCATACATCAGCACCATCCAACAGTACCAGAAACACCTCCTTCCAGTTTACAAGCTACCTGTCAGTGAAATGGCAGAGATTACTTCCCAGAGCTTCGTTATCGATAGCTCAGGCACTGCCTCACGCACACACACCAAAGGAAGCTTACCAAGTGAACAGGACCTGCGAGTTCTGCTTCATTCCCTAGGGATAGCAGCCCTAGAGCTGCGTTGAGTTTTACTTGATGCTAAGATTCAAAAAAGCTTTTCAAGGCTCTGCTCTTCCCTCAATTTTTCTGTATCAGTTTAAACAACTCTCTCTCAAAATACCTTCTGAGGTTACACTGGTGTTAGCAAAATTACATACCTACAAAAAAATGACATTATGATTATATGGTCAAAGTCTTTTTCAAGGTCCTGAGGTATGAATTCATCACAGGAGACCTACATAAACTGCCATTCGAAGCTAACTCATTGGAACGTGCTTGTTTTGGGGAGATACTGTCCAGATTGTTAGGAAGGCTCTCCCTTTTTCGAGAGAAACTGTGTCCCTGTGAGGACACAGAATGAGACATGACTTAGCAGTCCCTCCAAAGCATTCTTCAAGAGACTCAGATGATCAAAGGTTTGTGTGAACAAAGCGGGAAAAGACACGACATGCAGTTAATTCTAATGAGCCCACATCAGACTAGCGAAGAAACATCCTGAAAAAGGGCAGGGATCCCTGAGCTGCAGTAAACTCTATTATACATTTGACTGAGAAATTCTGGACGTACTCAGCATCTCTAGTCATTAGCAAAAGACAAAACACAGAGTACGACGAAGGGATACTGTAACTTAACTGGTGCACCAGAGAGCAAAGACACATTGTATGGGAGGATACGATGGGACGCTTCATCTCCGGTGACATTCTTGGGTAGGAATGGGGCAGCGGGGAGGCCATGCTGGAGGCTGCCAAGGACCAGGGGATTAAGGCTACTCAGGCCCTGCTCACTGGTTGCGGCAACCGCCGCTTTCCGTAGAATTTCACAGCACAGAGAAGCTTTTATGAGCTTGAAGCAGCTTTCCAGCTTCACCACCGTGAGGTGTGGAGACATCATCCCATTGTGGATGGGGCAGCTCAGTCCCAAGCCAGCACAGAAACTGAGCCAGACGTGTGGGTAAGCCAGGCGCCCAGCGAAGTATTAATTAGGCACTTAAATATCAACTGCCGCTTGGCGCCTTGCTAGGTCCTTCCAAGTAACCTAAATGCCAATGGAGCTCACCAGAAAGCGCCTGCAGGTGCGGGAGCCGTGATGGGCCCAGGCCGAGGTCCTGCCGTTATCACGCCCGGCGGTCGGGCGGCGGCCCCCGGCGGGGCAGCGGCTCCCCGCTCCCCCAGCGCTCGCTGGGAACGGGTGGTTCTCCAGGCGCTTCCCTGACCCGCTGCCGTTCCCCGGCCCGGGCCCGCGCCGCGACTCAGCCCGGCGCCGCGGGGCGTTTTCCCGCCCCTCACCTGACAGGGGGTCGGTGATCGCCTCAGGGTGCCGCCGCCACCGCCCCCCGGCCGCGCTCACGCCCCCTGCCGGGCCGCGGGGGAACCACCTGCCGCCGCCGCGCCCAGCCCGGGGCCGCATCTGCCGATGGATGAGGGAGGGAGAAAGGGCCGTCACGGGGGCGGCACCGCCTCTCCCGCGCCCGCTCCGGCACCCGCTGCCCCGCCGCGCCAGAGAGGAGCGGGCCCGCCCTCACCTGCTGCCCGCCCGCCGCCGCGGCTCCGGAGCGGGGAGCGGGAGCGGCCGCCGCACCCCCGCGTCACGTAGGGCCCATCCGGGTCCCGCGCGGGCGGGGCCGCGGGCCGGCGGGAAACCCCCCCCCCCCCCCTTCCTCCCCCGATCACATAAACACGCCTGGGTCGCGTTCCGGTTTTTTCCCCCTCATTTCTGCTCGGCTGTGACGGGGAACGTCCCGAAACTCATCAGTTCACGACGGCGCCGGCAGCCACACGCTCCGCCAGGCCCCGGGGCAGGCGGCCGGTCCCTGCCGCCCCCGGCTGCCGCGGCGGAGCTGCCAGCGTTTTCCAGGGAGGGAGCCAGGGACAGCATTTCCCTGCGTTGTCACTAGGGGATGCTCCGGGTTTACTTTTGCAAACAGTATTTGGTACGGATTTGGTAAAAACTTCTTTCCTGAAAGCGCTTAAACGTAGTCCATTCAGTGTTGGTTTTACAAATACATGTAAATGATCTCAAAATTAATGTAGCAGCAAAAGAAACAGAGGAAGACCAAAACTGTTTCAAATCCTAAGAGGCAGAATGTGTGGAAACACAAGCTCTTAAGATCAGGAGGGAAGGCTTCAGTATGCCAAGAACCACCCAGGTGAGCAGAAAATGAGACACAAAAACCATCCCCCCAAACCCTTACTTGAATAATCACGTTCCACACTGGGTGACAGATGCTCAAACCTTTAGGATACAAATTTCACAGCAGGGTTTTCAGAAGCAGTTTCACCCTAGGAGTACAGGTCTGAACATAAATGCTTTTGGGGAACAAACTCAATAGGCTAAAAAAATCTACTTTTTCCTGCAGTAAGCAAATCTCATGTTACCCTTTTATACTTCTCAGCAGGATACTCTAATTTCCTTCTTCTCATCACCCAGCTATTAAAAGCAAATTGGATTTATTCAGTCGCAAATCTTGAGAGATCCAAACGCAGGACATTAGATCGTATCTTCCATCTGAGTAATACATCAATATTTTGAATTACTTAAATCTTAACTTTGAGGCAAACACATTAATAAAAATCACATTTAAAGCATTTATTTTGAAAAATAAAATACAAAAGATCATTGAATTGTAATTGTACATGTACATTATCAACTTTTTTTTTTAAATAAAAGATATTTAACAAATTCCACACATGAATAAAACAAACACCGGTTCCACCAAAAAAATCTTTTAGGACAAGCACAGACCACTCTTTGAAAGCTTCATACATTTAAACCCAAACTGCTCCAGGAACAACAACAACAACAAAAAAATCTTTGAAGATGGAGTTCTGGAATTAAGACAGAAGAGCAATTTCAGAGACAGGCATTGCTTTGCATTTTTTAAAACCTTAAAAAAAAATAGTTGTGCAAATGAAATACAGTTCTACATTAACATCAGTGAATTATTTTTTTTTAGGCAGGTTTACATGCGCTCACAACAACAAAATTTTGAACAAAAACAAGCATGAAAGAAATGGGGGAGAAAATTCTGCAAGCAGCAGGCCATGAGCAGTACGCCTCACTGCTGTCAGCGGGACAGTCCTTCTAAGATCATTTCAATTGAAAAGGCAGCAGTCTCTTTTCTAAAAGAAAAAGAAAAATAAAAGTTATGTTTGACCTTTCAATGTCATATTCTGGGTTTATCCCTGACAACATTTTGTAATCACAACACACAATTAAGTGTAATCAGTCATCTCAGTAGGCAAGAAGTCACTGTCAAGACTAACCACAGCCTCTAAAAACCTCCCTGTAAGGAATGGGGCAGCTGCCTTTTCCATCATTTATCTTTAGACTTACTTCTTGGAGCATATTTAGATGTAAAAAAGAAAATAAATAAATCTGAATTTGCACAGAATGGCAAGGGTTGGAAGGGCCCTTGGGAGATCTTCTAGTCCAACTCTCCTGCTAAAGCAGGGTCACCCAGAGCAGGCTGCACAGGACATCATCCAGGCAGGCTTTGAATATCTCCGGAGAAGGAGACTCCACAGCCCCCCTGGGCAGCCTGTTCCAGGGCTCTGTCACCCTCAAAGTAAAGAAGTTCTTCCGCATATTCAACTCCTGTGTTGCAGTTTGTGCCCATTGCCCCTTGTCCTGTCGCTGGGCACTACTGAGAAGAGTGTGGCTCCGTCCTCATGCCATCCACCCTTACTTACACTCAAAATACTTGTGAAAGTGGGCTGTATTTACATGCTGAAAGCCTCTCTCTCATTACAAGGTACCAGTGATAGTTACCGCTGGGGAGATAACAATTTGGTTTCTCAGGAACAGGAGAGCAGCTTTCAATAGAAATAACGTCATTCTAAATACATTTTTGAAAGAGTTAAGTGCCAACATGAAGTAGATGTTTCAGTCATTTTAACATTGACTATGTGAAAAGATTACGGCTTCCCTATCAATTTTGGAATGAAGGCCTGCAATTTATCTTTGGAAAGCTTTTATATTCACTATTTCCAACCGGTATGATGCTTTTGGCTATCTTTAGGGCTATAGCACAAGCTGTGTTAACGGCCACACCATAAATATCTACGCTGAGTGTATTTTTGTGGCATGTTGCTTTTGGCTGTATTTAAACTGCTTGCATTTTGCTATCTTTTGTTGTCAAATGTTTGGTGACAACTAAAAATCCTGCATTAATACAATAACTCTTAAATTCGTTGACTAGTCTGGAATTTACCGAGTTCCCTGCACAATCTTGCCATCATTAATTCGAGAACTAAAAATGCAGTTTATTGAAAATACTGGCTGTGGGGCATTACTAACAGCAAATGATAGAAATCAGCTCATCTTTAGCCATTTCCTCTATCTAGGAAGGGCAACTGATTTAAAAAACGAAGAAAAAGCCCATGAGTCATCTTTGAAGTTTCACTGTTCTGTTAAAATGGGGACCCGGATCTGCTGTGCAAGTATGCCACAGTGCTGGAAGACACACAGATACTAAAAGGAATGAGAAGCTCTGCAGAAGAATGCCTGGATGAATAGTGGCACAGTTTTGTGTACTCCTTTCAATTCCAAGCTCTAAAATAGTGCCGACAATCCAATGCTGCAAATCGTGATGAGCCGTGTAGAACTACACTGCGATTCTTAAAGCACATCCACGATGCTTTTGTAGCTCTCACCACCAGGACTTACCTCAGTGTGATTTTTACAGATTCTGAATCAAGATCCGTATCTTCATTTTTTCTTACCCAGAATCTCACATGGATTTAAGTAAGTTAAAAAAAAGAAAAATACCACCTCAACTAAATCAAGAGGAGCAAGTGAACAGGACTGCATACTCTTTTATTACCTTCTGTGCAAGAAATATCCATTGCATCTTCTATTCCATGGGTTCAGTCTGTCAAGTAATTAAAATGAAATTAGCTATTTTAGAGGAAAAAATGTCATTATCAGCAACAATGTTTGCACTCAAAACCAGCTAGCTGTTTAGTTACATTATGTTATCTTTAGTGTAACACTGAAGGAGAACACTATCAGCATCAATTTTTATGGTTTAAGCAACATTGTCTTACTATTTCATGAAGTTTATTTTTGCTTTGTAGATGATGCTTTCTTTACTTTGGATAAATCTGCTCAGAACTTGGTAAATACTGGAATGGTACCAAGATAACTGTAAATCCACCTCCTGAAATTTAGTAGAGTCCCATTTTGAAACCTCCCTATCATACGGATGGAAAGGGGGCATCACAAGATAATTGGAAAATACAAACAGCATAATTTAGCTACCAGATACTGTAGGCAGATCAAGGATCGTCTATTTTGCTAGCACACTATTATACACAGTGTGCTAAGCCTTAAAGAGAGCTCATCTCCCTGCATCTTCCAGAAATCCATATCAGCAATATTTAATCTCCTCGTGTTTTGTCACACCCTGTGCTTGCAGCCATACACACCACAGCTTTATCTGTAAGGTTGTAGATAATCTTGAAATAGCCAGATTTGAAAGCATTAGAAATAGCTACAGCACACTTTCCCAATACAATTTGCTGACAATAACTTTTAAGCAGTGCACATTTAGTTGTCTTGCCGTTAAGCTGCATAGATGTTTTGGCCAGCAGTTGAGAGTGAACAACGCTGTGAGCAACAGCACATTTAGCTGCATGGTGCCAGGTTCTTAATGGTTTTGTATTAGCTGAGCACAACTCTGCAAAGCATGAGCACTAACTGTTCAAAGGGTGAGAGCAGGCAAACATCCAGTAAAAGAGCAAAGCCCACATCGGAGATCACACAAAGATTGATCAGAAAGATTTGGTGTCCACAGCAAAAAGTTATATTCTGAAAACATGAAACAGACACTACAGCTATTCGGCTTTACTGATCCATGTTCATTTTATCTTGCCAGGAGACTTCCTTTCTACTGTCTTCTTTGGCTGGAACAAAAGAAACCGATTTTCCTTTTTAATCAAGTAATTTTCCTTTGAATGAATGGAGTAAGTAAAAACGCTTTGTTTACATGTGGTAGATTCTCCTGTGTATTCTTCAATCTCTACATCTAACAAAAAGCATAATCAAAGAGTCCTTTCCTAATATTGGAGATCGAAAGCCAAGACAGTTTGTGCGCACTAGTTGTTTTTTTTTTTTTCTTTCAAAGTACAGATATTGCAAATTGGTTTCCTTTTGATAGGCTACTCACATTCTAAATAAACTTCTGTATTGGATGTATCATTAAGGCTGGGAAATAGAGTAGAAATATAAAGTAATGCAAGCAGAGATATGCAACTCTGGAGGCAGAGTGCCCCTAAAAATGCTTCCTCTGCCAATTCTGTAACGCTGTACTCCTGTGTATGCAGGAGCAATTGAAAAAACCCAAGTATTTTTCTACTTAGCTTTACTTGAACACACCCTACGACAGTAATAGTGATGCGCCACTTCCTGTTGTTTCTATCAAAGCATAACGCAGAGAGCACTTCAGATGGTATTTACACACCACCAATTATACAGCCTACAAAAAATGGTATTTTTATAAGCCTAGTTGAGCAGCTCTTACCCAAGAAAACAAAACCAACAGCTACATGTTCTACTCATTTCGTATAAAATATACCATTTAAGCAATAAAATACAAATATTGTTATTTCTCTAATAAAGGTGAATTAAATGATTTGCTCCTTGTCTACATCTTCTGCTCTGATTTTTTCATGGCTAGATTAGCAGAGCTTAAATCTGCAAGGCCGTGGGAGGGAAAATTAATTTCACTACACATTGGGGGGGAATGAAAAAACACACGCACAGAAGCCCTTCAAGCTACTGAAACACAGCACTGCAACAGGCAGCTCCATGGAACAAGGCCATCTTGTCTGCTCTGTTACCTTCAGGAGACAGAGAAGAGCTGCCCAGCAGCAAGGGATGCCATCTTCCAAACTCAGCTACTACGTCTGTAAACAGGCTAGTGGTTTACAGCCCAAACCAAAGGAATGTGCCTCCCACACGTCCACATAGCTGGGGGGAAGGTATCAAGAGATCCTGCAGTTTGAGTGCTCCACCATAAGGATTTTGCTGTTTCAACTGCTATTGCAAAGGTTAGGTCCCATAGGTAGCTGATGACAATTAACAGCATTTGAAGGATGCTCTTGCTCTCTTCTGCTCACTTGATTATTAAATCAGTACACCATGACTATGCATGGCTGAACTGTTTGTTTTGCCTGATACAGTAGTATTTCTTTTAAAAAAATTCTCATTACTCTGCTTGCTGTACTATACTTGCTTTAAACCCTTCCATGCAAGGCAACAAAAGATAAAGCTTCTCTACAAGTAACAAACTTTGCAGTTTGGTCTACACAGAAGAGAGTCAAACTTCCCTTGAATTTCACAGCAGTATTCAGTCAGCTCAGTTTACAGGCACCATTCTATGAACACTGGGATTACACAGACACTCAAGAGAGCCTTGGAAATGCTGAGTGCAAGAGGACTGGAGATTCAATCTCATAGACAAGCTGTTCTCTTATAATCTCTAGTTACCTATTCTCTTATGATCAAAGAGAAAATCAAATTTATGAAGACACGGTTTATAAAGATATATTATGTATAAAGACTTTTTACATACTAACTTGCCACTATACCCACAAAAAAAGGAAACTAATCCAATACCGTACCTGTGGCACTTCTTTAAGAAAGTCAGGAAGCTGAAATTCACCTTTATACACCTGGAAAAACAAAACAGAATACACTACTCAAAGCTAGCATTCACTACTGTTTGAAATGCTAATGAGCTTCCTATGGGGAAGTGGGGAAAGGATTCTTCTGGGTTATTAGCATCCCATAATGCTAAAACACATCTACCCAAACTGAGCACAACCTATTTGTGTAAGGAAGTTTTATTCATGAGGCTTGGTCATCCAAAGTAGTTCTACAGCTGTAAGTTCAGTCCCAGGCTTGCTCTGTACTCACCATTCTGACTTGTTTGCATTAAAGTGGTAGAACTATGTAACTCTCATTACATTTCAAGCTTGCTAAAATTAAGTCCTGTGCAATCCATTCACTATGCTTTTAGAAAAAGATTTTTAACAGGATGATTAAATATGCTAGGAGTGAGTTGCTACAATACATACTTTTTCAAATTTTATGTAACAAATCCTTTGCTTCACATTTTAGCATCTTTAATAAATTAAGTTCCCTTTGGGCTTAATTACAATTTAGAATTAAGAGTCTCCATTTAATGCCTTCTGAAAGCGCTATTTGTAATGATCTCATGGACTGTGTCAGAATTGATATACCAGCCAGGCAACAACCAACGTTTAGTTCTCAAACGTTTGTGTTTTACCGTTTAGAAACTTCACAAAATGTCACATAATACAACATTTTCTGATGCATTGTAGTATCTGTCATGTACAAAATACACATTATTCATGCAAACAGAAGAATTACACCTGAACAACTGACCCCACCTTACTATGCTGTCAAAGGAAAGTTCTGTTAGCTTTCATGTAGTTGATGGAGATGATACAAGTACAACCAAAGTCTGGAAATGCAAATAACTTAACTTTCAATGCTGTTAAAATGGTCAACACTCAAGGAGCATCAGCATCTCCTTCTACCCTGGTTTCAGCTGGGATAGAGTTAATTTTCTTCCTAGAGGCTGGCATAGGCTGTGGTTTGGATTTAGTATGAGAATAATGTTGATAACTGGCTGATGGTTTGGTTGTTGCTAAGTAGGGCTTACACCAGTCAAGGACTTTTCAGTTTCCCCTGCTCTGCCAGGGGCACAAGAAGCTGGGAGGGGGCACAGCCAGGACAGCTGACCCCCACTGGCCCAAGGCCTATTCCATACCATATGACATCATGCTCAGTAGGGAAACTGGGGGGGAGTTGGCCAGGAGGCAGCAACTGTTGCTTGGGACGGGCTGGGCATTGGTTGGCAAGGGGTGAGTGGTTGCATCACTTGTTTTTTCCTGGGTTTTGTTTCTCTCTCACTTGTTGTTTTTATTTTCACTACAATTTATTATTATATTTCAATTATTAAACTGTTCTTATCTCAACCCAAGAGTTTTTGTACTTTTGCACTTCTGACTCTCTCCCCCATCCCACTGGGGGGGGAGCGAGCGGCTGGCTGCATGGTGCTTGGTTGCCGACAAGCTAAACCACCACACCTATTTTACACATATCTATCCCTTTATTCTACATAGCTAGCTGGTGTAATTTTCAGGTTATAAGAATGTTAATATATTTGCTTTAATCCTTAAAGATACACAGATACTATTACAACTGGTACAGATATATTACGAGCAATTTTTCCCCAAGTACGCCATGTCAGACCTTGAGTCACTTCACAAACAGCGTGTGAGATCAGACACTTAACTCCTTCACCCACAGGCTGTAACCACACATCTGAAATATCTGAAATCCCCAGCGCCTGGAGGCAGAACACAGGGTTGGATAAGGCTTAAGTTTTCCTTTATTATTTTCATACCATTTAGTCAATGATTTGCTTTTCATTAACAGAGATGTTAAAAAAAAAAAAAAAAAAATCAGTGGGATAATCCTTTCCTATACTAAGACACTTACAGATTTAATGGCTTCACATACTAGTAGGGCTGTTATGAAGTTCCAGCCAACTCCTATGATTATGAATTTCTACAACTGTAGCCTTATTACCAGCCTGAGTTCATGACAGTTTGTCATTACCACAATTTCTGATCTTTTAGAGCATAATGCTGCTTTTGAAACAAGATCATTTTGAGAAAAAGCAAGCAATAAATATCCTCAAAGATACCAACAGCCACACCAAACAAGTGTTTCCACTGTCTAACCAGTTAGTAGATAAATTGGCAATGTATTGTTTTCTCTCTATAGAGGATAATTCTTAAAACCTTTTTGCTTCTGAGATAAACTGGAATACATTCCAAAGCAGGGGAATTATTCTGTATTTTTTTTTTTTTGCAAAAATAAGTACATTTTGAAAGGAAGAGTTTTACCACCTACTGAAACAAAGACCGAACACCCTAGTGTCATGAGTTCTTCGTAGCCCTGCGTAGCTGTAATCATATAAAAATCAAAAGCCACAAACCTACTTAGAAACATTCTATAAAGCCATAAAATGGAAGTGGGGCTACTCTAAAGCCTCGCTCAGAGTTGCACACCCTGGTTTGCAAATTGCATCAAAGGAAGAAGATTCAGGAAGTCAAGCCATGCTTATTAACAATATCCATTTTCCCCGCTTTCCTATGAATAGATGACCAGAATATAAAAGATGTACTCATTTTGTCAATACACGGCAGTGGCCTAGGACTGCAGCTGAGTCAGCTCAGAATTTCCTGTCTGTAAGACGCCTCACCCCAAAACAGGCCTGCAGCATTAAACCCTATGACTCATGTGGAGTGGACTTCGGAGCTGGCAGTTCTCCTTACTCTTTATCACCAGGCTAAACATATCCAAACAACAAGGCTTTGCTAAGTCCCAACATGAGAGTAGGAACATGCAGAACACACAGTGCAGAACTCTGTGCCTTCCGATATTCCACGTTTTTGATAAAATAGAAAGGCTGATTCAAAATGATAGACACAGCTCTCATTAATATTCAGCTTGGGAGTACTGTCATTCCCATGGAAACCTTAATGAAAGCCACACTGGTCAAAAATTCAGCATGTGGCTTACTAGAGCCTCAATGTACTATAAATATTTATAAATGAAGGTGAGTATTTAATATTTTCAGCTTTTAACCAAGCCATTAAAATGCAGGCTGTATTCTAGGGAGCAGAAATGGACGTTACAAATCAACAATATTATCACATCAAAGAAGTGCTACAGAACCACCTAGGCAAGGTTCACAAGAAAAAAAAAACAGTATCTTTTATCTTTCCTATCTCTGGAAACATTCAAGGCCAGGTTGGATGGGGCTCTGAGCAACCTGATCTAGTTAGCGGTGTCCCTGCTCACTGCAGG
This sequence comes from Gorsachius goisagi, assembly GCA_018403395.1. Taxonomy (NCBI): domain Eukaryota; kingdom Metazoa; phylum Chordata; class Aves; order Pelecaniformes; family Ardeidae; genus Gorsachius; species Gorsachius goisagi. Next base: position 69,825 of record BOSO01002251.1, on the reverse strand, counting down.
GGGGTTGGACTAGATGACCTCTAGGGGTCCCTTCCAACCCAAAACATTCTACAATTCTGTGATTCGACTAATGCTGATGTTGGAAGAAACAGGCAAGACTTCTTTCACCTGTTCTGGCAAACCACCACAGTCATTTTCTGAGAATTCTTAAAAATAGTTAATGCTGATGAGAATAGTATGTGGTGACTGGTTCAGAACCAAAGTGACCAAAACCATGTTTGTCTCTCTGGAGGCCTGCTTCTTTCCTTCTCCTGCGCTGACAACTTGGTCTAATTTTTATATTGTATATCTAGATATACATTTGTCCATTCCCAAAACCTTGCCATTGTAATGCCCTTTGTAGCAATAGCATTTACTCCTAATAACCATCAATAGTGCATATTAAGAAAGATAATGACACTAATGTCATAGCCTAGAAAGATAAGAAAATGTTTAAGGGGCATTTGCTATTACATTACATTCACATTAAATATCATGATTTACACACCACAATTTACGAAGGCAAGTCTAACCAATGAAAGGCCCAAGGTGATGTGTCTAGATTAGGTTTAAAACACAAGCATGCCTAATTTTGGTTCAGAACTAACATTATCTAGAATGCTGGTTTTGTCAGGATTGAGACTGCACATAAACTGGTTTAAAGTAGTTCCAAAACCAGTAAGCGGTCCCTTTTGAATCAAACTCAGGGATCAACTGCAATCCAGAAATTCTAAAAACAATGACTCCACTTGCAGCCAAAGAAATTAAGCTGTTTCAGATTCAAAATTATTTTCTGACCAATTTCTAAGTCTAAAATACATTATTCAGAGAGTGGGAGCAGACAGGCAGAAGCAAGACATTGGAATGATTTCCAGTCTATGCTACAATTCAGTAAAACTGAGTAGAAATGGTGTTTACCATTTCTAAGGGAATTATTTTGCAAGTCTAAATGGTTTTCCAAAGGGTAGGGGGAGGAATCTGAAGGCTGTGTCAATTTGTTTTTCAGTGTTGGCAGTATTCAAGCTGTTCTATTAAAAAAAAAAAAAAAAAAAAGACACATTCTTATAGCCAAACTAAATGCATATTGCTCTCAAAGAGAGATCAGAAAACAAGTTTCACATCCAGTTGTCTGAGAAAACCCTTACAAATACATAAGGAAAACTTAAGAACCAAAGCATAACTTGGAAGTGTAACCTGTTATTAATCTTTATAGAAGATTAAAGCACTCTTTTTCACCCACTTTCAACCCTGGTTTAGAAAGAGTCACATTATATTTGGCCAGTTCCAGTACACAGAGATAATGGGTCTTTTTGTCTAAAAGTTAGCCTGCAAGTAAGTGGGCTTGCTGAATTTTCAAAACAAAGTTGCAGAGTACAAAGCTATTGATGTTTAATTGTCAAAAAAAGGGGGGAACACTGTCAAAACCAGAACAGACCCCTTTCTAGAGACAACCTTTACTGCACAGTACATGGAGGCACCCTCATCTTGCTTTTTCAGACTTTCCTTAACCTTTAAGGCAGCTGACAAGGCTTACACAATTCTTCACCTCTGTTGGAACTGCCAAGAAAGGGGACATCCGAGAGGTAAATATTTACCCAGTAGGAACAAGAACAACAGGATTTTAGACAGGCCTGTGAATGTCTGCCAAAAGGCAGCTTGCAACCATACCTAATTTTGTATTTTGTTAATAACTCTGTATGCCTTAATCATCATACATATGCATAGTTGTTTAAAAAAAAAAATATATATATATATATATATATCAGCAGCTCTGGAGAAAAATGATGCAGATGGGAATCCACATGCTGGAAGAAACACCCACTAAAGAGGGTATTAAATTTTAAAGGACACTTAGAAAGTTTGTGCTGTTGGTGGTCACTAGACAGATGAAATAAAACCCCCAATTTTTCTTTTAAATATCAGAGAAAATGTCCACAAAACCAAATGCCTTTATGCTTAACCAGTGTAAATAGAGATGCATGGTCTTGAGCAGCCTGTCATTACAGCTTATGTCCACATCTACACATCTCTGACAACGCAAGTAATTATTCTCGTGTGTTAGTATAAATATATTTCACACCCTTTATCATGGATCGTTTCTGCCTTTAAAACCTCAAATATAAAGTTCTGAAATCATGATCGTCACGGATGTCTCTACTCTTAACAGCAGGAGACATTTCCTCACAATTTAAAACAGGCACAAAACAGGAGTTAATAGAACTCTGTTTTTTCCTTTAGATGTTACTGCAGAAAATACCATCAATAGAACATAAACCAGAGACAGATAACAGCTTTCGGATGTGATTAGAAGAATCCACGCGTATTTAAACAGTCATGATGAAAACCATAGCTTCTTCTATAGAGTTCTGTACGCTCCTGTCTCTCGATCTCTCCAGGGCAAGGAGAAGTTGAAAGAAGTGACTGGAATATGTATTCCAAGCATACAAATTCATTTAGTGGGAAGTATGTGCCAAAGAAAATCTGATGTAATATGTTACAGATGTGAAAGGAAACCACTTAGCCAATCACAACATAACAATAAGCCAGTTTCTACTGGGCATAAGTCAGAGTCTTGCAGTTACGAGCTGTTCTCTGCTTTCAGTACATTCCCTTAACTGCTGACATACACTTTTACACAAACTCACAATATTGATAAGGACATACCAGACACTCTTCTAACACGGAGTGATTCTACTTTTGTAGTTGATCATATAGTGATTGGGCTACCAGTTCAGACAGCTTAATTATTTGCATTTTCTACATCATCTGCAGATGAAAACTCCTTTTAGTTACAGGATGTTATTTCCCTTTATGTTCAGGTTGTAGAATTTCTTAAAACTCTAGGGGGGGAAAAAATTAGTCAGTTATGTATCTATAACGAAGGCACTCTTGCAATCATCATAAAATGACAAGACCAGCAACAGACGTATAAGAAAAACCACAGAACAGCACAATTCTGCAGTCACTGAATAACTAAAGGTTGCCTCTTGAGGAGGTCACGTGCAGAGATCTGCTGAATAGCGCAATGCTATTCAGACCTTGTTCTCTCTGCTCTGCGTTCCTCAGCCAAGACAAGATAAAGTGTCATAAAAGGTACTATTGTCAGGCCCACATAAAACAGATAAATAAAAAGTTAACGGCTTTGTTATTGAAAACATCAGAAAAACGTGTTATACTCGTGCTAGATTTTACTCCACCAGTGCAGAAACTTTCAGAGATGTCTTATTTCTTAACACCACATAGCACCTGGAGACCAACATAAGAAGAGATGAATTCACACTCTGCTGCTTCCTAAAACAAAACTAGAACTAAGATGACAACATACAAACACTGGCTGTATCTTATTATTTTTGTGCTGTATTCAGGAGCAGGTAACATTAAAGTGAAAAATCCAAATTTAGCAGAGAGCATTGTTTTCCTTGCATTACCTACAAGCACTAAGAAGTTGTAATTCAAGCACTGCACTTTAGCTGGTGAAAATCATGATTTTGTTTCCTGACCAAAGAAAAATAAAAAAATAACCTAAAATGCAAGTCACTAGCAGGGGGACAGAAAAGAGAAAGAAAAACAAGAACAGGACTTAACTGCTTAGAAAGCTTAGGGGAAGCTTTTTGCACCACACTAGCCATTCCTTTCAATTTTTCTCCAGTACTTGTTTTAGGCACCTTTACACCGTTGGCTCTTACCTTTGGGGCTAACAGCAGTAGCTTTGAAATTGCTGAACAGTATTTTCCCTGTTGAGTGTAAGTCTAATTTGTAGTCTTTTCCAAGAAGTGATAGATTTTGCTCTGTGCAGCTAGTGCAGTGTAGTATAAATCCAGTTCAACAGGCGGCATTTAAGCACGTTTTAGAACAAAGACATCATGCAGTTTAAAGTTGGGAATCTTTTTAAATTATCTTCTACAACTGGGCAATACACAGACTTCTAGTCTTAAAACACTGAACTGTCTGCATTCAAAAGAGGCTTTCTAGCCACAAGAGTGTTTTGCATCCTGACCAATTTTCATACTTTCATTCTATTTACCTTTATGGTTTTGTATGTACAGTATAAAAATGCTTTTAATCATACAAAACAAGAACTCTCCGTAACAACAAGAACAGATTTATTTGTTTTTTAACATATCTGACAGCAATGAACTAGATGACACAGTGTTGTTCCATCTTTAGGTGGAGCCAGAATCTCCCCTGACAGTACTTTCAGTGGTGTTGGGCTTCCACCCTCTTGTTGCAACTTCCACAACCAATTTAAGCCAGCATTACATAACCCCCACAAAACTGAAAAACTCCCCCTCAAAACCACACACACAAAAATCAGTCTTCCCCCTTACTATTGCTTTCCGTTTGCCAGACAGGGCAACTTCCTTCATCTGAAGTGCTAGCTCACGCCATTTTAAACTAAGAAACTATGACGCTATTGGAGTAGCAAGTGTCAGATAATTCAACATTATTTCAGGTTAGTCACTCTAAGGGGTTACTGTACAAACTGTACTGTATGAACCCCAAACAGTTCAGCTTTAGAAGTCTAAACTTGGATTTTATTCGCTGAAAACAGTTAAAAGTTCTGTGCTCAGTTTGAAGTTCTTGGAGACTGCAAATATAAATATAAAAGAACAGCATCCAAACACAAAGTGTGCAAGAAACAGTTACATGCAAGATTTATATAGATTCTATTATGTACTGAAGAATAACTTTGGGAAGATTTTATTTGGACAGCTTCATCTCCCACAACATACCCAGTACCAAACTTTGTGAAAGACTATCCCAGGTGAAGAAATTGAAAGAGGGAGCAGGAACAAAAGCAGTGTTCCATTAGTTTAGAAAGTCACTAGCTATGAGCATGCAGTAACACACTTAACTTGTCAAGTGCCAGCTCCTAAAGGCTGGACAAATCTAGATGAAAGATTTTTTTTTTCTTTTTTTAATAAATGCCCTCTTCTTCAAGATGTAGCAGCAAGAAATAAATTAGCATAGGTTCATGGAAGAGAAGAGGAAACCCACAGGGCAACATATGCTATCCCTGATGGGCAAAAACTAACACAGCACAGTTCCCTCCCTCTGCACACACACCACACCCCCTTGACTTTCCCCAAACACCTTGAAGTGTTTTGAAATATCTGTCCCCTATCCTCAAATAAAAACAAAATAAAGCCCTGGAGAAAACAAAACAAAGCATTTTTCAGAAGCAAGTCAGCTCCCACTGATCACCAACCAGAATATTAGTTATTACAAAACTTACTTGGTTTAAGGCCAAGCTCAGTGGCCAGCATTTTGGCAATTTCCTATGCAAGATGCACAAGGCCCAGGAAGCCTGGCACTTCTAGAGAGGGAGATGAGCCTGCTGCCCTGAGAATAAGGCAACCCAAGCAGCAAACTGGTCTGGGAGTTGGGAAGCTTTAAATCTTGAAACCCTAAGAAGTCAGGACATCAACATTTCCATAGTCACAGAGAAAGAAGAGGACCCAGTGGTCTGAGCAGGGATTTGCTGGGCACCAGCTGGGAGGAAACAAAGCAAAGTGACTGGGGAGGAATTCAAACAAGCCTAACACAACAGCCGAACACTGATTTGAGCCACAGTTTTAAATGGCTCCTTGGGGTACAAGACATTTGAAAGCCTCATGTTTCTCCATTTTCAAAAGGAATATTCTAAGTTTTGAAGATTAGCCATCTTTAATCCCTTTGCTTTTTTTTAAATTTTAGTCTTAATTCAGGACATCTCCCTCATTTTATCTATACAAACCATATATGCAGAAGTAGTTCTGTTAAAGAACAAGTGACTAGGAAAATATACACTGGGTATTACAATAAATAAAATTAAAATGCTATCTTGGGCTGTAAGTAAAACTACTAAATTAAAACAGCAGTCAAAATATTAACAAGCATTCCATACGCTTGCAATATTTGGATCTGCTATTGTAACAGTAACCTCCAGTTTTTCATAGCTCTTTTTAACATTAGTAAACAAAGTAATTATGCTTCAAAGCAAACTTGTGAAAAAGCCTCAATACACTTTAGCCTTTTAAATTAAGCTTTAATTTTTTAAAGGTATGCTTGTGGCTTCGTTTATTACCTGAATTTCTCTCTTGCATTTTTAACTGAAATAGATTTCAAGAAGCCACCCAACAGTAAGCGACTGAAATCCATACAATTTTTACAACTCAGACTGAGCTTGCCATGCACGGGTAGAGGCCTTAGAGAAGTCACCATACTGTAAATACTTATTTAAATCGTATCAGTAAGAGATAGCCAACCTTAAATTACTGCACTACAACACAAATTTGAATCCGAGTCACTGTCTAAATAGTACGTATGGGTAGGTGCATGAGGATTTTGTTTTCAAGGCTCCATGAAGTAGTATTGAACACTTTTTTTTTTTTTTTTTTAAGTGTTTGAATTGAGTGCAGAAGAGTTAGCTTGTTTGTGAGCCTTTGAAAACACTAAGTACCAGGAAACCTATAAACCGCTAACGCTACTCCTACCAGAAAAAGTGGGGATTACATTTTCCATGCCAAGCAAACAACTATTAAATGGTCAACCTGCCACCCTTTAACACATTGATCAACTGTTTAATGGAAGTTTCCCAGGGAGGACTCCTAAGAAGAAAGAATGCAAAATGTTTAGAAACTTCACAAAAAGCCATTTTTTTTTCATTAGTATCTAGCCCATCAGCACACCAGCCTTTTTTTTTTTTAAATATCGGAAGGCTAGTGGAAGACAGTCCTTTTAAATTGTTAATTCAATTTTTGCAATTATTACTTTGCTGCCGCAGCAAAAGTCACCTTCTTTTAATAAAATATACATTCTTAAAAGAAGTAGACAGTTCATTATTCTTATTTCAGACAATGGTAATGAGCTTTTCAATGGATACCTCCAGGGATAAACAGCTGTATAGCCTAACTACTCAAATTCCAACAACATTAAATTCAGACTAAAATCCTTAAGTTTAGGTTAATCAGCACCAGACCTTTCTCCATCTTTTGTTTCTTCTCCAAAGGACAACAAAGAATTGGAAAATTTGACATTTTGGTCATCTTGGGCTATTTTCCATGGGTCACTTTTCAAATTCTACCAAGTATTTGGGGTGTGATTTTGTGACAGAGCTTCTGCCAACCTTCATGTTAAAAAGCTGAGGTCATCAATCAAGTTTGATGCCCAGGTGAGAAAGCTCCCTTTTTTCTACTACTAACTAGTTCCCCACCTATCTGGACAATTCTCAAGAGGTTCAGCTACATACACCGAAGAGCACAGCTCAAGCCTGGGTTGAGGTAAAGGAAGATGAACCAAATTGAAGACAAACAGCAGGAGACAGACTTTCCGTGCTCAGATTTCTTCCTTGTTCCCCCCCTCAGGGAGGAAAACATTGCTAAGTATTAAAAGGTCTTAGGAACAGACTTAAAAAAAGACAAACAAAACACAAGACTCTTCTGTTCTATAGCTCGCATCCATTTGGTCAATAATTAAACACGCAAAAATGACTTACCCTCCTTGTGTTTTCCACAACTTTTTGATCTGGCTTTCCATAATTTGGTGGATTGGCATACGGATCATAGCCCAGTTTTGCTAGCATGGGTGCAATCACAGGCATATCTTGCAGAACATCAGCAGGTATCTTCCCAACCCACTTTGACAGTGCTTCCACATTGACTGGCTTGATTACTTGGTCAGTAGATCTTTCAACCCTGTGGAGGGAGAAAGAAAGGTTTTATTTTGCATTCCAACCAACAATTGCTTCTTCACTAGCATTAGGACCTTTAGCTTGGTTTGTTTGGGGATTTTTTCCCCTTCCTTTTCTTTTCCTCTCAAAATTTCATGGTTTTAGAGTTGATGGGAAGTGAAGTTTTACAAAGTAAGGCTAAAATGAGAATAACCAGCACAACATTCTTGCATGCTTTCACACAGAATATACTGAAGCAAGTTCTTAACATAAAGATGGCAGTGAAAGCCAAAGAGCTGTTAAGTGAAAAGTATGCACACACCTACATAAAAAGCTGTTTTCCCACTGGCATATTCCCACAGTTGCTGTCTCATTGTCTTAAATGCTCTTGAAAGTTGTATTCTAAATTAAAAGCCATGTGCCATTTATCCCCCCCTACTGTGACTAAACTTTTTTTTTTATTAAAAGATACATCTATGGAAATGCCAGAAAGCTACAGACTGCAATAATATTTTTCATAACCATTCCTTTTACTGATTGAGTGTTCTTAAAGTTCTTAAAGGTACTGAAATTAGAAAATAGTTGATTTGTTGCTCATTTAATCAACAGTCCTAAAGTCATTTTAATTCTTGCACCTTAGTTTTGTTGTGCTTTGTTGGTTTGGTTTTTTTTCAAGGGAAGAAATCTGGCATCATTTTGCTTTCCCACATCCCTTGCTTCTTTTAGATTAGAAGACATACAACTTTACTGTGTTTATTTCTGAAACAGGACAGCAGGACTCAGAACAGGCTGAGTAATTTAAAACTCTCCAAGTAATTTAAAACTTCTTTCTGAACTCGGAAAGAGTGTGCATGCATTTTGGATGTCAAGGTTTATCTTTCTTTTAAAGCAGATTAAAAATCAGATAAAACACATATACAAGTTGCCTAAAGGAATATTTGCATCTGCACTGCAAGTAATACCACAAGGTACGCCATTATATCAGTAGTTCCTGCTGGCTGGCTATATCTGCCTCAAACCTGATGCTAAGCATAGAGCTGTCAAATCCACTTGGCAGCTATTATCCTTTCTGGGCCTTATTTACATCAAAGAATTTTGATCTCAAAAAGCACTACCACCCAGAAAACAAAATTGTTATACTTGAAAGTAACAGTGCAAAGCATAACACCAGTACCTCATCTATACAAGATAAAGAATAAGAACACCAAGATTCAGATTGTTTCTCAGGCAGCTAATTCTTCAGTTATACAGCAGCCAGAACATGAGAAAACATCTTCTGAGAAAAAGAAATGGAAATTTCATTAAATACTCCTGATAGTTTCTGAGTCCAGAAGCCTGAAATAAAGTCAAATTGTAAGTTGACTGATGTCAGTCTTGAGAGCAAGAGGAACAAGTTTGATTTATCTAATTAACCTCATGAGTCCAAGAAGAAGTTGAAAAATTATTGCACAGCAGACAAACATTAAATCAATAGCAAGAGGCATCCCATTCAGATGCATAGTGTACTGTGCAATGAAAGCCTTAAATTACAAACTGTGCATGCATAACACAACTTGATCTTAACACCAGTCTTTACTTTGGTACTCTTTTTTACTTGTCATCATAGCTAAAATTCTTCCAGGACAGAGGAAGGAAGTTAGTCATACGATACTGTAAGGTCACTTAAGTACTTTAAACTTAAGTACTTTAAACACAATCAACAAAGAACAAACCAGACGGGGAAATGGTCACCCATGGGGAAACTGTCTTGGCAAGCAGGGCCTTCACAGATTGCTGCAAAATGGAAGCCGATGAGGAAGCACCTGACAAACAACCAACTCTAAGACAACCCCCAGAGTTTTCAGCTTTACTCTCTTCAACCATTTTCAGTAGCTTAAATCAAACTCAGAATGGGATTTTTGGGACCAGGGAGTTGTGACTGAATTTCAGCCTTCCTGAGTGCTGCTGGCCTGAGTCACAAGTCTGTATAGCAAACTAAGAAGTCTGGGCATTGCCTTTTTGATCCTTCTAATTAAAAGATGAGCACCTGACTTCACATCAAATTAGGAAGAAAATAGCTGTTAGGAGTTGAGTTTCAGAAGTTCAAAGCGGCAAGGCAGCGGACAAAGCACCACAGCAGTCAGGAGCCTGTAGAACTACGGTGAGTGGGACCCTCAAGAAAAATTTATCACTAGGTGTTTGAAAAGTGTATGATTTACAGTCCTCTCCCTCTCGGACAGAGCCAGCCAAGTCCAAAATCCCTTCACTAAAACTGTAGATTGATTTGACCATTTAAAATAAGGGTGATACTACGAGAACCAGGTAATGGGCTTGGCTAATAGTTTATTGGAACCCTAAAAAACCAATGGGTGTTACACATCAATTAGGATCTAAATTAGTACACAGATGAATACCTCGTCCTGAAGTAAAAGCATATTTAAAATGTGTATGTTTTGCCCCACTGTCACTTTAGTCAACAATAATCTCAGAATGAAACATTTCCTAATAGTGGCAAGAGATGAGCATTTAGCTGCTCCTAGGCACAGATTCAAAAATATACTATAGCACATTTAGTCTTCTGTTTAAATCTTTTTCTGTCCTTTGAGTTAAGGGGGGAAGAAAAGTAAAACACAGTTTGTAGGAAAGATTCTTCAGACCAAAGAATATCTGAGGAGTATGGGGCAAGACAGAGAGGGGATAGGAGGGAAAAAAACCAGCCCAAAATCCAAACAAAGCAAACCAAGGAGACGTACCAAGTCTTGGCAAATTTGATTGTGCATATGGCAAATGCTGCCTGGTCAGTGCTTCCAGGCTCCACTACAAAACCGCAGGAAGAGTTTTAGCTTTGAAAGCAGCTGGTAACATGAAACACAGGACTAACCCCAGATACTTCTGCATCTGTACCAGAATCAAACAGATGTATTAAAAATAGTATATTCTGAAGTAGTTTTGCATAGGCAGCTATTTCCATAATAAGCCTAAGACAAATTGCTGTAAAAGGGTTGACATTTCTTTGCATCAGTGGTCACCACAGCTGTTTGCAGAGCTATATTAACAATACTAGTTATAGCATGTAGTCCAGCCGTAATACATTCCTTGAACAGCCACGCTGGCAATTTCTTCAAACCACAGGTTTCACACTGCTACAAATACTGTTGAGCACATCCTTAAAACCCTTGCAGTATTTCTCCTTGCAGCTGGCTAAAAACGAATAAGGGGTGAAAATGCTAAGTAAAATAGAACAACAGTGCGGCTAGGGCTGCACAAGCAACAGAAAAAGCAGGGATTACTAAGCAAATGCAGAAGAGAGTAAGGCAGCCAACAGTTTCCTCAAATCAAGCAGCCAGGGGAAAAGACAAAGTCAGAATCTTAAATACAGACTGTCCAGTATCCAATATTGCTATTAAGAGACTATGCATAAGAGTTTCTGAGCCTGGAATAATAGAAAAATGGAGTCAGCTCACTGCCTGAAGAATTCTGCAAGCCACTGGGTGGCTAGCTCAGCTCTAGAAGAGAAACAGCCTGCACACACAATTTAACTCTATATACCACTGAAAATAAAACACCTTACACTGACCTAGAGTCTCATTCATCTGATACAGATTTAATTTGGCAGTTAATTCTGATTTCAGACTAGTTAAAAATATATTCTTAAACATTCACTTTCTGTTACCAGGTAATAACATGATTATAAAAGATCCTTTAGCAATACTGCAATGTCTTTCTCAAAGTGTTTTTAAGTATTTCAAGACAACAAACTCTTGTCAGATTTCTTTTCAAAAAATGCTCCAACAGTTAAAACACCTCCAGGCATCTCATGCTGGACCTGACTTGAGCAGGCATCATGCCTCTGGAGCCAATACTGAGCCTGTCTGAAAGTATTAAAGGTGAGTGGAAGATGATCCGACACCGGTTTCACTGCGGAAAGACTTAAGAAAATCAGCAGAATCACACCCTTTGCAGATTATAATCAGTAAAAACTGTAATATAATTTGAGTGTTCTGATTTTAATATACTATTTTGAAACAGCCTGAAGCACTTGGTACCAGGCACGTGGTAAATTAAAGCTCTGTGAGAAGACAGAGAGTTGTAATAGACAGCAGTATTTTGAATTTCCTTAGATTATCTCTGAAGTGATCTTCAGCACTGTCCCTTTGGATAATCAGGTAGGTGAAAGCTGCTAACCAGAATACGGAGCTCCACTGCTCCAGACTCTGTTGTTTCGGCTGAAAGACGACAATGTTCACTCTGTGAAGTAAAGAGCACTCTCCTGTAAGCCTGAAGAGAAATTCTAAGTCATAAGAGAACAACATTGGTTAGAACCTGACCCAGAACTTAACAGCCATGCATACCCAAGGCCATAAAGAATTTTGCTGCAGCTGAGAACAAGCCAAATGCAACTTGATAGAAGGAAAACTAAGTCTAATGCAAGGTATGTTTTGTTCAGCTGTCAAAATTTGGTAAGCTGTCTGTGGCAGACTCTAAAGTTCTCAGTAAACTACCTAGCAATCATCTTTTCAGAGAGTAATTTTTCTGGGCAGTTAGCCCCTGCCCTGGGCAAGGACCCTCTGGACAGGCAGCCATCCGCATCCACAGCGCTCTGCTGCACACGAGAGGGCACTGAGGAGCTGGGGATGCCAAAAGCAGGAGGCTTTAACTGGTACAAGGGAATAAAACTGGGGAATCTCAAGCTCTCCCTGCACAATTTCAATTACTAGCATCTAAATACACAAAACAGACATCCAAGTTAGAGGATTTCATATTCACTGTTTTTTCTGCCTGTGAAAGACTGAGTCACTGAAATCATTATCAAATTATAAAGGTCTCTTGCAACGGAAAACAAATCTCCCCATATATTTCAAGGATATTCGATTAGATAAACACCACAGACATAACACTAATAAACCATTCTGTTTCCACTATTGCCAAAGCCTTCTGAAAACAAATTACTTTCACATATCATGTCATGAGAGATAATAAAAGCATAAAGAATTCCATGAGCAGATTGAATTGAGGGTCACATACTTCCATTCTTGTTTGTCTTAAATTTGAAAGTTTGATTAAATCATGAAGCTACATCTTAAACAATCCATTTTCTTAGTCTTTGGAGACATGAACAAGTATTGTCAACTCCTCGCATCCCATTTCATCAAATTTAGCAAGAAGTATTACTTGAAACTATTAATTCAGTAAGGCTACTGAGTTTTATAGTATAGAGGTCCATTAATTTTTAAAAATGCTAATCTGAAAGCTGTAAGGTACTAATATTTTACTAGAAATCACACTACGCATAGTTATTTTTTACAGGACACTTAACAGAACTTGGCAATCACCTATTTATATCAGTAAAAGTGAGTTTACTCCCCCCTCAGCTGCCAGTGTGAAGCAGGAACCTGATACAGGTAACTAAAGGGAAATTCGCATACAGATACAGCTTGCAGAGATGTACAACAGTACACTGCTTCGGGTTAACAGTATCAGAAGGCTTCAATCTGCTAACAAACAATACCACAAAGAAAAGACTGAGATGCCTTCTTGATACTCTGCCAACACAGTGGCGGTGGCTGTGTTTCTTCAGTGGGAATGGTGATGCAAAACCTCCAGACTGTAAATTTATAACCATTATCTGAGTTTTAAGTTCTCTTTGTAGCTGCTAATAATTCTATGATTTGCTTTAAATCATATTCCCCTACAAAAGATTAGAAAAGCCACACTTTCTTAGGCTTTAGATAAACAAAACCTCCCAATTGTTATTTCTCAAAACTGCAGTTTAAAAAAAAAAATAAAAATAAATCACTCTGTATTCCACAGTTTGACATGTCTCTACCCAGCCCACAGTGCTTGCTGTGCAAGAAGCACTTGGCCAGTGATGAGTATTCAAAAAACAGAAGCCAAGGAATTCAACTGGGCATGCCTTGCTGCTGGAATAGGGTTTTTTAATCAATATTTTAGAAACTTAACCAAGACAATCTGGTAGACCTATCTGTCACAGGAAAAAAAAGGAAGAGAGATTCAAATATTCATACCTTTCCTCACTGTAAAGACTAGCCAGATCCCCTATCTCAGCAGCTCTGCAGTAAACAATGGCCAAGAAACCAGAAAGAGTAGTTTAACTGGAGAATTAACTGGCTTTTTTTTTTTTCTTTCATGATACCTATCTAGGTTTTCTAAGCAGAGCTGAATTCTGGTTTCTGAAAGTAGCTAAGTCAGGTGCACATATGGCATGGCAGAATACTGAGAGGTTTGCTTACAACAAGGTTCATTTTATTCAAAATGCTTGTCCTTTTAGGAGCACATGCCAACAGAAAAGCACGCCAATTCTGCTTTCTATTTTGTTGGAACAGTTTTTCAAGTTTCCTGGAAGAGTATGTTCTTGGCAAATACAACTCGTAGGCCATTCTGGCATTGGCAACATTATTTAAGTTCCTGAAATGGGCGATCTTGCTAGGATGAGTAACACCAGTCTAGATAAAACAGTCCAGCTTTATTTTGGGGCACAGGGAAAAGCAAAGCTATGTTGGAAGAAAGGCTGATAGTAGACATCCAAATTCAAGTTAGGCTGACCATTAGTTAAAAGTTTGTTCATATGCTCCCATACACATTAGCGGGACAACTGTTTAGCAGCATAGACTGCAAATTGTTAGTTAACAATCATTCTTACTTTCCAGACAATCTGCATCATAAATCAGCTTCCCAATTAGCTACTGAAACCAAGTTGTGACTAGTCTTTTATATGCAAAAGGTAGTATTTTACCTCAGAACAATACAAGGTAAAGGAGGAACGCTCATACTCACTTTGAAAGAGAAACACCCCCTGCTTTTCCAATCATTTCTTCATGGTGCAGCACTGCTTGGTTCCAGGGTATGCGAAGAAACTTCAAGAGAGTTCTCATCCATCTTTCAGGATGTAATACGAGTTGTTCGTAATGTACCAGCATACACCTTTCAAAACCAACCTCCATACACTGGTTATACATGGTTTCTATAGCACGATTCCACTTGGTCAAGCAGTCCCTGTAGCTGTTAAGGTCAAAGCCAGCTATCGTGACTTTTCTAGATATCATGGAATGCACAGATGCACGACCATCCCGTACCATTAGAAGAAATTTGGCATTGGGGAAAATTCTAGCAAGATAAGTTAAGGATTTTAAAGCAAAAGGATCTTTGTTACACAAATACGGAGCAGGCTCTCCATGTTTCACAATGATTTCCAATAAAAATGCTTGCATGGCTGAGTCCAGAACCTCATCTGTGACTCCAGCTTCATCCAGTCGGATCTTCTCTTTGCTTGATCTAGCCCACATCTGCTTAACTGCCAGAATTCGTGGGATTACCCTTGTCTCTTCTCCGCATCGAATATCCGGATGGGCATCAAGCATGGCACGCATTAAGGTAGTGCCGCTTCGAGGTACTCCTCCAATAAATATTAAAGGCATGTCTTTGTTGTAAGCAAAGGTTTTGTTTGCATTTACATTGGAAGCAGTTCTTACTGTGCTTCTCACGCTTTCCATCCTCACAGGCTGGCTGCGTTCTTCTATTCGATGGTGACATTCCATAGCGTGTTGGCCCAAATAAAACACTGTCACTGAACTGATCACCAGACATGCCAATAGCAAGTTCTGTTTTAGTTTTCCAACCATTTTGATAAAGACTGTCACTTCAAAATAAAGAGACCTTCTATTTCAAATTATCTTCTAGTTCACATGCCATGGGAATCCTAATCCAAAATAAATTAAGGTCTAGCAAGGGGGGGGGGAGG
This sequence comes from Gorsachius goisagi, assembly GCA_018403395.1. NCBI lineage: Eukaryota > Metazoa > Chordata > Aves > Pelecaniformes > Ardeidae > Gorsachius > Gorsachius goisagi. Next base: position 54,457 of record BOSO01002251.1, on the reverse strand, counting down.
GAAAAAAAGAACAATTTAGAACTTTGTTAAGAACTGCTATGAAAAATCAACAAGAGAAATACCTGACAGCATTTAATAAAACTATCACCTCCTGGTGTTGCATTCAGACCTCTAAATGCAAAGTGTAAACATGATCCCATAATAAAAAGCCTTTTTGTTTACCCATAGAAGCAACACAAAACATAACAAGATTCACTGCTACAATTACTATTTATGTAGAAGTTCTCTGGTACATGTTAACAAAATACTTGAAAGAATTCTACCACCTGATAGCTACTGCTAAGCTTTACAGTCAAGCAAAGACATCATTTATATGGGACTCTACATGTTAGAAAACTAATTATTAAGAAACTGCTCTTCTTTACTTGAGGTTTTACAGCAAAAAAAGGCCAAAAAATGACCTGTCTGAGCCAGAGTCATATAGATAAAACAAATGAACAAGACACTCCACATAAATCACATTAGGAATCACAGAAGAATTTAATTACTAGAATAACTCTGGCTTGCTGAATAGACAGTTGCATAACCTGCTCATTGTCACATTTTCACATAAGTTTATTATCTCCTGTTTTATTTGAAATGCTCTATTTTCTTCACAGGATACAAGATGATCATAAAAGATGTTTCACAGTTACATATCAACACTGACACTGTCCAATTGTTGATCAAGGCTTTTAAGCAATGAATAAAAATAGTTTGCAGCAAGTAAGGGAAACTTCAATTTTTACTTTAAGGGAAGCTTTGACTGAAGAAGCATATAGCCATTAAAAACTACAAACACAATCCAGGATTAAAGTTGACTAAGATCAAAACTAAGATCAATCTTGTTTTAAATAACAACAAAAGAATAAACCCACACTGACTTAAAAATTTTCATCCATCCCCATACCCAAATACTACAAAGCAGATATACAGAAGAAAACTAATGATTTCATCCTAACTTCCTTGATTGTTTTTCTTTACCTATAATTTTGCCCTTAGAGATATTTCTCTCAAAAAAACCCCCACCCACCTAAATCCAACATAACCATAATCATTCATTACCCCATTGATTAAAAAACACAAACCACCAACCCTCTCCCCGTATCTTATGCAGTGTTTTGAACTCCAGATAAATGTTAGCTGAAATACTAAAAAGCTGAATAAATTAGGAAGAAAAATAGATCCTGTTCTCCATCAGCACTCCAGGGAAAAGAGTTAAAGCCTTGCATAATTTTAAGTCACATAATACAGCATCACCAGAATAAAGTATATGCTGCATTCTACCTTCAAATAAGAAGGCTTTGATTCCTTTTAAGCAGCGCTGGTAAGCTTGCTCTTTCCTTTAGTCTCTTCTACTTCATCTAGATAAATCTGCATTTTTGCTGGTATGACAGCAAGACTCCTCCCCCTCCAGGATAAAACGTAACGCTTCAGAGTTAAGAATCTGAATATATGGTTACTACACAAAAAGGTTTATGGCAAGAACCATGTAGCAAATCAAAAGTCAACTGACAATAACAGCAAGACAATTATGCTTTATAAAGCATCATGGCAGCCCACATTAATGAAGTTTATGGTTACAGTCATTTCACATTTATAGCATGGAATAGAAATACATACTGTAAAAAAATTAACTTATATCATAGTATAATCTTCCTTCTTGTTCTACAATATTACACTGAAATTAATCAGTCCATTTTAAACCCTTACAACTATTACAAAAAGAGAGGGGCAAATCAAGAACCACCACCCATCTATTTGGTGAAGGATCAATAACATGGCTTTCCTTCCACTTCCTAATCTACAATTTAACCAGTGATGATTACTCTGTGACAGAAGAATTTTTCCGTACAACTATTGTTTGAAAAGAGTGAATTTTACCACACCAAAAGCCACCGCATTTCTCCTGGAAGTTTTTTTTTCAAATAAGTATGGTACTATTATCTACAATGATAGTATAATTCAGAATTTGAAAACAAATTAGACACATATTAGAATTACGGGTTTGCACAGCTAACACATCTATTACTAAGTATTTTATATACCCCCATTTTTTAATTCTAAAAGTTATTTATCCAAGCTGTAATGAGAGGACAAAGTCTGAAACCCCAAGACATCCAAAATAAAACAAACTTTTAATGATTTTTCATTTAGGATTCTTAAAATTGCATTATTTAAAAGTAATTTTCATTTTTACAGCTGAGAAGAGAAATAAAGACTATCTTTGATGACTTCTGGACATGCACGTGAGTCTGAACAAAACTTTTAGCTAGAAACAGAAGATTTTAATATCTATCCGCTGAATTCCAATGCAGACACTTAAAGAAGGACTAAGAACACACCATGACTTCCAGCGAATACCAGTGAGTTATATTCAACACTGGCTTAGATGAATTTGCTACTCTGCTACCCGGATGACAATCTGTTCATGCCAACCTGTACACTGTATCTTTATTTTTCTGTTTGTAACAGTTAATGTATAGAGAATTGTTTTACCTGTGTTCTGTAGTTCAACAGCTTTGGATTTTCAGATAAGGTAGACTGAAAGCTGACTCTTCCTCTCAAAATTCAAATTAAGTTAGTACTCTAATTGAAATTTTAAACAAGAGCTTGCTTTCAGAGCTGAAATAAGTTCCTGAACAGTATGAATCACAGATGCTTTTAATTGTAAGGAGCTCTGAGTACTGAGGTACCACCAACATTTTACATGACTGGCTTCCTCAGAGCTTTTCCACCTCTGCAGCAGTGCATGACACATCCCTGAAAGAAGATCATGCTTATGCCTCCTCATTACCCCCTCTCCAAAAGAGCATTCACTTAACCTTTTCCTCCACACAAATCCAGTCACCATCTCAGAAATTCTCCAGCCACCATCCGAGCAAGACTCTCCAGACCGCTGGCCTTCACAAACCGGTCAGCGGTAGCAGAGGGCTGCCTTGCAGATTCTGCTGCAACTCTCGGCAGGCAAGTAAGTGCCTTGCACTTTGCAGTCCATTTTATGAGGCTGTGCAACCAGACAGCAGCAGACAGGCAGAGGACAGAACTCCCGCAGCACAGGGGCAGAAGAAGGGAGGAAGGGAATCCCTCATGCAGGCATCTGTCACAGCGGTATTTGCTTCTTGCAGTGCAGCCAAGAGAGCCAGCCGGCGAGCTGCGAGAGAATGTCTTGCCCCCTTCACATTAACAAAGCTTATTCCAATCAACAGTTGTCACAACACTACACTCAAAGTTCAGCTTAATAGCTTTTGTTTCCAAAATTAAATTGGAATCATAACCTAAGAATCATAACTCTTACCAGAACACCACTGTTATAATCAGTTCAGCCTCTGTAACAAGTTTCATTCTACTTACATCTCTCTCCTTGCTGAAGAGCTGCCTTTAACTGTACCTAAAATATCTGGACATTAAAAGGAACAAAGTCACAGAGATTTAAGTGGAGGGCATCTGAATAATGCTCAAATTAAAAAAAAAAAAAAAACCAACCAAAACAGCACACCACAAAAACCCCACCCATTCATTAAACACTCCCATAGCACCAAGCAGAAAGTCTCTCTACTGAGTAGATTCCGCATGAACACCTAACTTTCAATTAGGGAATGGAAACTGTTCTGCTTAAAACTAGCAAACAGTACACAGAATCTCTTTAAATGCTTTAGATACAGTAAAGATTTAGTTAAAAGTCAGTACTCAATTGAGAGAAGACTTAACACAACAGGAAGAGTATTTTTCCACACAGCACATAAGGCCTGCAAATATTTACACTTCATACAATCCCTAACAGTTTGAGTAAATTCCATAAAATTCATTTCTTAAAAAAAAAAACCACAAACCAAAAAACCCTACAAAACCCAACCCCTCTCCCCCAAAACACAAACCCTCCACAAAAATTTTCATTTTCCAAACTAAAAACTACTCCTTGAAGACACTAATGTTCCCCAAATGCAGAAGTTAGGCAGCTGATCACTAGCAAAAAACATATCACAACCAAGCGCATAAGCTGTTTCACTCTGATCATTTGTATTAGGATAGCACTTAAAGAAACCCAAACCAACCAAACAAAACCCAGCACCAGCTTCCAGAACACGCAGCATCGGAGGAAAGCCTGTTGACTGAAGGCTGAAACCATCAATTCACAGGTTGGGTAAAGCAGAACGAGGACTTGCTCTCAGCCCAGTTCCAGCTGTGAACGCAAATACGCATTGCAGTCTGTGAATAGGTTTCCTAAATTGCTGTAAGTATTGACCACTTGCGTACAAAACCAAAAACCCATCCACGTGACAAAAAAAAAAACTCCACACCAATCAACTACAAATACTTTCATTTGATGCAGTACTTTTTTGATAAGTTCAAAGATGCCAAAGGCTGAAAGACTGTAAAGAGTTCGTATTAAATTGTTCTACAACCTTCTGTGCTCACTGTTTGCCTGGAAGCAATACCTGGAGCAAGCGACTGCCATAAACTGTGGCAAGACCAGGGGTTTGTACATCAGGAAACCAACAGAGGAGCAGTCAGAAGCAGCACCTCTCAGCAAACTAATCTATTCTACAAGCCCCCAGACTCCCTTCTGTGCCTAGAGTTACACATAAAGCTCCTTGAGACAAGTATGACATATTGAAGTTACTGCCCTTCTAGCAGCTTGCAAACAAAACCCACCTTCTCTCTCCTCTGCATGAGTAAGCGCTCTGGATCACATCTGTCAACCTAAAGGATTATTACAAGTCATTAATGTTCTGCTGTAAACAGTAAGTAAATTGGCAGCATTTAAAAATCACAGCAAGGCAATCTGCAATCCCTTGATGGCGTTTAAGTAGAGCTTTGAAAAATTGTGGCCTTTTTACCCACCGTGACCCGAGAAGAGCAAACTGCCACTCCACCTAAAAAACCACAGACAACTCTTAATAAAAAAACCCCAAAACAACAGCAACAACCCCCCAAAAAATTAAAAAAAAATCTAAACCACAAAAAAAAGCCCAAAACAGCCAAAACAAACACAAATACTGCCCCAGACAACAGTCGTAAGTTGAGGAAGTTGAAGATGACTGCAAAGGTAGAGAAGGCCTTTAGCAGGAACAGTTTCAAATGACAGACTAAATCAAATTGCTAGAAAAATTTAAGTGTAACTCAAAAAAAAAAGCTAGGATCAACACGTTTCAGTACAAGAAAGTACAATAAGCAGAATTGTACGTAACTCAGTTTTATTCCCAGAAAAGTCAGACCTATGAGTCAGCCACAAGATGATGTTAGCAAAGCAAAAATGACTGCTTTGTTTCCTTCTTCAGCACATATTAATTCTCTCTCCCTCCTTCCCTCCCCCTACGTGCAGCAGGTCAAGACCTTTCTTCCTCAAGTTCATCCAAAAAATGTTGAAGATTTTTAGCTGAGTCAAGAGGCAAGTCATTCATTCGTATTTTATTTTAGAACAGTTTAGGGTTTGTTGTTGTTTAAAGCATTCCCTGCCAGGGGAAAAAAGATGATCTGTTACCACCCAGTAATAAGCAATCCTCGTAAGCTCTAGAGCTCAGACTTTCACTTTGGAGGATGGAAAGAGTGAAGACCACCTCCCTTCTCATGTTCAACCAGGCAGCTTTTTCCAAGGCTAAATTAACAGGACAGCTACACTGGCATTATCCATCTGAAAAAAAAAGAAAGCCAAAATCCCCCCCATACGTGTAAAACATTTTTCAGTGATTAGCTTGTCCTCCGCTACCATCTCTTGAACTTCTGTCTCAGATTCTTTCTAGAAAGAGCAAGCATAGTAGTACTGCTTAGATTTTTGTGGAGTCTATCTTGTTCCTGAATCTGCTCAAGTGTTCACCACAGTGTTTGACCTCAAGACTACTGGAGAACTTTGCTGGGAGGAAAGGCCACACTCAGCAGGCCATCAGGCTTCATAGGTGCCCTTCTCAAAATGCTGTGTACACTCACCTGTGCTGGAAAGCAGAAGCAAGACAGAGGTGAGGGAAAGAACGCTAGAGTTCATACTATTGGAAGATTGTCTTTCCCCTCACACTCTTTTACAGTTTACCCTCATGTTCTCCTACCATGCTCCTATAATTTTCTCTTCCTACATAGGAGGTCTACTCCATCCCTTAGTTTCTGGGGCTATGTCACACACACACCCGCCCCCAAGGCTTTATACAGTAATCTCCAAAATACAGACTCCAGAAACAGAAGATTCTCACAGTTCAGAGATGCTTTCAGATGCACAACCACAATCTGACTACTACACCCAAAGCTTGTGGTAGAAGTCTGCAGAGGAAATTAATTTTACAGTGGTAAGGTTGCCAAGTTCAATGGAAAAAAATCCTCAACTGTTGTTATCCACTATCACTCTCTGCTCTTCACTGTAGAAGGAGAAATCAAAATGCTGCTAGGACTTAAAGAAGCAAGTGTCAACCATGTCATTATCTTCCTTGCCTCTTCTTGCACCTTCACTTTTCCTCTGTAGAAATATTGGAAAGGCAACAGATACTGAGAATTCTCAAGAATCATCTTCAAAACAATATACACTTAGAAAACTGGAGACAATATATTTCTTAGAGGAAGTTCTATATTAAGCTCATCAAATAGTCCAAGAAAAGAAGCCCTTGCATACACCATTAGCCTTTCAGCATTCCTAAATGAAAGTTAAAGAAAGGAATTCCATAAAACCTCGCCTTCAATGAACTCGTGTGTTTCTGGTCGTTCATGTTTGTTCACCACAAAGAAGATTGCATAGGAAAGCCAACAGTTACATGATAATGGTATAGCACAACACCAAGGAACACGACTGAAATATTCACAGTGCACCACTTCAAGAAGCTACCCAAACCGCCGCAGGCTCATTTAGAAGGTTGTTCCAAAAATCATTTAAGTATTCAGGAAGCATTTTTATGCCTTCAAAGCGGTGTTTGCACAATCACCTTAATGATTTCCCCAAAGACCAGATACCACGTATCGCTATCAGTCACGTAACAGAACCTGAGAGGAATGCTGAAGTACAGCAAAAGCAAGCAAAGCCCAACCAAAATCCTCAGCAAAGCTAGACATAAAAATCAAGAAGCCTTGAGTACCAAGTCCATCTTTGGCTTTTTAAGTCATCATGGCTCTCAAGCCCTGCAGCTGTTTTCTCTACACTTCTCCCCCCATTAGTTACACAGTAAAAAAGGATGATAAAATAGAATGTGCAATTTTTTATTCACCTCCACAAAGAAGTAAGCGGTAATTCACCTGGTGGGAAGCATCTGGGATGAAAGACAGCCAACTAGACCTAGCAAAGCCTGCCTTCATACAGAGCAGTTTGACAAGTAGAACGATAGGACAGAGTTGGAGAGAATTAACATAAAAAAATGCATATGTGTGAACAACATTCCCTTATAGTTTACACTGGAGGAACTATAGGAATGACGTTCATACATATGCATTCCCTTGAACCTACACTTCTTTCTTTTTAATCTAAAGCTCTGAAAAATGTAAAGGCCAAATTAACCTTCACGGCCATAGACCACTGCTGAATCTGAAGTGTCCACATTGGAGAAGACTGCATACAACTATGTAATAATTCCACAATTTCTCATACAATCATATTATAAGGAGTAAAAAAAGATGTGTTCATATTTATGCATTTCCCTCATATAATCAATAGGCAAAAGATGAAGCAAGCTGTACCCTTTCCTTTTGCCACTTAAACCCCTCCCCCCCAAAACCAGCTTTCTTCACAATCCTCCACTAGACAGATACATAGATATACAAACAAATATATATACACGTGTGTGTAAAGAGAAATTCAGAAGCATTTGTTCTTCCTCTGGATCTACCAATACTTGCAAGCTTTCTTAATAAGCAAGAGAAAAAAACATACCACATCCAAAACAGCAAATAAGGTTACTAAAGCACTCAAAATTCAACAATTTCAGGTTTTTCAACATTTAAGACTTCTAAAGTGAGCTTGAAGTACAACTAATTAAAGTGTTCTGCTTCAAATGAAAGCAAAGAACACCACATATTCCGCTCTACCTACGTATATAATACATACAGCAAATTATCTGGATTTACATATTGAAAGGTCAAAAAAAAAGTGTTACAACATGCTCCCAGTTATGCAAGAATACACGGTATTTAAGTACTACAGTTACGGCTGGAGAACAATTCAACAGAAGGAATTTTACTGGCAACACAGAGACTTCTAGCTCTCTTAAGTTTTTTCTTTTTTCAAAGAAAAAAAAAAAAGGGAAAAAGTCAGTAGCACACAGCAAATGAGCGACTCTTCTGTGCACTTCCATGTGTACTGTGCCTCCTAAGAGGGATTTCAGCACTTCATAATACAGTAAGGCACTTCAAAGAATCGAACTTTGCTTAATAACACTAAAAAGAGATGGACCTACCAAAAAATTTCCATGTCATGTTCACAGTAACACATGCAAACGGCTTCTTCCAGCAATACCACCAGCAAAACCAATTCCAGCTAAGAGACATATGAGGTCTACTGCTATGAAACTATTGCTAAAACGCTGACACGCACTATGGCTATTACACGCCGTGTTTGCAGACACAAACGCAGCGCTACGGAACTATTCCTGCGTGCCTCCCCTGCCCCACCGCGGGTACTTACAGCGGCGGAGCAGCGGCGGCCGGCCAGCCTCCCCCGACACACCGCAGCTGCCGAACAAAGACACCAGAAGCGCTGGGAGCTCCCGAAGCAAGTTAGCCCGCCCGCACGGAAACTCGCCCATTTACCCGGCTCGGATCCGCCTCGCACCCCGCCACGGCACTGGCGGGAAGCACCGAGCCGGCCCCGCCGCGCATCCTCGGGCGCTGCAGCTGCGGGACCCGCGGCGATGCCCGCGCAGCCGAGTGGCCCGGCCCGGCCCGGCTCTCCCGGCCGGCAGCGGCGCCTGAGGGGCGCGGGCACCGCGCGGCCACAGCGCCGACCCCCTCGCAGCCGGCGCCGTCTCAGGCCGCGGCCGCTGCCCAAGCCGGCCGACAAAGGCAACGGCTCTGGCAGCACCGGAGCCGCCCCAGCGCCGGGCGGGGCAGGGCGGAGCGCGGCGGCTGCCGTCGGGGCTGCGCGGGCGGTGAGGGGGGCGGAGGGGGAACGGCCGCGCCCGGGGCCCGCTCCGCCCCGCCGCAGCCTCCCGCCTCAGGTGCGCGGCGGGCAGCGGCTCCTCACCTGCGCTGCCACCGCCCCCGCGCCGCGGCGGCCGCTGCCAGGGCCGGGCTGGAGCCGCGCAGCAGCAGCACCGCTGCCCCTCCTCCGCCACGACTCCCCGCAGGCAGCATCGCAGAGCACCGGGACCGGGACCGGCTGCGCCGCCACCTCCCCTCAGCCGCGCGGCTGCGGCTGCCATGGAAATCAGAACCACGCCCTGATTGGTCGCGGGCCTCGATGTGTCGCGGGACGCGGTTGGGCCGGCGATGAAGATTGACAGCTGAGGAGGCGGGGGCGGGCGGCGGGGCGGGGCCTTTAACCCCTGCGAGTGCGGCGGGAAACATCTGGCGCGCACAGCTGGAGCGGGCGGGGCGCGGAGGCGCACAGCTGGGCGGTGGTGCCACGTGAGCATCTGGCGGAGCCCATGTGCACCAACGTCTGGACGGCTGTGCCAGACAGATGTTGATAGCTGGGAACAGCTGGATTGTGTCACCGCTCACTCCCCAGACCCACCCACCGCTGCTAAGGGAGAAGGGCAAAGGCGCTGAGAATATTTTAACAAGAAACTTAGCACGGACAGCGCAGGACAGCAGGGAGCACCGCCTGGCTCAGGTGTCCTCTGGTGTCACACACCTGTTTTGCAGCAGCGGGGGAGCGCAAGCCACGTGCCCACCACGTGTGCAGCTGTGTAAACATCTGGACTAGCATCAGGCTGGAGCACAAGCTCGAGCCCAAGCCAACTGCTGGCACATCTCCTCTGACCCACAGCTGGGTGAAGCGGCCAGGCAAGGAGCGAGGATGATTTGCACCAGCACTTTGCCCCTGGAGGTGTAGCTACACGAGGAGGCTCACATCTATACATTAACTCACCTCTAACAGAGTGTGGCCTTAGGCCTTCCCAACCTCTTCCTTCTCAATGCTCTATGCGGAAAGACAGTTTTTATCCTAAAGAGCGGGAAAAATAGGTTGAATTTGACTTGTTAACATTAATATAGTGATACGTAAAGGCTGAATCAAAATGAAAACGTATTTCTTTACATACAAGAGCTCTGGCCCAGCTGCTGTCACCGTATGCAGACAAACACCCCGCACAAAAGTCCGCGCTGCTGCAGGGTCATATCAAAGGGAACAATCCCATGGGACATTCCCCAGATTTGTGTTGCTTGCCAAATGGGGAAAAAAAGAAATCAGCTTAATAAATTAAAAAATAAATCAGATTTAACATGATGCCAGCCAAAAATTCAGTCCGGGAAAAGCCACCTCTGCAATGAGCAGTGGCAATCGACACTCATCCCTGCTCATCCCCAACGGGTGTTTGTGCCTTTTGCCCTCTGCCTCCCTCCTGCGGCTGGGGCATCCCCTCCACCGTCACTGCAGCGGGGGCCAGCAGCTAACGAGAGCCACCACTGAGTCGGTGCCACCAGACTCGGTGAGGGCTTGGCTGGCCAGGAACACCAGGGCTGGGAGACAGCACCAGCAGCAAGACATTGGTATAAAAAGGATGGAAACCACCATGCGGGAGAACATCCCCTTTTAATCCAGAAAGCCCTAAAAATCAGGTCTGACTCACTGCCCTGCCTCCCGGAGAGACAGTACAAATCCTACGAGCTGGGGAGATAACCAGCTGGGCTTTGCCGTCATCCCAGCCTCACGAGATGCGGAGTGACAGTGCCTGAGCTGACAGCGATACCGTCAGGATGCAAGAATTAATCACAGCCCATTACCTTACGTCTCATAGCCCTTGCAAAGTGCCTATCATAAAACTTTTATGAGCCTGTCAGGACGGGGTTTCTAACGATACCAATGAGCCAACGCTCGCTGCCAGCGCTGCCCTGAGAGCCGATACGGATGAGCGCTTGTTCGGCCTCCTCCTTCGCCGAGGTGACAGAGAAGCGTCGCTATCGAGAGGGGTGAACACGGTGTGGCTCATGCGTGTTTTATTTGCTAAGAAAATGAAGCAAAGGCAGCCACGTGAGCAGATGCCTGTGTTCAGGACAGTGGCAAGTATTTTCATGGTGGGAAAAGCTCTGCCCTGTGAGGACTGGGTTTCAAGAATACCCAACGTCCAGGAGGCTTTCAGATCCGCTCAGGGAGCTGCTGGGAGCACCAAGAAACCAGCAACTCCTTTCAGGTGGTAAAATTCCTTTCAAATTTCTTTTCTCTGGCAGCTATTGACAGGGAATAAATGTCATTTGCTCCCAAATGCAGCTGGATTTGAACTAACGATTTAAAGATGAAACTGTCTGTATCCTGTTTCCAGTAAGTTTGCCTCAATCCATTAAACAGCAGTTTTCAGATGGCTTTATTGGTTTTTCTTTTATGGCTTTAACTGTGACTCACACAGATCTTCCCTTTTAAAGGCTTCCAATCTGTGGCAATCAAACAGTGCCTCCGGGGGGGAAAATGCCGTTCTCCAAGGGAAAGGGGAAAAGCACAACGCTGCTGTACGAAGCAGACGGAGCTACTGTACATAGCAGGTGTCCCATGCTGGGCCCTTCTTTAATCAGCATTCGTCTGAATGCCACAGATCGAATAACCCATCAAATATTGCATCACACAAAGCCTTGGCACAGACAGAGCTTAACTCCTGTCCGTGAGGTTGCTGTTGCTGGTGGATAAACACTAACAGAAGCAAATAGCATTTAATTGCTCATTATGTGACAGTTGCGTTGGCTGTTCCTCGTTGGCTTGTTCTTCTTTTATTCCTTAAAGCTGGGAAATAATTCCTCCTCCTTGGAGAAGGAATTCTCCATCCTGCACAGCCTCAGGCAACGTGGGCTGTCCCAGATCCAGCAGCAGTGACAGACTGTGCTGCCATACACCCGCACCAAGGCCTGCCTGGTGAGCTGCAGCTTTTCCACCCCATCACTGGCTGGGCCAGCGGGCGAGTGAAGTCCCCAGCACACTGCCCTGACCTCTGCTAGCTGAGGGCCTGGCACATTCAGAGACAAAAATGGGTCTTTTTTCATTTTTTCCCCTCCCTGGACTACCAATACAATGTTTTTCCTGACGCCAACTCCATTCCAAAAGTAGTCCCCAACACAATTCGAGTGTGATGTTTAAAAGCAAGAGAAAGCTTGCCAGTCCAGATACCCTGGCCCTTACCCAGGAGTATTTTATTTTAATTCCACCTTCCGAATCTTAAGAACGTAAAGAATTTCCCTCTGGCTCTGCCCAGCTCATTCCCCGGCCCAGAGCGAGGAAAGCTGAGCTTGCTGGCTTAGGCACGCTCTTGCCAGAACTGTTAAATATTATTCTTTTTCCTCGAATGCCTCAGCGGTGATTGCACAACCCAGCTTTTCACTGGCGGTCTCGTGCGGGGAGGATCTCTCCTTCACTGAGAGGCAGATGGAGGAGGGTTGGTGCTTGTGGCCTTCATCCCCACACTCACTAAAGGTGGTTTTGGAAGCTGGGCGGGTGAGAGGCTCAGCTGTCCCTTCTGTCTCAAAAAATCTCCCCGTTACCTCTGCTATAGGTTATGTAGAGATAGATCCATTGTAGAAGGAACTGAGGGAACAGAGGAATTTGGAGGAGGATACTGATGTGATAAAGCACAAAGACACTCGGTGGGATTTCAGCTCGTCCTGCGCATCTGGGAAATTCATTTGGCCTTTAGGTAGAAGTAATTCAGGAATCCCCAGCCCCGCGTGTGCCTGTGCTGTCTCACAGCCCAGAGCATGGCTGGGCATCCTGCCCCAAGCGACCCCGCTGAAGTGCGTCGTTGGCTCTGTGTCAAAGGCAGAGATTGCTTAAGTCAATCCCATTATCTCTGCCTTTATGAGTATGAACAAACTGCCCTCTGCATAGGGGAAAAGGATGGACTTAACACCTTGCTGGCACAGTAAACTGCTGCCAGTTAAACCAGCGCAGACACCAAGCTCTCGGCTGGTGCCTTGGTCAGGGGAGGACCGTGGGGCAGCATCCCTCTCCACATCCCACCCTCCGAAATGGTCTAAATTTGTCTTGGGCTGAGGGTCATTCCAGACCCCAGAAGCAAGGGCAAGGGACAGGAATACCCCGTTCCTGGCTGCACATCATGGCAGGATGGGGAGCAATGGGGGCAGCTGGCACCCAGCATCGCAAATGGATCCCAGTGGTGTCTGTAAGTGCAGACCGATCCAAAAAAAAACAGCCTAGACATCCAGGGAAGACTTATGATCCTCGGAGAAGGAGAACATCCAAGGACTGTGTTCAGGAGCCTCCGAGCTTAGGGAAAACAGGCCCCAGAAGACATTAAGCTGGTGACATTCCTCCGCATCCCCTCACAGCAGGAGAAGCAGCTATTTCTGCTGAATAGATGGTTCTGCATCCAGAATCACGCCTTGTGCTTCACGCCGTCTGTCTTACGAGCAGAGCAAACCTGTCAGCTGCGAACCCAGCGAGGACGCTGTTTAACTTGGAAGGATGCTAATGTCTCTCTCTGTGTTTCCCAGAGGCATGCTCATTTTTAGTGCTTTTCTCTGCTACTGATACTATTTTTCTGGCCCGGCTGCCTCGCTTATCGATCACGTTAGCAGCGCAAAGTTTGCCCCAGGGGATGCCGGAGCAGATGTGGTGCGTGCACCAATGGGCTGGGGCCCAGCGGGACATTTTTGATAGCCACACAATTTATATTTCATAGCCAAAGCCAGCAAAACCAAGCTCTGGGAGTCACCGCAGGACCAGAAATGTGCCATTCTTGGTGCTTGCCTGCAAAAAGCCTCAGCTGCCAGCACAGAATCCACCTAACCTGCACGTACAGCACCCTCCTTGTGCACAACCTGAAAGCATCACCCCTCTACCCCCGGCTTGGCCCAGGTTCACAGGCAGTGATGTCCCTGGGTCCTGCAGAGCACGGGCTCATTCTGCTCTTCAAACCTGTTCTCACCCATCCCATGCTGCAGCTGCACCTACCTGCCCTGAAAGATATTGGCCTGAAAATATAAAACTTCAGCCCAGCTGCCCGGCATCCTGCGGGAGGGCAAAGCGAGATGCATCAGGTCTGGTTACACAGCAAACACACTTTGCACAGGCTCAGACCACCGCTGGATGCCCAGGCCAGCGGTCCGGGCACGGCTGCTGAGCCAGACCCTCCCGGCTCAAACCACCCGGGTGCTGCAGCCCTGAGGAGCCCACCTCCCCGCCAGCTCCAGCCCCAGCTTTGACCCCTTGTTTCCCTAATCCCAGCAGAGCCATCACCAAGCAGGGCTGGCTTTTCTGCCGCAAGCACCATTTCAGTAGGATTTAAACTGAGATTATTGACCTCAGGAGAACATGGACTTCCCTTTAGGTAGCTGCAACCCAACCTTAACCCGCTTGTGGCTCGGAGAGGAATGAGGTGGTTTCTGCTCCGACCCTTTAAAACAGCTTTTTGTGATAACTAGCTCCATATTCCCCCATCTCTGTCTGATCTCGTGTCTGCTGCTTTCTAAATGTGACAGCTGAGAATTGATCTTTCCACGTGCCTGGAGAAATAATTACAGGGCTAGGAATATCTCCATGCAGTCCTCGTCCCTGTTCTCGCAGGCGAGGTGTTTTAGGCATCAGATGTATTTATTTCACGGGGAGATTTTTTCCCCAGCTGTAGGAGCCCCTGGAGGTGCAGAGTCCTCAGGTTTTTCCAGCTGGTAGGCAGTCCCAGCCATCCAATAAATATAGAAGTAGCTGTTTTTCCAGGCAAAAAGCAGTAGTGAATACTCTTGTCTTTTACATTTCTAGGCATCTTCCCGTGTTCTTGGCTTGCAGACAGCTGCCTATGTGGCACAACAGACGTGTGCAGGAGAAGCGCTCATCTCCAGCACAGGAACATCCAAGAACAAGCCATTGCCTAATTCCTTCCCCTCTTATAGGTTTCCCTAAAAAAAAAAAAAAAAAAATCCAATGTGACAGAGAGCGGCTAAGCTGGAGCTCTTATAAAGTCTTGTGCAACCACTACCACGCTGCTGAAGGCATTTGCTTCGAGTAATGGGCAATGCAATCAGCTGCTTTTGCTGAGCCGCCCTGCGTGGGTCATCATGGAGGCAGGGGGCAAAGCACTGGACTTTCACCCACCAGTGAGGAGTGATGCTCCTCTGATGCTCCTCTGATGCTCCCTTGGTGCTCCCTTGATGGTCCCTGTTGCACCCGCACAGCCCATCCTCGACATGTTCGTTCATCACGTTGGTGGGCGTCTGCCAGGGAAAGCAGCGCCAGAGCACGCCAACCCTTAACAGAAGAGGGATAAGCCATTTCTTGTGGGACTTGTCCCATGAAGTTGAAATGGCTGAAAGTGCCCAGCAGTTTGCAGGATTAAGTCCTGAGTTTGTAAAGCAGTAGCACATGTGGCGACCACTTAATATCCATTAGCTCATTTATAATGCCAGCGGTACAAGAAATTATCTCCTCTGTACCTGGAAAACAGCAGGTCAGAAAATCCAGCATCTAAAGAAACCCTAAAACTCCCCAAAACCTCACTGCCAGAGACACAGAGTTCTGCGTGCATTGGGTGAAAGGCTTTCCAACCCTCTGGCTGTGATGGTGGCAGCGAGACATCAGTGAAATTGGAGTACTGTGTCCAGCTCTGGGCTCCCCAGTTCAAGAAAGATGAG
>BOSO01002251.1:0-38757 GCA_018403395.1 Gorsachius goisagi | reverse complement strand
CTTAAGGGCGGAAGTCATGAGGACGGAACCAGTCTCTTTGCAGTGGTGCCCAGCGCCAGGACAAGGGGCAATGGGCACAAACTGAAACATAAGAGGTTTCAGTTGAATATGAGGAAAAACTTCTTTACTCTGAAGGTAACGGAGCCCTGGCCCAGGCTGCCCAGAGGGGTTGTGGAGTCTCCTTCTCTGGAGATATTCAAAGCCCGCCTGGATGAAGTCCTGTGTAACATGCTCTAGGAGAACCTGCTTTAGCAGGGGGGTTGGACTAGGTGATTTCCCGAGGTCCCTTCCAACCCTTGCCATTCTGTGCAATTCTGTGCGAAATCACCTCGGCCGCACACCCGTGCGCGGGCAGGTGGTTACGGTCCGCGTGCTGAGTTCCTCCAGAGCGGGACGGCCAGCGTGGCTGGTCTTGTGGGACTTGGCTCTTGCAACCACAGCAGTTCTGAAAACAAAAATACCCCGACGTTTCAACACATCGGCATCTCTATCACACGCAAGGCGCGGGCGTTTTGAAAGCAGTGGCTGTGCAACGAGTGCCCAGCGGGTCCGTCACTCGTCCCCTCACTAGCTGGCCAGATTGCACGGAGCTATAGAAGTGTAAATGACTTTAAAAATACATAAAGCTCTGAAGGAACACCATCAATGCCACTAACGAAATCACAGGCCGTGCATTTCTTTGAGTTTCTAACAAGTGGTGCTAAAATTCACACCACTAAAGATGAGACAAGACAGACCTTAAATCCCATCTCTGCCACAGTTTCTTGTTCCAGACTTGCAGTGTTTTCATCCTCCCCTGCCTCCTTTATGGCTGAGCTTGATTTATCAGCTAAAAGAAATGGAATTAAACCCTAATTTTCCCTCCACAGGGGCTGCCGTGCCGTCCTGCTGCTCTCAGGCTCATCACCAGCAAGCATCGGTTCAGTGATCGGAGTTTGGTACCTTACCTGGGGGGAGATGAGGAGGGTAATGCGATGCCCTAAAAAGAAAATAAATAAAATCCCACTGCTTTGGGGGACAGGCTCATTTGCTGCATCCAGTACCCTACCCTGTCAGGGTTTTTTTCCCCATTTGCAGTGACTGAACAGCTCAGCTCAGGGTGTTGCTTGAAAACCCTTGCTTTAGACCCATTTTTTATTCCCAAGGCCGTACCTTTAGGTCTTGAGCAAGGCACGTTGTGAAATGGGCGAAGCCTGAGCCCCTGGACCAAAGTCTGGGAGAACAGTAAACAGGGGAGGGAGAAGCGGTACCTTTTGCACAGCTCCCTCGTCTTGTTTGGTTTCCATCAATCATTTATTTTATGGTGGCCTTTCAAAATGGGAAGGCAGCATTTAACGCTTTCTCTGAGCTCGCTGAGACCCTGCTGGGTTTGCTACAGGGAGGGGAAACAGCCCTAACTGAAAAGAGAGGAGGCCTCTTCATTAGGGAGGTGACAGGAACGGTGAGACCCAGCGGAGAACCTGAGGGTGTGAAGACATCTGAAACCTGCACCCACTAAAAAATGGCCTCTGCGAGACTATAAATCCACTGCAGACAAGCTACGAAATCCAGACCTCCTTTCTCCCCATCCCCTGCTCTAACCACCAAATAACATCTCCCTCAACCATAAAACAGATGTTAAATTAGATAAGCAGTTACAGAGGGATAAAAATGCGCCAAAGAAATCATCTCCTGAACTTCTGCACCTTTCTGAGAAAAACCTAGGGCACAGAAAGAAACAACCTCTTTTTTCTTTAGAAAACCAAAACGGCACCAGCAGAGGCAAATCATGAACCCATCTCCCTGCAACAGTACTTTTAAATCAATAAAAGAGAGCCGCCATCAATACACCACTTTTCCAGACTGCGACAGAGAGAGAGGGAACAGAAATGGCAAAATCAGGACTCGTCGGGCCCATCCTGCATCCAACACCCCCGCGTGGCTCCTCCGTTATTGCCAAAGGCACGCACGTAAATAGACAATTTACAGTTCATGCTAAATGCCGTCCGACCTATTGCCATGGGAACCTGCTGAATTCTGTAGGTGTCTTCCCTAATATGAACTTCTGCATGTTTTCCCACATTCAATCCTATAGGAATATTCTATTTCTTGTTTTCCTGAGGAAAAATGAGACTTTCTTTGCCAGGAACGGAGCAGAAAGGACCGAAAGCCCTAGCCAATGCGCTGCTGACGCTTGTAAAATGAAATAAGAAACTTTCTTCACCCATGTGGCTGGCAAGAAGCTTTTGCCCTTAGATCAGGGCTTTTGATTCCAAATACTTTGGGTTCCTTTGGGCAGCAATCCCTGCCTTGCTCTGCAAATAGCCTCTGACTAACCCGAGAGGGATGGAAAGCATTTGGTTTGGGTTTGGTTTTTTCTGTGGACGCATCCACAGCTCATTGCACAAACTTGCTGAGAGCCAGCAAGCACGACGGCAGCAAACCATTGGGGACCCCGATCTGCAACATGCCACCTCAAATCAAACACGCCCGTATGAACGACCCCCCCGTGTCAGCGGGGGCAAAAGGCAGCTCTCCCCTCCCTGCCACCTGTGGTGCTGCCACCCCGGCAAAGCGCTGACCTGCAGCCGCCGGCAGCAGCG
Source organism: Gorsachius goisagi (assembly GCA_018403395.1). NCBI lineage: Eukaryota > Metazoa > Chordata > Aves > Pelecaniformes > Ardeidae > Gorsachius > Gorsachius goisagi. The sequence continues at coordinate 36,175 of BOSO01002251.1, read as the reverse complement.
AGACGCACTCACATTTATCTGCACAGAGTCCCAATGGCATGCCCTAAGCAAGGGTGTGAGAAACTCATCCTGTTTTGCCTCAAATGCACTTATATAGATATATATAATGCACATACATTCACTGGAAGAGGCTCCCCAGGGAAGTGGTCATGGCACCAAGGCTGTCAGAGTTCAAGGAGTGTCTGGACGATGCTCTTAGTCATGTGGTTTTGGTTTAGGTAGTCCTGTGAGGAGCAGGGAGTTGGACTTGATGATCCTTATAGGTCCCTTCCAACATGAGATATTCTATATACACATAGATGAGAATTTCTGCCCCAGTCCATCTTTTTGGTGGGGTGACCTTGGCTGGCTGCTGGGCTCCCACCCAGCCGCTCTCTTACTCCCCTCAACAGGATGAGGAGAAGATAAGATGAAAAAAAGAGCTTGTGGGTCAAGATAAAGACAGGAGATGCCCCATGGCCACCAAACTGCTGCTCCAGTGGCTGGAGGAGCACCCAGCCATGGCACAGGGGGACGCAGCCCCTCCACCACTTGCATTGCCCCATGGTTTGAATTTCCAAAATTGACCAACAAGTGCCTTTTATCAGCACAGGATCGATGCAAACTACCCGGGCCACAAGCGAGGCAGCTCCCTCCGCTATTTCTCCTCCAGTGACTAAGAAAATGTGACTATGCGATCAACCCTCATGAATGCGTTTGGGGAAGCCTGCCAGTGCCTGCATTTGATTTCTTGCCTCAACTCCAGCCAGCTTAACGCAACATCAGCTTGGAAGCCATAAAACATGAGACAAACAATGTAAATCAATGCAACCAGCAAAATTTAACAGGAAACAGGCTGTGCTCTTTATGTGCTGGATTGGAGAGCAGCTGGCCAGCGCAGCCACGATCACCCCTGAAAGTCCTTGCACCCTTTTGCTTGTTTGCAAGCAGGGAAAAGGCAGCTGAAAGCTGATTTCATGTAACATGGGGTTTGATATAAATCAATTGTATATGACTTAAAATTGGACAAAAGATGGAAAAGAGACAGATGAAATACCGTTAAACTGACAGACTGAAGAAAAAGCAAGCAGCAGGATGAAACTGGTGTCTGGAGATGTTGGGATTTTCTGCTTATCTAAGAACTGGCAGCAAGGGCAGCAGCATGCATCGCTGCAGGAGTAAATATCTGTACCTTGGAGCTACAAATAACTGCACTTAACACCTCTTTGGGGTATTTTAAGGCAGGCAGCGAGGCCGGCAGAAAGCTCAGTGTCGCTTCTCCCTCCCACAGATGCATTCTCACCCCAGCCGTGGCCAGGGCTCTGCTGGAGGGAGGGTCTCAGCTGCACTCAGCACCCGCTGCATCAGCCCCATGGGGCTGCAAATGATAACAGGGATAAAGCTGAAATGCGCTGGAGGGAAGGCTGGGACCCAAGGGCCAAGCACGCAGTACAGAATTTCAGAAAGCCGTCGGGGTCAGCTCACCAAGTGCCCGGCTGATATAATCCCTCTCAGGCCGATCAAAGTCCACTAAAAATCCATTTCCATTCATTTTCTCCCCCTCTATTCGCTTTACAGAGTTTCTGCCAAACCCCAGCAGCAGCGCCAGCTCGGTGCTGCCTGTCCCTGCAGGATAACGCCGTGATAACGCTGCTAACACTGCACATCTCCAAAACTGCAAGCCCAAACAGGGTTTCACCAAAACCAGCCACTGCACCCAGGTCTGACCCACCTTGAGGAAGAGCATCCCACTCACCCCCGACCCAAGCGACCCCCGACTCACGGCACTGCTGAATTTCACCTTTTTAGACTTAAAGAGTCGGTTCCGGTCCCCATTGGCAGCACGGAGCAGCAGCGGAGGAGATGGTGCAACCACGAGTGCCAGCTCCGGGCAGATCCCGCCCTTCCCACGGCAGCCTCTGATCCAAAGGGATCACCAATATTTGAAATAGGGCTCAGCCCGGAGCTGGAGCCTGATTTCAAGCAGAGCAGGGGGGACCTCTGCACGTCGCGAGGTGGCTCAGGACACGCAGCAGGTCTTTGGTGATCTCTTCCCACCAGCTGCTATTTCTTCCCCACCCGCTTTTATAGGCGCCTGATAGCTCCCATTGGCTCGAGGCACACTTGTTATAGTGACTACTATGACCCATTTAAATAGCGTTAAATAATTTCTCAGTTCATAGTCCTACAGAGATTAGAGCATAATAAAGCATATTTTAATGATTAACTATTGGGCTCTGCTGAGGCCCCAGAAAAAAAATGCAGAATCTGCAGCCTCCCTCCCTCCCCTCCTGCCAGCTCCCCTCTTCATCACCAGTCTCGCAATATTTATGGTTTTCCTCCGAGCCTCCGCTCCTGGCCTGATACAACCAGCTCAGCTGGCACTGGAGGGAAGGCTCCAGCTCCCAGAGCTGCAGGAAGGCTGGGAAAAAGGCTGGGAAAAGCTCAAACCTCAGAGTCCAGAGAGGAAGAAGCAACATTTGGAGGTTAAGTAATGAAGCAGCAGCATTTGTAGAGTCAATCGTGTGTTTTGGAGTGAATCACAGGCTTTCTCAGTGCGTTGGGCACTAGAAATGAGCTGGAGCCTGAGGTCGGACCTCGCCCTCCATTGCCCCGATGAAACCCAGAGAGATGCTGTGGGTGGTGGTGAAGTGGGATTTCTTCCCACACATGGCCACAAGGGTCAGGGCTCCAGCAGATTTGGGGCTGGATTCACCTTTTGAGCCACTCCCAGCAATCACACACAAGGAAAATAGGTAAAAAAGCAGCAATTGCTCATCCTTACACGCACAGACCCCCATCCAAGCAACCCCTGCTTCTGCACCCACGTCTGCAGAGCAAAGCGTTGCCTGGGCAAAGCGCATCAACCCTGGGCAACAAGGCTGAACAGGATCAATTGTATTTCACCAGAATAACATTGGACATTTGTAGGCTGCTCATCACCATTTCCAATGCAAGACCTGCGGTGCTTGAGCCACCTTCTCTGGTTGCTTCAGCCACTGGGGTCTCACCTGAGGTGGTGACAGACGGGCAGGGGGTCCTGTCCCACTCAGAGCAGCCCCACGGGGCTAGGAAAGGCAACTTTCCACTGAGCCCACGCCTGGGGCAGGATGTTGCACAAGAAAAGGGAAAATGTTTAAATTGGCCCAAATTTCCACCCCCAGCCCGCTCATGGACACTGCAGTGTGGGCAGCTGGAAGCAGCAGTGTTTGGGGGTTTTATGGGCTTTGCTAGGTGATGAAGGAGCAAACCTGCTGGGAGGAGGTGGTTGGATCCCATTAGGTTTTGCGTGGGTGGTTTTGGCGCTTCCTTTTCCCTCCCTCACGGCCACCCTCCGGCTGCTGCACCCCAAGGAAGCCTTTAGTGCTGCCTTGCCGTGGTGTTTTCTAAGGACATCAGTGAACAATACAAAAGGGGGGGAATAAACCTCTTTGCAGAAGAATTTGCCAAGCACTCAAGAAAGTGACCTCCATTGTGGTGGCATCAACAGCTTTTCTCGTGGGACAAGGGACACTGGGTGCCCAATAGCATTTTAAATCTGCCAACAAACCCTCTCAGCCTGGTGCGAGAGCAGACTCTTGAACCACAGCTGTTGCTAAAAGACCCCAAGTTCATCCTGGCTGATGCCCTCCCTCCCTGATGGGCAGCAATACACTTGAAGGTCCTTTTAGACCTGGCAAAAATATCTCTAGTCCAACAGAGCACTTTTTTAAAAAGCCTGTAGCATGTCTCCAGGGGTTAACTTTCACTATATATATAAATATACACATGTATAAAGTGTGGGAAGAATGGGGAGAGTCCCCCTCCCCCCATGCTCTCTGCTGAGCTGGATAATTTCAACAGCTCAGACTTTCTATTTTTGGATGCTTTTTTCCTTGACAGCGTCTGGGCTGTAACAAATGAGATTTGCTCCCCCGAACTGCCATCCTGCGACAGAGGAGCCCCAGGGTCCGACACGGAGCAAGACACAAGGTCAGGGAGCTGGGCTGGCTCTGCCGCCCCAAGACATCCACGATTTTTGCTGGAGGAGCAAAGGGTGAGCGCTTGGGGCAACGGGGGTGATTTATCCCTGAGGATTCCTGAAGGCGGCACAGGGACTGCGAATGCGCAGAGCTCTCCTTGGCCAGAGCACAGCTCACTGCTAGGGCAGTGGGTTTAATCTCGGGCTTAACGTGCCCTTCTCTGTCCCTGATGCTCTGCAGACCCCACAGCCCATCCCCTGGGAACAGGATGGGTTAATCGAAGCATCGCCCACTCAAGGGATGGCTGACCCCGTCCAGCACCCCGACCCCACCATGGAAACCTCTGGGCTAACAAATCTCTGGGTAGAGGAAACCTTTACCTTTAATTTCATGTAAGCGCTACAGGGGTCAGAGACTGAGGCCAGGGCAAAGCCCAGAGAGAAACTGCTCCCCCGCTGGCTCCTCCACCATGAGCGTGGCAGAGCAAATGCTCCAGATGAGCTTTAATTCCATAGCTTTGAAGAGGAAAAAGCCAGTCGGTGTGTAAAGAGCAAACTGGCTGGGAAGCAATGGACATCGGTGTCCTCCTGTCCCCAGAGAGACCAACGGTGGGGATTTTTTGGGGTGAGAGGTGGAAGACTTTTTTTTTTCTTTTTTCTTCCTCTTTTTTTCTCTTCCCCCTCCCCCCCCTCCAAATGAACAATGAAGTTTCTGCCTGGCCCCATAAAAGCAAAGGGCCGGCCAATTCCTGCCAGCTTTTCTCTCGCAGCTCGGCAGGGTACCGAGTGGGAGCCCAGCGGCGCCAAGCACTAATTGCACGTAGGGGGTCGGGCGGTGAAGCTGCCTGTTAGGAGGAGGACAAGGGCTGGGATGCACAAACAAGGGCTTTAAACCACATTGGCACAGTGAGCCCTCGTGCTCAGCACCAAAGCCCATCTGAAGTAAGCGAAGCCACCGGTGCCACCCCCGTCTCCTGCACCCAGGCACTGCCTTGCCAGCAGCCTCCAGCACCAGCTGGGAACAGCCCGGTCCCCATTCAAGGGAACAGGAAAAGCCTAAAATAAACCAGAACATCCAATAGCTCTGCAAAACCTGCCAGAGCTGGACGTCAGGCGAGGTGGAGCTGTGCTGCAGCCAGACCTGGGTGGCTGCATAAAAATGCACCATCAGCACCGCTTCGCAGGTGGCCACGAGAAAAACCACCCTATGGCAGGTTTGGCTGTGGGAAAAAAGTGAATCTTGGACAGCGATCTCAGTGCCGGGCACCTCCAGTGCTCCCGTGAAGCTTGTCCCCCAGCTGCCGTGCCACGGTGCGGCAGAGGTGCTGGAGGGAGCCATTCGGAGGATGCTCGTTATTCCCCCGTGTACCAGCCAGCACAGCCGCAGCTCCCACCGGGCGTTTGGCCCCACTGGGAGCATCTGCAGCACCCCTGAGCCCTCCCTGCAGCTCCCTCCCCAGCTTTCCTATTTGCATCAAGTCCTTCCCGATGATTTTTTGGCTTTCCCATCTCTTTCAGATGTTCTCTCATCCCGTTTGGCTGGTTCTCAGGCTGGCTTTATTTTAATTATCTTTAAACTTTAACAGCACCACAGATACCTTTGATGGTTGTTTTCATAAACACTAAAGTTAATAAAATAAAGATCCTTAATGCAGAGGGAAATTAATTTAAGCAACATGTGCAGGGAGACTTGCTTATGGCAAGCAAAGGTTCTTGGGCTTAACAAAGCTTCCTAAGCACTCGCTGCATTTTCATTGTGCTTTGGCCACAGCTCTGATTTTTTCAGCACAAGCATTGCTTTTTGCTCAATAAAAACTTTGCAGAAGGATTTCTTTCTGTGGGAACAGAAAATATTTTTTCTGTCAATGTCCTCAGCAGCTCCAACCTAAACAACTCTGCCATCGATTCCCCCCAGGATGCTGGCCAGATCCCAAATTGTGCCTCAATAGCGGCCTTTCGGAAAGGGGGCTAATGTGACCTTCCTCTCTCTGGGAAGGCTACAAAACATCACTTGCGGTTTTTAAAGGGTGCTTTGGGCTTCTTTAGAAGTCCCTGGACTTATCTGGGGGTGGGGTCGGGTGGATGCATCCAAGCTGCTGTTGAAATATTTTAAAGAGCTTTAACATCTCCAGGATGACCAGTTCCTGACTGCCTTGACCCAGACCCTTTCCTCTTTTACAGGACCCCACCCAGGAACAGCAATCTCAATCCCCGATCCCATAGCCTGGCATCAGGAGCATTATCAGGCTGGTGGTGAGGAACCGGTGTCCTTAGGGAAGGCTCTCATCACCCAAAGGCATCACTCTCCCAGCTGAGGAAAAGGCACAATGCTCGTTTTGGTACTCACTGCTCGCTCATCTTTTGGAGGCTTTCCCGCTGCCTGCTCCCAGCCCCGCTCCTCCCATGTCCTCACCATCAGCTCTGCCGCACCACTCGCTTTGGGACACAACCTGGATCTTCCCTACCGACACCTCGGCGATGCAGAACGACCAGTTTTGGGGTCCGCAAGTCGCCCTTTGCAAACTCTCTCGCTGGGATGACGCCAAGTGCTGCCCTCTCCACATTTTCCTTGAGTCACGGGATGCTCCTGCACAAGTTGCACATGTGACACCGAGGTCGGGAGGGCAACGTCCGTGTGCGCCAGCTCAGGATCTGCCCCCACCACTGCATTTTAAACACGAGAGGAACCTGTGTGATTTAGGTTTCCTGCAGAAACGCAACCCTCTGTTTGTCATTACTTTAAATTAGCCACTTCTCCAGAAAGCATGACTTTCCTCTGCTGAAGGGGACACAGCCACCGGTCCCGAGACCCTCGGCAGCCCACCCGCAAGGGAAGGCTTCCCTTTGGCTCCATGGCTCAGCCCCATCGTCAGACTTGGTCTTGTGCCCGCATCAGGAGCACGGATGTTTTCATTAGGAAGTCACAGTTCACACAGCTCAGCTCCCTGTTACCTCTGCTACAAGCGATGGGCACAGTGCGCAGCGCACGCAGGACATGCCCTCCTGGTAGGGTAATTCCCCCCAAAAAGCGGATTTCATGCCTAGGAAGTGAAGCATTTTCTGGGATACAGAACATGCTGTTCGCACCTTGCCGTGGCAAAGAGCTGCCACCCCAGGGAGGCAGAGGCAATAAAAGGTTTAATCATAGAAAATGCAATACAGAAAAATGTGTGTGCGTTTCAAAAGAGGGAGCCAGAAAAATCCCAGTCTGGGTTGGGTCAATTCACCCGTGGCTTGACTCAGAGGGGCCAAGCACAACCAGAGTCAATGAGCGAATGGTTCTGTGTTTTGGGCCAAATTTAAAGACAGCAGAGGCACCATGGATTAATTTGACCTATGGAAAAACATTAAGCAAAACACAAGAGAAACCCATGATTAAGATCACTCTGAAACACCATCTTAATCCCAGCAGCGCCCTGGGACACACCCTGCGAATCGGAGGAGCCTCTTTTGGAACAGGCTCAGCTCACTGTCATAGCTGCAACGTGCGGGCCACGCTGCTAACACAGAGCAACTTCATAAACTCCAATTTCAGGCTCAAGCAACTGATGAAGCCACAGGCACAACACAAAATCCTGTTGTGATCCTTGCAACACTGTCCCCTTCTCTGTCGACATCCCAGAAATAAAGTATCTGCACTCTGCCAGAGCCGCAGGCACCCACCTGCAAAGGGACCACGCTGCACCAGGCACGGACGGAAAGGGGGAGAAGGGAGAAACCCCCAATCTGCTGCATCTCAGCTCCTAACAAGAGCAGCCTTTGCCTCTGTGCTGAGTGAGCAAATGAAAACATCCCGAGTCCCCAGCGGGAGGAAGGGTCAACCAGGTCTTCCCCCTTCAGCTGTCAGCTGGGAGAAAGACGGATTTCCAACAGGATGAGGAGCAAAGTACAAATGAGGCAGCCTGCAGCTCACCCCGCTCCCTCTGAGCAGCCTCCAGGACAGGTTTGGGACCAGCAGAAATTCGCCCCGGGGCGCACGTGGACTTTGGTCTGCAACAATTCTGCTGTGTTCTAATTAAATCTCTCAACTTTATTTCTTCTACAGTATGACAGTACCAAAATATGCCCAGATGGATTATTCTTCACATGCCATGGGTCTGCAGGATTAGAGCAGCTGCAGGCATCCCACCCCAATGCCGTATCATGATACGACCAGTTAATTATTTTAGGCCATGATTCTCAACTGGTGTAAATCAGCCCAGTTTGGTTGACTGCAAAAGCAACAGCTTGACTATGACCAGTAGAGGTTTTAGTAAGTAAAACGTTATGTACAGAACTGTTGATGACAGGACCTTTTTAAAAACATTTCTATAAACACTTTTAAACTTCAAAACGCTCTGTGGATGTTATTTAACTCTTTCCGCACCCCGACGCATGAGGCTTGAAATGTCATTTCGATGTACTACTGCAATGTTGTTTAAAGACAGGGTTCAGAAAAAAAAACCTGCCTCAAAAGAAAACCAAAACTCCCAACTTCTGGGGTTTGCTTTTCCTAATTAAGATAACACACCTTTATCTAGTAAATATGCCACACAAATACAGGCAAGCAAATTGCATTTTTCTCCCTGCAAGAAACGGGGAGCTTGCCAAATTCTGCATTTCAGAGGTGGGCAACAGCCTCACAGCCAGCCCTGCCACAGCGTGACCACCACCGAAGCTGCTCAGATCCTCGGTAGGGATTTCCTCTATCTTCTACAAAATGCCCTGCGGAGATCTGTTTCTAGTGTAGCTATTTCCCTTTCTCAGCACCAGAGTGCTGCCAGGTAGGAGCAGCAGCTCCTTCTCCTCCCATAAAACAAAGCTTCTTGCTAATAAAACTTCTCCAGCGAGGACTGGCAAACTAAAGAAAGCTGTTTTTTTCTTGGGCTTGAATTTATGAAAAGAGAAACACCAAGTATTTTAAAGTATCGAAACAGCAGAGGAATTCTGGCAGCTCACTCCCCCTTTCTCCCAGAGCAGCAAGAAGAGCACAAGGGCTGCCACAAGCAGAGCTGTCAATCTGCCAAGAGCCAAACGCGCGATACAGATTAAAAGCGAGGAATGCATGAGAAATGAGAAAGCTAAAAATAATACGCACTTCTTAAACATTCAGAAGGTGTTGAGTCCTCTGCCCTTTTCTCAAAATTACGGACTGAGCTTTTAAGTGCCCAATACACACGTACTTTTTCTGGTACACACCACACATCAGAGGGCCACTCGCTTCGTGCCGTCTTGTCTCCCTGAAAAGAGCTAGCAGAGTACATTTAGGTAATTGATTAGTTAAGAAAACAAAGCGCAGCCTTGGGAGACAGGCAGATCTTTTGTCTAATATATAGGACACCGGAAAAATGGTATCACGTAAGCAAGATGACATTTGCTTTCCAGAAATCACTTCTGAGTCTCAGGTTTCCAAAGAACACACCTGAGAGTAAACAACACAACGCGAAGCCTGCTCAGAGCCAGAGCAATCCCTCGCCTGCACTCACACAGGCAGAGAGCACAGATGGTAGATTTTAAAAAGATTTCTTGATGTAATGCCGATGTCAAAATCCCAGATCCCTTCAAATGTTACTCAGTATTCCATTTTTAGGGAAATTATAGTTTATGTATCTTAATTGAGACTGAACAAGCCATCCATGCATTTGCACAAGTTTAATATATGTAACCATCTGGAATTGATTTTGATAAAAAGGTTAAAAACAATAGCAAGCAAATGGGTTCTTGCACCTTGTACCATAAGCATACAACAGAAGAAAACATGGATGCTGGCAGAAACCCATCACGATAACAAATCAGCAGTTCCCAAGGTGGAACATCCAGCTTCAGGGATCTGTTAAAATATACTTGCTGGCTCAAGATACTCGTGATCTGCTTCCATCTGCTTTTTGTAAGTTTAGAACACGCTTCAATGACTTAAATTTAGAAAAAGAAGACAGATAAAAATGTAAACACTTACAGCCCAAGGCCACAAGATGTCAAACACCACCAGGGACTGATAAGAGTAAAAATGCTAATTTTAAAATTAATTTCAAGTTATTCTGATATGATCTACTCATCTCTTCTGTTTTGTTGCCCATTTAGAGAGAAAATATATATTGATGTATCACAAAACCCACCAAGCACTTTTCCCCTCTGATACTATACTTACCTAGCCAAAACGTACCTTTAGTCTTCAGCCTTGGAATGCATTAATGTAAGATAAATAAGAGGTAATAAATGTATTTTTTGGTAATTTCCTTTCCTCTCCAAACATCAAAGAAGCTTAAAATACCACGGAAATGCGTATCATAAATCCCCCAGACACTGGAATTTATCACTCCCTTTCATATAAAGCACAACTAAAGCTCATAAAGCGTAAATTCTTTGTATAAAAACACAAAATAAAACCATGACAGAAGTGGTGAAAAAAATAAGACTTTGAATCAAAGTACCGGACATCTTGTCTATAAGTCACAAAATTCCCAGGATGCACTCCAAACTTTATTCAATTTCCAGTACATTATAATAATTATAAAAGAATCGTATGAAACCAGTGCCATGTGTAACTCATGACTTTATGTATATATATGCATATATACAGAAAAGATTTATTATAATCACCAATCCTTTCAACATTAAATACGCCACCCTGAAATCTTTAATCGGATAAAAGGTCAGTACACAGAAAATTCTGCTTCAACCAGGACTGATTCTCATTCTTCTAAAGCAGATTAGGACTTCACTTCAGTGTTGACTCATTCATTTATTCCACGCTCGACAGCATGTTCACAGGACTGTGACTTGTATATATATAAATATTGGAACAAACATTCAATGGGAAAATATACACCTCATGCCTAAATGTTCTTCTGTTTGTATTACTAAGAGCCTTAACATTTGAGTCCAGAGCCTCAACTGCTGTAAACTGGTACAACTCAGCTGATTTCAGTGGCAATATGTTGATTTAGCTGATGATCTGGGTCTCTCTTTTATCGAGTATGGACTGTCAGACATCCTGGGGAACAGTTACCCTACCAACAGATCCTCTCACTTCCACAATGCCAACAGCCTACTTGAAATTGTCTGGCCAGATACCAAGCAGTTCTTGTCGATTACTCTGTGTTCTGATCCCCTTTTCACAAACAGCTCCTAAAGTTGGCTTTGTATTGTAGACCATATTCTGCAAACCAGTTGGGCAATTCAAAAGCATATGAAAGCAATTAAAATTATAGTACTGCTGTGATAATTAAAACATTGCCAGCTGTATATAAGCCTATTCAAATGTACAGCTGTTACACGGGTAATGGAAAAAATACAAAAGCTTCAGTTTCTGTGACCCGTAATTTCTCAGACTGCTACATTACAAACTCAGTTACCACCATCCTCATTTCTGACAAAATGCCAAAACAATAACGTCCTTTTCTGTGCTTTCTCGTAAATAATTGGTTCCCCCATCACCTCTGCATAATAAAAATTGTAACATATTTCACAATGGTCTAGACGTCTCCTACGCTTGGTCACCTTTGTCTTCAGTTGCCATTGCCGAGTCTCTCTGCTGTTCTTCCGGATCCCCTGGAAGAATACTGGTGACTGTCTGGAGAAGTGACTCAATCTGCTCTTCTGTTAGCCTTTCCTCACTTTCTTCTACCATCTGCAGGTCAAAAAACAATATATTGTTATCATTAAATCCATACTTCCTTCCTCAGCTCCAAACAGAAGGACTCAACTAATTTGAAAGAAGTATTTCCTATGGATGCAAGACATAGCCTGAGCTCATTAGAAAAGCATTTTACAAAGTGGAACTCTTACTATAGTTTAAAAAAGAAAGAAGAGCTCCATTGTTAACCACAACAATTGGCACTGCATAATGAGACCCTGCTTTCTTTACAAGGAAAACAACACACAGGGAACAGGCTTTCCTCCCTGGTTTCTCCTAAAGCTTCTCTCAACCTACACATCGGTGTCTTGAGCCAGGCTTTTCATTTAGCTCACGTGCAGAGCCACCTTCCAGAGCTGTTTTTCTAAGTTCCTGTGCTTTCATGCGAGAACTGAAATGATATAACCCAACAGTGGTTACCTGAACCTTGGTATCTTATCCAGTGCCTGGACTATAAGTAATTAGGCCATAAAAGAAGCCACCTAATCCTACAGCAGCCATACTTTAGCGGAATTTACTTAGATTGTGAGATTCCTGAATATAAAAGCATATAAAAGCTCTGGGCAACAGAAAACATGCTGTCACGAATCAACAATAAAATTCCGTAAGATTAATTAGGGACCTACTCTCACTGTGGAGCTGTGGGAACTCTTATATCACTACTACCAGTAAAAACAACTGCCCTAATTTACAGGCAGCTGTTAAAAGGAAAAGCTTGTCAGAGGACTGGAAAAGCAAGCCAAATGAACTCTTCAAACGCAAATGAAACCAATTAGGATTGCGGCGTTTGAGATTTTCTTTTTTATACAAAGTCCTTTAAAATGTCCTTTGAAGAGCAGTGATTTATATTAATTATGGTTCCAAGTCAACACAGGTTTAATCAGTTCTAGCTATCAATTGTCAGCTATTCAGATGCATCTTGCCTTCTAAAAAGCAGAGTGGTATATTCAATTAATTTTTTTTTCTTCAATGTCCTATGAGCCCTCTTTGCACAATCTGATCATCTTTCATCAGCCATTATCCACAGACCCTTGACAAGAGGAAAGCAAGCATGCGCAAATCCACTCATGTAGCCAAAGGCAGGCAGCGAAGATCCAATTGCAAATGGCTGTTTCTGGGGAGCATCCTGATCAAAGGATGATATTCTCTGTGGAGTGGCTTTCCAACTACAGTTAGTTCAAGAACTAACAGTAGGACCCTGGCTTGAAAAACAGCCCTGGCTCTCACTACCACCAGCTGCAGTACTATACTCTATGAGTTAAAATAGACTAAAAATTCCTCCCAACGTTACCCTTCTGTGTAAGCAACTGCTGCAACTACTGAACTGGTATCAGATAATTGCCTGCTAAACTGCATTACAGAAGTGATCATCTCAGCAGCTTGACCAGCAGCACACCTTGGAGGATTGACATTATACAGTAAAGTATGTTACAGTGCATAAATACACTCTTTGTGGCCAATACCGCTGACAAAGCCGTTACTCTACAGATGACCGATGCTATTAAGTTTTGTAGAGGATTATCAGTCTGGTTTTTGGACTGGATTATGGTGTTATTAATTACTGTTACATTGAACTTTAAAGGTGACAGCCTCACAGCAACAGGAACCATACAAAAAAAAAGCCTGTATCCACTGGACTGTATCCGCTGTATCACTTAAGGCAGAATGATTTATCTCTTAGTGGCCAATGTCTCCTGCATTTGTTACCATCCCATTGCTTTCCAATCCTCAGAAAAATGGCATCTTGCCTGGTTTAGATTTTATTTATTGGATCACGTGAAGTCCACCTCTCTTCCCCATCAAATTTTATCCCTCCCTATACACCTCCTTTCCCTTTCTTCTCCAAATACTTTCTCCTGTAGGTGCTTGCTTCGGGTAGCCAGAGTTAAACACAAAGATTTGATCAGAACTTAAACAGATAATAGAGTGTGATTTCTAGATCAGCATCAGCTCCTCTCAACTTCTGCATTTAAGGCAGAATATACTTACACAAGCATCTAATCACTGCTTCTTATGTGCTCCTGAGTGCTGAATGAGTAATGCCCCAACTCCCAGTATGAACCACCATGTTGATGTCATCTGTGCTGGCTGAACACAGGAGTCTGTGGGACTGAAAAACTGCAGACAGGACTCGGGACATTGATAGGTGAGCTCTGGTGATTGCTCTGGCAGTTTAAGAAATCACACTTTACCGGAAAGTTGATGAAAGAAAATAGTCTTTCATGTTGCAGATGCTTTGGTGCTGTAACTGATGTCTCATTAAACTGATGAGAAAAGTATCTTTAAAGAAAGATGCTGGATACTGCAACAGAGGAACGGGTAAAGTAGTTCCAAATTTCCTTCTGACAGACCTGTAATCTCTGCCAGAGGGAAATGGTAATTCCTTAAACTGTGTAGCGAATTCATCAACAGCTCACCTCTCGGTGCCTCCGAGCCGTGCATCCTCACTGCCAGCTCTCACACCAGGAATTACCGATAGACAAAAATCTACATTTGGCAGGATGGAAAGCTACTTATTCAAGCTGATGCTTCAGCGCTATTTTGCTGTGATGGTATTCAAGAATTGAAAAGATCAAAAGAATAAGCTATAAAAATCAATTTTTTTCACTCTTCAGGGAAACAGCCTGAGCAGCGACTTATGAAAACATAAGCAATTAGGAAGCAGCAAAGCAGCATGCCAAAGGAAAAATTCAAAAATTAAGCAGAGAGAGCATGTAGATAAAGGAGACAAATGAAACTGTCCTAAAGCAAAACAGGTATCAAGGGAAAGAGGAGGTCACTTAGAGGCTTATTCTAGATCCAACAGGTGTTCACACAGTCTTCTGATTTACAACTGTATGACAAAATACCTTTGCTAGTGATCATACTAGGAAATAATTTCATGATGCTCAGAAGAGGAATTAGGCATAAGAAAAAGCCTAGAGGCAAAAAGAAGCAATTGTATTCAAGTACCTACTTTTCCAGCAGGAATTTTACCAATATATGAAAAAACATCTATCAAAAAGCCTTGCTAACCTCTAACTTGCAGTTGGCTGAAACCGCTCAAGAGACAGATCCAAACTGTAAGTAGTCAGGAATGTGAAGTTTATATTAAGGAAAACAAAAATGCAAATGTTTTTAATAAGAGTATGACATAAGATGTTTGTGTTGGCAGTGCCACACACACCAAATGGAAATACATCATCCCCACAGATGATGCCATGTGCAAAGTGTAGGGTATCATCAACCAAAGCTCCGCTGAACTGTGTATTTTCAGTATTCAGGGGTTTGTGCAAGTAGCAGAATTGGACAACGTTACAGTAACACAATTGATAGATAAAAAGCACCCTGATGTGCAGCAAGATAAGCATGTCTCCTTCTCAGGGCTGAGAGCAAGGATTTTCTTGAAATGAACACAGAGAAAGGCAGTAAGTCATGTCAGCTATGCTGCTGCTTGTAATAAATAATTCCCGAGTCATTAGTGCTTTTCAGCATTTGAGTCTATACTATCCCAAAATAACTACAGTGGTTTTGTAGCAAATGTTATAGTAAAACAATGTCATTCCTACATATACACAGTATTTATTTTCTATGAAATGCAACTATGTGGTCAAGATCAACTCAGTCAAGTCAGGCCTCAGTAACAACTTCTATTTCACTCAAACTAGTAACAGTTCGTTATAAAACTCTCATTGCAATATATTCATATATACAAAATATTCAGAAAGCAGCTGAAGCCACTGTACTGCTCACCTCTGAGAGTAATGCTACCTTTATTTAGAAGACTAATAACCAATTTTTCACCTGCGTAAGCACCTTCTACCTACAACTGTGAAGCCACAGCTTATGTATTGACTTAATTTCAAGTACTCAAGAGGTCCAACTAACTTAACTGGACCTTAAGCTTAAAATTAGGCAAACATTTACTAAATGGAGAATACATCAAGAAAAGGATGCCAGTTCTGTTCTGCCTCTCCACATAGGCCTATGCATGGGCTTTCTAACACAGCAAAATGAAACATGCATCCAACGTCCATAACTGAATCTTGCTAGGAGAGCATGAAAAGACAAATCGCTCGTCAACTGCAGAATTAAACACTGGCAGATGCCTTGCTCAGTACCATTAACCGCTGCTGGGAACCAGAGCTGTGCTTATTAAACAAACGTGTGTGGAATATTTTACTACCATGCAGCCTTTCCCAGCTGCACATTTTAACAGTAGCTTTTTTATAATCGAGCACTATGTATGAATTTCTCAGAGGAACAAAGCAACCATAATTACCAAATCAGAATGTAATAATAGAATTACATTAAGCAGTAAGTCACATTAAAACATGCTGATGAATTCTCATGGCACAAAGTCATTTTCAAAAGCTTTTAAAGATTTTATTTATCAAGAAGGTAAATCAGAAAATAACAGCTAGCCTGACTATCAAGATAATTTCAATGATTACAGTGTTTATTCATAAAATAAATGTGCAGATCTGTATGTCTGTAGTGGCATGTACACATGTAAGCACAAAACATGAACACAGACATATATATATATATGCATACTTGTCTAGATTTTTTTACTCAGTGAAACAAGGTCAAACATTTTAGGAACACGCTTTCCCTAATTATAACCATACCTTATCTTTCCTGCTTACCCAAGTAAACGCAAAGTGTAAGGAGACTTCATCATCCTCCCTGTGTTTCTTTCAAGCTTTCAGTGCTAATGTTTATTTCATTTAGCCTCCTGAGACATGGCAATACACTGCAAATGTTGAAGAATAAATAAAGCCACACTGTAGAACCCTAAAAAGTTCTGAAAGAACTGAGAGACTGTCTCAAGGATAAGGAATATTTGATGGGTAACAAACCTCACCATCACAGAACAGAACAATCCGTGGGTTAAAAGCTGTTGTTTATTTGAATAATAAGCTAAGAATTCTATTTAAAAAATAATCAGTAAACTACAGTAAAAAAGGAAATAGGGGTTCTGATCACTTCCAAAGCTATCAAACACATGATTTAACTGCAGTGTAGGAGGTACATATTTTATGAGAAAATGACTGCTATTTCCTCCTTTAAGCAGTAATTTGAAATTGTTCAGCACCAACATGCTAATAGAAAAAAAACGCATAAAAAAGAAATAAAGTAAAAGACTGAGTGATTGGATTAACGTCCCTCAGAGACAATTAACCAAGTATGCAAAGTGGGAAGCAAAATATATCGTGGAGGAAATAAAATATTTAAATCCTCTAACATCTTCCGTTTTCCAGAAGAATACTTTACATTATTATTTTCTATTCAACAATAAAAGACAATCTGCCAGGCTGGTTATGCAGAGCACATATCACGAGGTACAAAGCTCTCTGAGATGGAAATCTACTTTTAAAAAGCACAGAATTAAAATCTACTCTTCCATTCAGAAAGAAGAATGTGGAGCAATTTGTTAATTAGCAAAGATGATGCTTAATCTCCAAACCCATCACGGTTCAGCATTAAGTAAAGCTGGACCACTGTCACGGTTAGATCAACATCACTGTCTTTTTTTTCCTCCTTTGTGAATCACTGAGCCAGGAACAACACATGTTAAAGATTAAAACAGGAGGTCAAGATAGCTGCAATGTGTACAGTGTCTTACCCTGTGGGATATGAATTAAAATTTCATGCTTCTTTTGTTGCTATTGTTGTTTGAAAATAAATCCTGGCACACAGTCCGGAAAAGACAAATATGAACAATTACAGCAATTTATGCATAAAGACTTACAAAAGAACTTGAGATCAAAAGATCACAACATAAATTTGCTTTTTAGCTTAAATATAATTTTATCAAAATTGATTTATTGTTTGCATACAACTAAAGACAGGGAATTTTATAGAGGAAAAGTAAAAAACCAAAAAGCTGGAAAGGCAAAAAACCAACAAGAGGTAGTAAATATAACTATCCTCTCATATCAGCTATTAAAAGCCTATCAGGTAAATGTGACTCCATTCCATGGACGGGCAGCACTGAGTAAAAGTTTGAGACATCAAAACTACTTGAGCAAGTGAGAGAGAAAAAGAGAGAGAGAGATGGCTTCTTTGGCAATTTGTTTAAAGCTGGTTTTTTAAAAAATAAGATTGATTTGCCTACATTATAGGAAGTGGCCAGAAGTTTTCATCACCATTTCTTTCTGATTTCAGTTCCAGGAGTGATTTAAAGCTCTTGAATGGCAGGGGGAAGTTCAATATAAAGAAAATGATGGCAATTTTAGACCCAGTATTCGCTTCTCTGTAGGCTCTCATCCATCGACTGCAGCGAACTGACTTGCCTGCATGAAATCTGCATATGGGTCATCTCCCTACTGACATCAAAGAAGAAAAACGCTGGTAGAGTCTACAGCTCGGCATTATTTTATACTCAAAGATGCTCAGAGAAGACAGAGGTTTTCTGTGTTCAAAGACATTGTACTGCTACAATCTCTCTCCCCTGTCCTCACCAAACCAAAGTGATTCAAGATAGCAATTGAACAGCAAAATAATTTCCTTGCTATTGCTCCTAGTCTCTGTATTTCAGTAACGAAAATGGCCTGCAGTTTCCTAGCAGTTACTGAGCTCAAAAGACTTTGACAAGCTTTGATGAAAGAGTAATTGTGTTGTGCAATTTTCGGGAGGTTTAATTTAACACAGTGTTAACAATCCAGTCAATGTAGTTTTGGAGAAACTTGCCCTGGAATTACAGGGGTATCGTAATGGAAAAGAAGTAATTGCATCCCCAATACTCCCATGACGATACAAATTCAGGCTAGTCCCCAAACGTATGAACATTACATTTTTCACAAGTTGCTTCTGATCATTAGAGAAGGGCTGACACTGAACTCAAACCTTGTATCTGTATTCTGGAAGTTTTAGCAAGGAGTTTTATCTAACTTTGACATTACAAGCTCTGGAATATCTAAAATGCGAAACTCTCCATAAACCTGACTTGTAATATAAAGGCCCAAATTTGTTATACTTGCCTCCTGGACTTCAGACATGACACAGGAGCAAAACTATTTTCAGTATTTTATGGATAGGTAAGATAATGAGGAACTAGGTAGGATAATGAGGGGAGGAGGGAAAAGACAGACAAAACCAGAGTCACCTGAAAGCAGCAAAAATTATTGCATTTAAAAAAAGGGGAAAAAAAAGACAGTACATGACCTACATGGGAGTGTAACAAATCTGTGTCTAAGCACACGAAGCTAATAAAGGTGTCAGACAGGCTCTACATCATCGCTTATGACTGACTTCCTAAGCAAAACTCATGAAGCCTTAATGCTCTTGGTTGGGTTGATGACCGATGCTGATCTCTTCAATCACAAAACACAGTATTAATTCCTCAGCTAGAAGCCAATCTTTTATGAGATGCCTTCAGCATAATAATGTCTACTCCTTGGCTACAAAAGAAAAATAATCCTACTGCTACCTCTTTAATCCTCCTCTTTTTGGCAGCAAAATATGGTCCCATTACTACATAGTTTGGTTTCAGGAAAAAATTGTAAACAGATATTTTTAACATAAGTGATCTTTATTATAATAATAATCTCTTTATTACCACAGGATTTTATATTCCTAAGGAGATACTTCAGAGAATATAACCACCTATTTCTATTTAGCGACAACCCCTCTTTACATCAGTATTATGCTACTTTCCATCAGAAAGTCTGTTTATATACATTTCTCATGCTGCACCGCTGTTCAAAATTTCATATCAGTCATTACTCATTCCTCTTTAGTGTGTTTGGTTTTACTATAACATAAAACCCTGCCATCAAAACCACCACATCATCACAGCTGTCAAAAAGTGAATTACTTGATTACAGAGCAGCAGCAAAGAGACTCAGGTTAAATATATTCTTACTTGCAGTACTGTAACTGATCTTTAATGACTACATTGGGCATTTTCAATATGTGACACTGGAGCAAACAGAGGTGGAGAATCTGTCTGAAAGATGGGCAAGTCTCTAAGGAGGTCTCAGAGAGGAAGCAGAGTGGATTTGAAACCATGAATGTAAAGATGTGCATAAAGGGATACATTCAATCACTGACCATGAGAAAGTAATTATTCAGTTGATCTTCAAGGTTAAAGCTGCTTTCATTTAAGCTCTGAACAGTCAGGAGCATTGTTACTTACCAGCTGTATTTCAACTGCTGTCACAGGCCTATGGTTAAGCAACTGGAGCTTTTCTGCCCTGTTTAAAAAGCAAAGCGTAAAACAATTCACATTGCTGTATAACTTAAGAATCCCCTCAAATGACTGGTAAGACGCAAATACTTTCCTGATAACTTAGGGATGAAATACCACTGCCAATAATAATTCTGACTGGGTTTGCAGTGGGGTTTGATCACCATGATAATTTGGATATTTTAAATACAGTACTGTGTGTTTAGATATACTGCTGTTGCCACCTCTAGTCTAAGGTGGCAAGGCAGAGGCCCTTAGATCATTACTGTACAAGCGTTAATTAACATGCACTCTTGCTTTGTTTAACACTGTACAGAAATGCTAAACAACTTGTCAAAGATCACAGACTCATTTGCTATGAACACACAACCACAAGAACAATTATCACAACTACGAAGTTACAATCCATCAGCCAAATGGCAATAACGTGTTTATTCTTTTAGCCCACTGCAAATGCAAAGTTAAAAAAAAAAAATTAGCTTGAAACCACTTGGTCACACATACTTTCTGCAACCCATATGGATTAAGGCCAATGCATTTTTTCATACATCATTATAATGGGCTGAGGCCATACCTTTTACACATGTATCTTTGGGCAAAAAGGTATCTTTATGTCTGTTTCCATGCAAATCTACCTCTCCATTGTGTTTCTACAACTGTTGGGCACCATGCAGCAAACCAGGTGGGGACTAAGCTGGACTGTAAAGATAACAACCTTTTCCTGGGTTGTTTTTGACTTGATTCACTGCACAGTCCCACAAAGACTGCCATGACCACAAACAGCAAGGATATAGAAAATGCCAAAAAAAACCCCTCACCACCCTCAGTTGAGTGCCTGAGTTGTAAAAGTATGTTCGCTTATTGTGGTTTAAAAGACAAGTGATAATTCATTCATTTACAGTAATTCAAACACTTCTGACTACCTGTCCACACTCTAAGGCAGACAGAAAACAATTCTATGCATTCAGATTTGCAGTCCTGTGCCTTTAGTACAAAAGCTCTTCAATCAATATTAGCTTCTTTTGTTTTGACTTTAGATATGAACTATGTTGCATCTGTATTTTAATAGCCCAATTCCATTCTCCTCTCCCTACAAGGGGGAGAAGTCAATAAAACTTGTCTGACTTTGGTAGTTAAACACAAAAGACTTTAATTCAGAGAGATACTTTAGCACCACTGAAGCCAGTGGCAAAATTCCTGATACATTCAGAACCATCATTAAGCTTACCCAGCCTCACTGTTTTTCTGGATTCATTTTCACCAAACAGCTATTAACTCTACTTTCTCATCAAGAAATCACGAGATCTCACAAATGTCCATTTAAACACTTTGATCATTAAAATAGAAAAAAAGGGGTATGGGGGGAAAAACATTACTTGACATTTAAAAATCTCTTTTTTTTTTTCTTGGAAGATGTGATCAAACAAGTATGTTCATTAAATTCAAACCACAACATTTAAGCAATAGCTCTGCAGCCAAAAATTATTAATATTACACCCTACTTAAATACAAATCATTCTAAAAACAAAGTAAAGGCCAGCTGTCATATGCCAGTAATGCATATTTCATTAATTTCAGAAGCTCCAAACATTAACATTGACCACATAATAGCAGCATGGCTAATGATCTGAGCCAATCTTTGTGTTTTAGAACAGAAAAGCACAATAATACAACGCTCCTAAAGATGAAACAGATTTTTAAAAGGGCATATGAAACAGTAACAAATGCACTTTTATAACAGAAACATACAACTGCAGCGTAATAATCACAAAGAGTAAATGAACTTGAGCATGTATTTTTTTTTTTTTTAGGAAAAATCTTGAATGATTATTACTTGACACACAGCCTCTCCTAGCAGGCACCTATGTTTATGCAGCATCTCTATTGCAGTTAAAGTGAGAACTGGCAGTTAACGTGTGTGACCTTCCAGTCTGTGATACAGCAGTGAACTACAATTTTGAAGAATTAAAGCTTGGGATTTATTATTATTTAAAAGGCACGTTTAATGCATATTTAAACCGATTCTGAAGTTTCCCCTTGGTTTATTAGACCTGTGGATGGCTTTCAGGAGAACAGAGATGCTGTAATTCACAGCCCCGAGCTCTCCCATACAGGCTTTTACTACAAACAGGTCAGCGTCTGTGCATCTGGAGATACTTCAGGGATACCAAATGGCCTCTGACACTGGCTGCCCTTGAAATCTAACACCAGCTAACAGCTTATAACATTGTCAGGCATTTCAATACTTTATCATTCATGTATGTGCACTGGTATATGATCTAAGACCAACGTGTTTAGACTTCTCAGGAGAAGCCTTTGACAAGCGATGCATTGCTGTGGTGTGTACATGCACACACATGTACGTGCCAAGAGACTGAACTTAAGGCAGCAGGCAGCTGACACCCAAAGAGAATAAGGCCCTTCATTTATCCACTGAACACACCGAATGAGCAGCGCTAGCATAAAATTTTCCTGGCTTATGTCTCCTGAAGGAAAAATCCTGTATTACCACAGATAGGGTGATCTAACAGACTCTCTTCAGCTAAAACATCCATGACTGCAAGTGACTTAGTGATGGGAACAGGACTACAAGAGACTCTGTGGCTCAGTGAAGACAACAGCTTTGCCGATACCAAACATCGAGCTTCACTATACCAGAGGGTTTTCTGATGTGTATTCACAGCCCTGAAGAACAGAAAACCGTTTTGAAGAGATGACACACTGACTGTTGGTTTTAGACCCAGCCTGCTGGTGACAAAACCAAACATTTCAGGTACCACCCTAACCTTTTAATCTTCTTTTCTACTTCTACAGAACCACATCAAGATTTTTCTCAGTCTTCAGAAGAAGCTTGCAATAAAGTGACATTTGGCACCTGGATAAATGCCAACAAGTGTGGCAGATTTCATATTGATTTCAGATTTCACAGCTAAAAGATTATTTTTGCTTAAGAACAGGAAGATGTTTCTACCTGCACATCAGCATTTGCCCTTCCAAGCAGGGCCATCAACTTACTCCTTAAAAAAACCACAGCTGCCTAAATATGTTCCTAAAGCAAATATTTTAACAGTGGTTTCAAACAATTTCAAACAATTGGTTCCTCAAGCAGTTATTTGTGTGTCTTATATAAAGCAAGGATCGCTATTCCCATTTTACAGACAGTAAGACTGAGGGGCAATAATTAAGCTTTAAAGGTGTTGGGTTTTGGAGATGTAAGAATGGGGACGAGATGTGGTGTGGGAGGAGAAAAGGAAAGGCCCCTGAGACAGTACATCGCAGCAGACGTTGCTATATTCTCTGAAGGCTCCACTAAATAAAGCTGAAAAAGACTCTATGGTCACAACTCCTGGCCAGACCTCCCCCTTCCTCTCGGAGATTTTGTAGTGCCCTGAAAAGGATCTGTCCTTGCATACACAGATAGTACAACTGCAAAAATACAGGAGGATGCTGGGGGGAGAAGGTCCTTTGTGTAATTACAGTATAAATCAGTAATTTAAAGGCAATTCCTGCTGTAGTGACTATGTTCTCTCTTCCCTCCTGCAGAATAACTGTTTACATTTTTTCCCCTCTCTCCTGTTAACAACCGCTTGGCAGTATGATCTTAAAATTCTGCGTGTTGTGATTTTACAGACGACACAAAGGAATCGGAATTAGCTTGGTTAGCCAGATTTATTAGATTGCTTTGGTTTTGGAGAATCAAGGATGAAAGCCAAATATGCTTCCATTGGTGAATACGCCTCCTTTGTTTTCCCATACTAATCAGTTGTATCTATTTGGCAGCTTGATGTTTACAACAAGCGACTATTAAAGAGCATGGCTGAATTGAACACTGAACTGAGAGTACCACTCTTGGCTGCTTTACTGTCAAAAAGATAGGTATTTGTAACTGCTGCCATTTACTACTGTCGTAAGTAATGAAAGAAATAAAACCTTAATATTGACAGGAGACAAGTACTGATATCCTTTAGACCAGAATTAAAATTGAGAGCAGGTCATTTAAGGAATCAATGAGAGAAAAACCCCACCCTTGTAAAACTGTAGTGAAAGACATCACTACCATGAAAGCAGAAGTCTCAACAGAGCTGGGTAAAGAGTATTAAATAACATCTTCAGCGTACAAAAATCTGGCTAATTCATCTGAATGAATGTATAAAAGATTTAGTGCTTTTTCCTCAAGAGCTAGGAAACTGCCTGGTTCAGTGCCTGGAGCACTTGACGGAGATGCAGAAGCTGGCACTCTGGTCCTGGCTTTCAGTGTTATTTGCTTAACGGTCCTGGCCAAGCACGTGTCTGTGCCTCAATTTCCAGACCTCTAAAACAGAGACAACATTTGCAGCTCTCACAGGAGAGCCGTGAGGTTATCTACGTGTAAAACACTGCCCCCTCCTCCCAAAGCCCTACTTACAAAGACAGACTTTTATGTTCACTTTTAATGAATTCATACAAGTTTCTCAATGCACTGTACACTCACATGCCACTTTGGAGATCAGAGTCTTTTCAAGCAAGTCTTTATTTTTGCAGCAAGACACGTCCCAATCCAATCCTATAGCTCCACCACATCTCCAGACAAAACATATTATTTGACTTTTACAAAAGAATACGTTAACATAAATTTTCTCATATTCTTGTTTTTCAAAGTAATATCTTTGAAATTTGTTGCCGACAACACTTCAGAGCCAAATAAACAGGATCAAATAACCAAAGTTATATCATGCCTGTGCTAAAGAACACAAATCTTATTAATCCAGAGCTACTTTAGAACAGGTAGACCTCCATCATGTTTATCACAGAAAGAATCCTGGCAGAGCAGGTAGCAAGAGAATAAATTAAAACCTGTTATATATCATGACTACAACAATCAGTTAGTGAAACTGTCCATGTTTCCTGAAGACAAGAGAAACAGGACACAATAAAAAAGGTCACCTCTCAAAGACTTTTTGCTTATAAGGCATTAACTTTACTATAATTCATTAGGGAATAGAAGCTTTACAGTTGGGACAAATGGCTGTCAAAAGCATTATTTCAGCAAAGATGGTATAATTCAGAGTATCTGCAGTTTTTAAAATGCATACAGAAGAATGAGAGATAATTTGCAAGTAAGTCATTAAAACGTGTTATTTAAAAAATTTCATGCCTGTTTTTGATCTGCAGAGCTCTCTACTGGAAAAATGACTCAGAACATCAAAAAGGAATTATCAGCAGGGTGCAAAAAAACAAAAGCTACAGAAATGGCGTATTTCATCTGAAGGTGCTTGTGTAGTGCCATGGGGCTTTAGAAATTATAAACACTAATTAAGACTAAAAAAAATAAACTTCAGACATGTTAACATTATATAATTATGATTCAAGCAATGCATTTGTTTTGTTTACATAGATTGAATCTGAAGACACAGAGAAATTACCAACTATTCAGCGTCACGCAAAAGCAGGTACCTAGCTAGTTACTTACTGATCAACCTAAACATCATTCTGATAATGAAGATGTAAGTTATTTTATTTTGGCAAAATATTGCAAGATGGCAACAGGATAACTGACTGTAGTTGAAGCCATTTAGACAAATATGTTGATACTAGTGTGGGTCCACCGGATACTAGTATGGGTAGATATGCTCTCCTGCAATAGAGAACAGTAGCACTCTATTTTTTCTCTTCTGCTTAGTAAATATCCAGCTGCTAAGATGATTTAAGAAGTACCAAGCATGCATGTGTGAAAGACATGAACAGTTACCTCTGCTTACTCGGGAGGTCCACGTTAGCAGCAATTCCTGTTGTTTGTACAGAATACAGACGTCCACTTCAACGACAAAGATCTGAGATCAGCTCAGGGGACCCTTTTGGTACTTTGGTCCCAGCTCTTCTCCCTGCATGCAATTTCTGACCTTCCCTACTCGTAACAAATGGAGCGACCAGAAGGGTTGCTTCTGGGTCTCTTGGCATCCCCTTGAAGGAAACACTCAAAAAATGCCTCTGAAGTTCGATGTTGCAGTAGAAAACTGGATTCCTCAGCCTCCACCACTAGCAGTAAGCAGTGTAGCACTGCATGCAGTGTGAGTTGGAGCTCAGCGCCCACTGCACTGACTTTTTTAATACCAAAATCAAAAGTTGACTGTTAGGGTGAGAGTCTCCGTGTACCTGGGTGTCCTGGTTTCAGCTGGGATAGTTAATTTTTTTTCATAGTAGCTGGCATAGTGCTGTGGTTTGAATTTAGTATGAGAATAGCGTTGATAATGTAGTGATGGTTTAGTTGTAGCTAAGCGGTGATTACACCAGTCAAGGACTTCTCAGCTTCCCATGCTCTGCCAGGGGCACGAGGAGCTGGGAGGGGACACGTCCAGGACAGCTGACTCCAACTGGCCAAAGGGCTATTGCACAGAAAGCTGGGGGAAGAAGGAAGGTGGGGCCATTGGGAGTGATGGCATTTGTCTTCCCAAGTCACTGTTATGCATGATGGAGCCCTGCTTTCCCGGAGGTGGCTGAACACCCGCCTGCCCATGGAAAGCAGGGAATGAATACCTCGGCTTGCTTTGCTTGGGCACACAGCTCTTGCTTTACCTATTAAACTGTCTTTATCTCAACCCATGTGTTTTCTCACTTTTGCACTTCTGATTCTCTCCCTCATCCCACAGAGGGGGAGTGAACAAGCGGGTGCGTGGGGCTTAGTTGCCAGCGAGGGTTAAACCACAACACTGGGATTTCTTGCTAGCATGTACACAAATCAGAACTGGAACACCCACAATTCCACCAGGAATAAGCTTTAAGGCGGCAAATGCTGCAAGGCTGAACATGCATCAGTATCAGTGCTGACTGCAGTATTTTGCATGGGCACAGACTTTAGTTCATGCTCTATTACATCTAAAATATAAACGGAACTTTTTCCAGCTCAGATGAATCCATCTTTACACTTTCTACAGTGTGCATGTTTACACTCATGCTCATTAAATAAAAAGGATAACTGTCCCATTCAACTAAACAGAAGGTAAAGAGTATTTTCAGCTTAATTGCCCCCCAAAAGTAAGTCTTTGTATTTCCTCTGGACTGTCTGGGTTTTAGTAACACTGTTTGGAATATGAAAGCTGCTCGTTCAAGAGAAGAATACATACAAAAGATGAGTGACAGATGAAAGCCATTTTCTCACGTAAAAGCAAGATTCCACTAATCAGAGTTAATCGTCCGTTATGCAGACTCTTACAGGACCTGCCTAGTGAGAAATCCCAAAATGGCAATTACTGCTGTTAGGCTGAGCAGTGCCTCCCCACTTCTAGGCCACATCCAGCAGTAGCTGAGACTCAGCCAGAGCCAAGATCAGCATTTCCAGCTGAGGGCAAAATGATGTGGAGTGGGCTTTGGGACATAAAAAGTTCGGGCTGTGGGAAATGAAAATGTGTGCACTTATGGGAAAAGAAAATGGATTGGAGACCTGCATTAGAAGGGAGAGTATATGTTATAGGACGTAAAGATGTGGGATTACATTACATTCACAGTCAAAAAAAAAATCTCTTAGGAGACAAAAGAAAAAAAAAAATCACTGTCCTGTGGTGAAGATCACACTGCATATTTGGGTAGACAAAATGGACAGCATATTGCTACAGTGCATAATAAACTCACAGATTCTAAAAGATAATATAACCAGTTAGGTACTATTGTGCAAAGTAAGACAAAATGTATCCTCTTCTGTCAGCAGCTAGCAAAGTATTTGCAGCATTTATATTTTATTTATATTTTAACCAAAACCTAGACTGTATGTAAATATATACATGCATTAGTGTTTTGTTTTTTCTAGGAAGAGATCTATAGGCATGGGTAAGAAGAGAAGAGTATTAGTGCCAAGATACAGCACACAATGCTAAAAAAATCCTCTAAAACATCTGTGACTGTGCAGAGGCAAATTTATCCTCAGGAATGTATTTTTTTTAGTTGCTAGGAAAACCATAAAGTAACAGCAGTATACGAAACCACATATTTTATTATTAGCTGAAAGCAGTTAAGAGTCAAATCCTATGGTCTTGAGTCAACCGTGGCAACTCACATAAAATGTTGTCTGAATCAAGGTCACAGGATCTGGCTTACGGATGAGCAGTCCCGAGCTGCAGTCTGGAAATCACAGTACCAGTCTGCGCGTGGTCTGGGCAAACATACTGGGCTGTATTCTCCACAGGGGTTACCACTGTACTTCAATGTCGGGACATTTGTGCAGGATGAAATCTGAGGGCTGCTAATGGTAACTGAATGCAATAAACTGAGCAACACTGCTACAGATCAAAGATGTATTTTCAAATAATTCAGTGGGAAACACAATGGTCTTTTAAAAGACTATTAAATGATGCTATTGTAAAATTAGCATCATCCTGACTTTGGTGTTGAATATTCACTTTGAAAGCTCTGGAGGAGACAAAAATTACAAAGTAAATCATCCAGCCTTTAATATTGTAGAGGTTTATACTTGTTGTCGGTTTTGGCAGTATCAAGGGAAAATACTTTCTAAAAGTACTACTGATTTTCAGCTCAGTACTTCCTTGAATGTGTTGATGTAAAGACAAAAAGGGCAATGTTTTTGTCTAATTTTTAAAATTATGATGGTATTCAGTGATTGGAAATTTGATTATTCCAAAATTAGATCTAAGATAGGCTATCAGCAACAGGAAGAAGCACAAGTTGAGCCAATTTTCATTTAACCTCAATTAGCGCAAGCTTAATAAATGTTCTTTTCATTCAATGCCATTCGCACTACCTTACAAAATATGAACCCATTTCAGGGACTAAAACTGGAAAATTAGCTGCTAGTGGCATACCTTATTTCCAAGTACAACATGGCTTACTGTGCTGTAGCGTTAGCCAAAGCTTGAGGCCTCAACAAGGTAATAATAAAATCTGCTATGTTGTCAGTTCAGAGCTTTTCATTTAAAAAAAAAAAATCTCAGTTGTACAGTTTCAATTTTACCAAAATAACTGATGACAAGGAAAAAAACCCAGTGCTTTACTGTACTTTACTGACTATATCAGTGAAATATACATTTAGATGGGTTTCAATTTGCTCCATTTAGCAAGGCAAGCTATCTGAAATTACTCTGAAAGTTTTAAGTTGGTTTTATGTGTTAGTATTTATTTTTAAAACTTGCCTTTTAGGGAAAAAAAACTTTTTTCTGCCTGTAATACTAATGAGAAAAATCCATCACAAAATTGACAGCTATCAGCAGAAAAGATATGCTGGTCTGTTAACCTAATATTTTGAGTAGCAAATAGCAGCAATAACAGAAAGAAAAGACTTGAGGTGATTTTACAGAAACTGCACCATTTGCCAGCACGATGCTATCAGATACATAACTGGAGCCAGAACGTTTTAGGACATCACGTGTAGCCTGATGAGCAATGAATTCTGCACGGTTAGTATTGCAGGTTTGTAGGAGGAGGGCAGGAAAAATGAGAATTCATTTGATTAAAAGCTCTGTTCTTTAAATGAATGTGCCTCAATTCTTGGTGCCTCTCTGGATGGTATCATCTTTCTTAACTGCCTTGAAATTCTCGCATACACTAGCACAACCTAGTGCCTGTGTGCTGCAACAACATGCTGAGCGGAGAACGTCAGCTCCTCACACTACCTACCTCCATCAAGTTTTTGGATATAGCTGCAAATATATTCCTACATTCATAGCTCTGAAGTCCTTGTATTAGAAAAGAAGTTGCTGAGGCTAATTAACAGCACAAACACATTGCTTAATTGTTTCCTCCTTGATGAGAGGCTGAGTCGTAACAAGGAATTTAAACAGAGGAGACAGTTTAAGATGAGGGTGTGTTTCTGACCAGTGATGCCTTTTAAACAGAACCTCTATTCCTCTTGCAATGAGAAAAAAGAAAAGCTGCTGTGCCCTCCCTGGGAACAGACACCAACTAACTCCTATCTTTAAGCAAATCAGCTACCATCAGAAAACTGTTACCAGGAGAGACAGCGTATGACCAGCAAAGAGATTAAGGGAGAGCACACATCTTTGAATGCCTTACCCAGAAAGGAAGCAGCAAAGACAGACTCTGGAGTTCATTACTCTTTGTGGGAGGAAAGGTCATTACAGCGAGATCATGCAAGCAAGGTCCTGGAGAGCAAATATTGCAGGTTCTTTCCTCTCAAAGGGGAGGAAAGCTCTCTACCAGCTAACTGGAACAAAATCTTTAGTGAAGCCTTTTAAACAAATACCATCTCCATCCCACAGAATAGAAATTATTAAAGCCTTTAGTTTTTAATTTATTTAACAACAGAGCAGCGTTGGAATGATCTTGGTTACGAACCAAATGGTACTTCAAAATTTCCTTGGAGGCATTATTATTTTAAGTGGTTTAACATAAAGTGCATTATATAGTAATTGAACACCATATGCCTTCTGTGTTTTGGTGAGAAGAGGCTGCCAGATGGGGTCTGATACTTCTAGCCTGAAGTGTCTGAATGGAAGAGATTAGAAGAAAAAGTGCCAGGATCACACTAAACAATTCTGTTTCTTATTTTGTAAATACATGGCAAATGCAGTGCCAGCAAGTTCTTTACCAGATGACAAAGATACTAACTACAAGTAAACTTGTAGAGGATGCTCAAGAAACTAAACTAAGGTATCACAGTCCCATCTTGAGGTGTCATATGCTATGAACGTGGTAAATTTGTAACCTAAACTAGTGCATGGCTCTTCACTCTTGTCCTTCTGCCATTATGCAGAAGGAAAGGACTTGGGAGTAATTCTCTTGCTTATCTTACAGACTCTGATTCAGAGAAAAAGGACAAAGAAAATGATATGTAAAACTGAAGGCACTTCCAAGCGTCCATAAAAAGAAGATAAAACAGTTAAAAAGCTCATTTAAAGCTTGTAACTATTTCAGCAGTCCTGTATTCAAGTTCAAAGAACAAGCAGGCTTGGGAAGGCAAGTATTTGGGT
This sequence comes from Gorsachius goisagi, assembly GCA_018403395.1. Taxonomy (NCBI): domain Eukaryota; kingdom Metazoa; phylum Chordata; class Aves; order Pelecaniformes; family Ardeidae; genus Gorsachius; species Gorsachius goisagi. The sequence continues at coordinate 5,534 of BOSO01002251.1, read as the reverse complement.
AGATCTACAAAATAGGCAGTATGGGAGACATTTGTAGCTAGAATTCTCTGCATTATGACACAACATCATTTAGTACTTCACTCTCACAGACACCATATGGAGGAGCAGATGAGGTCAAGGTATCTAACATGGTAACAAAGCTCCCCTGTCTTTTTTGTAAGAGTTAACCCTGAAGTCCTGGTCAAATTTTACCAGAAAGAAGTTTAGAAATGAGCTTTAAAACAAAAAAAAAAAAAGCCCCTTGACTTTTAATGGGACTCTCATACCTAACTCATTCAGCTACTTCCAAAAAATCCTATTCTGACTTTTTAACTCCCCCTGGCTTTTTGCTGTGATACAGCATTCTCCTGGTGCTTTCCTAACTGCTGCCCAGCACACACTGAACAAACTTACTTCACATCGAAGAGGCCAACACTTTCACAGTACCCAAAATCGAGGATGCTCGCTACTTACTTGAAGAAATAGTTTGTTGCCAATTTTAAGATAGCCTCTTTCATTTCCATGCCACCAGCCCTTTACAGTAAAGAGAGTATTTTCTCCATACTTGAATACCTCAATGTCAGAAAATAATTAGGGTATTCTTGCCCACTACATAAATTAGCTCCCTGCTATATAAAATGAGCTACGGAAGGACTAAACACTGACATACTGACCTGGCAACTTTAGCTCTACAAAAGAAAGCACTACAAGCAAAGTTACAATACCCATGACAAAGCTTCCAAGTACTAGCACCCCTGTGTCTGCAAGGACAGCAATACTGCTATCAGAGCTGCTGATATACTGGATGTGAGTGTAATTGTAGAGAGGGGGCACTGAAAGTCAACAAAATAGCTGACAATCTGCTTTCTACTCAACTTACTATGCTTTGGACAGGGTAAAAACTTGCCTTGTAGCACTGCACCCTCCAGATGCTCTCACTTTGCATTTCTTTTTGTGACACAACCGAATTATTAGTAAGAGCATGAACTCCTTAGGAGTCCTTCCAGCAGGGAAGAAAAACGTAGTCAGCGTCTATACAGCATAAACTACTCCTTTGTGGTGAAAAGGGAGTCATTTAGAAGCAATTACATCTTTGGTTTTTCTGCTTTAAAAAGCAGATGACTGATTAGAGCTATCCAAGCAAGTAGCCAATTGATTCAATTTCTTTTGGGTCTGATTATTTACACAGGTTTCACTCACACTCTGGAGAGAGGTTTGAGAGGATCATGCATTTCAAGCACTGTGAACAGGCATTCGCACCACTGCCAAAGAGGAAAAATGCCCTTTGAGTCTTCTTGTAACTGTGAAGGAAATATTTTCTATGCAGGACTTCCCAAAATAGGAAGAATGAACTGTATGTTCAGCTTTACTAGAAACTGTGGGGCTGGGGGGGGAGGCTGATTGACACAATCTTTATGTAACTGAAATGTACATCTCAGAAATCCTAGTGGACATAAATAGCAGTGGGCAAACAGTACAAAAAGAGAAGATGAACATCTTAGTTTGCTAAACGCCAGTTAGAGAGCATTACCCCAAGAGATGATCTGTAGCAGTCGGGGTTCACAGATTCACATAAAACTTAACTTCAGAATAACATTATTTCCCATACATCTATATTAGGATTTTATTTACTTATTACCTCTCTGCAATAGCCACCTTTTTCACCTCTTAGGAATGAACGCAATTTTGCTTAAGGAAGTTCATAAAAATAAGACTGATAATAAACCAAGGCTGGGTTGGGGTGTTTTTGCAGTTCTCTTCTTGTGTTCAAAATCCATTTACATGTTACAGCTTCTTCCTCAGAAAACATTTTATGAACTCTACTTTGTGCTTGGACCATGTGAAATCATGCTAAAAAACAACATATTGACAAGAATCTGTTTGAGAAATACACTGGTAAACACTAGCCCACTTACGGAAATACTCATCCATGTGGGCGTTAACGAGTGAAGGAAAAGATGTTTGGATGAGTATTTAAATAATGGCACAAAATACTTAAAATATGTTAATCAAAATGAGACAGATTATCATACTGTGTACATGGGGATCAGTTTTTCAAGACTACCATGAGTTTACACTTCCGTTCAAAGGCACATCTCTACTTACTTGGTTAGCTTGTGGCCTTTCATTGCTACAAGGAAATCTCTCACAGTCTCAGGACTCTGGTATCTACAGGGTGTTTTTGAAATGTACTTCAGTGTCTGCAACAGACAGAAAGAAAGTATACATTATTTCACAGTTACTATTTGCTTTACCAGTTGTGTATGAAACAAGCAGATTTTGAAAAGTCTCCTCAGTACTAATCAGAAAAACTGGAAAAGTCAATTCAAATTGAATTTTGGGGTTTGGCTTTTTACTTTTTTTTTTTTTTTTTTTTTTAAAGTGGGAAATGCTGTCATAGATGACACAGATCACTCACATTTTTCTGTCTTCAGTAAGCCTATCCTGGTATTTGCTGAGGGAGTAAGAAAAAGGCAATCTGTAACTACAACTTTACGTAATGGAAAATACATTACTACTTACCCAGAAAGCCCCAGTGAATTCATTCCATAAAGACATGACCCAGCCAGCTCATTCCTCGCACAGGTGAGAATTACAGCTTTGACTATTCCCTCTGTGACTTTGGATGGCCATTTATCTGATCTGAAGCCCAAACTCAGATGTTGAGAGTACAGGAAAGGAAGGAATTTTAGCTCTGTCTACTAAAAGAACCCCCACTGTTTGTGAACGACATTTGCTTTCTTGGTTTGAAATAATCTCAAGTGATGCTAAGACTGTGATCGAGACAGACTTACAGTTGTCCTGAATAGTATCACTCAGATTTACTTTTCCTTTTAAAACCAACAAACATTTACAGATTCAAAGCTAGCTTTAAAAGGTACCAAGATAAGGGGTTTGGGTATTTTTTGTAGTGTTTATTTTTGTTGTTTTGGGTTGGTTTTGGTTTTTTAAAAGCAGTAACACTTCAGAAAAGTTTAATACTATTCATCCTTAAAACCTTCTGCCAAGTTTTCTCACTGCCAACCCATAAATAACTCATTAAGCTCACAAATCTATGGTTGTTTTCATCCTTTATACGCATACTTGGCAATGCTTTCCCAAAGTTCATAGAAGCAGGTTAGGTGGGTTGTTATGAAAATCTGCAAGAATACTGTTGTATTAGAAATGTTTATCTGACTTCAGACAATTTATCTTTGCTCCATTTTTTACATGTAACACCTACCAACCTCACCTAACTTTTGCAGCAGATGTTACATCTGCTTGCTTTATTTAAAACAACACAACACCTAGCAGACAGATAATACATAATGTAATTTGACCCAAGTAAAAAAAATTTGCTGATAAAAAACCCCACACAAATTCCAGTTGACAGCTGTCTTTTCACTGGAAGTAGCTTAGGAACTTCCTGCATGTTGCTTGGATTAGACCCCAAAATGAAGAGTTGGAAATAATGGGCATCAATGGAAAAGTTTAGGAAATCCTTGCATTGTCTGCATCAGCAACTGAAGGATTTAAGAGAGTATTGTCAATGCTTGTTTTGAATTAAGGAAGAAAATCTTCGTCTGTTCATACTGCATAGCTATACATAAAGCTTAAAAGCACTAACTGATGCACTAACTGGATTGCAAATACAGTGGCACATGTGTAGTAGGATATCACATGCACAGATTGGCTATAATAATAATAAAATCCCATAAAATTCTATATAATACTCGGAGTTTCTTTCTCAGAAAATCTTTAAGCTGAATATTTATATCTGAAAAGTCAGAAGCCAAAAAAGCTGAATCAGTATTCACAGAGAAGAAAACAAGAGATACTGGGAAAAAATGAGCTACAAGATCTGTATGGCGAATAAGAAAATACGCAAATGTATTTCTAGTGTATTTCCATTAAAATCTGTCATCATTTAAAAATGCTAGGTAAAGGAAAACAGAATTCATCCTACTTAACAGATAGAGTGTTGATGAAATATGAATCCCTGGTATTCTCAAGGACGAGTTTCATTGGAATACTGCAAAATATATTTAAAAGCACAATATGATGTTAGATAACCCTCCTTTCTGTAATCCCTGTCTGACCTTTTCAGATAAAATGAAGTTGTTATTCACCAATGACTGAAATGAAATCACCGTATTGTCAGGTAATAAAATTATTTAAAAGGAGTTATTTCTTTTCCAGTTTAGTCTTTTTTTGGCAATTTCAAATCAATTAAAATGCCAGACATACAGCAAAACATAGCTCCAGTTCAACAACCTTCATCTATATATTAGTACTTCATCATTATATTAGTACCAATGGATACAAGCTTGCACAGAGCTCACAAAGACATACTCGGCATGAACAAAGTCAATCCTGTAAGATCAAATTCTGGTTTTCTTTCAGTCAAATATAGAGAAAATATACTTAGAGTTTACACCAGCTTCACTCTATGCATAAAAACGAGCACTCCATGGGTATTTAATGTCGCAATATAACAAGGCAATTAAAACTTTAAGGTGCATTCTGACAAAATACACTTAACAGGGTCTTTCTCAGCTGTTTCAAAGAGGTACAGGAAGAGACTGTTAGTCTCCATGAAGATTTAAATTCGATTTTTTGTAAGCCCCTATTTTGTTGAATACAAGGCTTAGGAATTATAACTCTATACCTTTTCAAACAAAGCCAGATCTAAAACAAAAACAAAGCCTAGGCCAAATCTTATTCACATGAGTAGTTTCACTGCTCAATGGGATTACTCATGCAAGCAAGGCAAACTGCTTTCAACTCGCTGCCAATCGTGGTGCTACTCATGCAATTCTCTGACAGACACAATAGGTCATACTGCAAGTCTGTTATGAAGTTGCTAATTTGAGATATTCCAAATGTTAATATTTGTATTATATGGTTTAAAAAGTTCTTCCTAGCAATAGATTAAACATTTATTACCAATCTGGCATCCAGCTGATGTTGCAAACTGTACATGTGATTTTGTTGTATTTTTGACAGGAAAAAAAAAATATCTATTTTAGTTGGAAATTATTCCATTAATAAAAAAATACCATATGTGATCTGTGCCTCAGCTTCAAAATGATGATTACATGGTATCATCAACTCATCAGATGATAGCAAGTTCTGCCCTGGATCTTAAAAGGATAGAGTGTTTGAAATAATGTCCCTCCCCTCAAAATAAACAGTTAAAAAACATGGGGGGGGTTATTCTTTTTGTGATAGATTTTAATCCCTTACTTTTTATCCCTTACTGCTCTTCCACGTGGGTGCTGATGAAGTTGCAGTAAGTAGCCCGAGGGTGATCAAAAAAGAATTCAAAGCCTTGGGGTGGTTAGTGAAGGAATCTGGAGCACAGGTTATTTTTTCCTCGCTCCTTCCAGTGGTGGGCAGAGACACTGGGCAATACAGGCGGACTCAATCTATTAACACGTGGCTTCACGACTGGTGTCGTTGCCACAACTTTGGGTTCTTTGACCATGGGATGGTCTACACAGCACCGGGCTTGCTGGCATCAAATGGGAGCCAGCTTTCTCAAAGGGGGAAGAGGGTCTTTGCCCAGGAGCTTG